>JARHVA010000093.1:4057500-4657500 GCA_037957365.1 Torreya grandis | reverse complement strand
AAAAATATTAAGATTAAACATAGATCTTCAATTTTCATAAATCTTCAACATTCAAAATTAAATTATAAAATCATATAAATGACATCTAATATTATAGAAAATGACATTAAAATTAAATATATATCTTCAACTTTTAATATTAAATATTAATTAACAAACAAATTAACAAATTTAATATTATAATTATATTTATATATTTTAAATACAACCTAATATTTATATATTAAAGTGTTTCATTACTAATCTATCAACTTTTTATAATTAATTTATTACAATTCAAATTCAAATACAAGTCATTATTTCCAACATCCTCCCTTAACCAGATTTTAATACTTAAAACACCTAACTTAATTTTAATTTCGCATTTTTTTTTTTTTCCCCCCCTTTTTGGGGAGGGGGCGGGACCATGCCAGTTGCATTACTGAGTAACGGCCAAGGTATCTTTGGGTTTGTTTTTTGGTTGGGTGGCACATAGATTCAAAGTTTGGAATGCATATTGGCATCTAAATTAAATACAATCCAATCAATCCTTCCAATGCAACGAATTTTGGATTTTTGATTGCCTCCAAAGAGATGTGAGCTCACCAAACTCTTAATATCCATCCCCAATGGAGTCAAAATGGCATCAAACTTGTCTTCACATTCACAACTCTCCATAAAATGAATGAAATGCATACAACAAGACCTTCAAATAATTCGCTTATATTAAATTTTAAAAAGAGAATATAAACATTGGAGCACCCTATTAATATAGAGGAAAATTTAACCCTTTGCCAGGGATTTTCGAGCTTAGTAGATTTTTTTTTATTGCAAACACAATAACCCTAGTAGATTAGGAGTAGGAAAAAAATATGTGTGTATCAGGGTCGAGCAACCATTCGGACTAAATATTATAAGACACAAAACGACAATACCACTCTACACTTTATAAAATATATATTGATCAAATGGTAAAAATTCTTATTTAAAAAGTATATATAATTGAGGGATGGTGAAATAGAGGATGTGTAGAATATCATAGATATTAAATAAGATTATTTATTTTCTTTTATATTTTTTAAATTTTATATTCATGAATTAAAAGAAATAATTTATTATTGGAATGTTTCAGGATATCATATATTACAAAAATAATAATATATGAAAATAACATTGTAAGGTAGTCGGTTGGTATTTACGATTCAAATTTTACGTTAAAATAAAATAATCAGTTTAAAATACAAGCAAGAATTAAAAACAAAGTCAGACTAAATACAATATTTAATAACAAATACTAATATTAAACATAGGCAACGACACTTGAGGGAGGAGGCAGAGGATCATACTTTAGAGGCAGAGCCACCCAAGTGAAAAGTTCAATGGAAGAAGGATCTGAGGCCACCCAACTATACAAGGGATCCATAGTCACATCAATAGCCCAACCATCAGTAGGATGCATCTGAGAACTGATGCCCGTAAGAGAGATTTTATGAGAGGGAACTATGTCAAATTTATCATGCAATGGTGACAAGCCCCACCATCCTAGATGAAAGTGAGAGGAGAAGAGGTTGCAATTACAAAAATGACTTATGCGCCTTCTGGGAGGTGGTGGTGGTCCCTAAGGTAACCCATCTGGTGGCACCTGACTGATAATGCACGGGGCACTCCCTCAGTGATCCAACAGCTCCTAGAGGTGGTGGAATTCCATAGCCACCTTATTAGTTTGGAATTGAATCTACATACAATTTGAGGATATAAGAAAGACCTTCTCGTTAAGTGAAAAAACACAAGAACAAGCATCATTATAAAAAATAGAATTATTTCTTGCCTTACATAATTGGAAAATAATGATGGATCTAAAAAATTTCCATATAAAAGTAATAGAATTTGGCCAGTTGGTCGAGTCCCCTAAAAGAGCAAGCCATCAATAAAATGGCTCAAGGTGGTATGGCTGAAATAGGCTATGGATCCATTTCCAAGCAGATTGGGCATGTGGAAAAAACTAGAATAAATGTTTGAAAGACTCAAGATGATGGCATAAATGACACTTGGTTGGATCAATACTCATGTGAGAGAGTTACATCCTGAGTAGGAGGCCTTGGTAGACAAGGTACCATAGAAATTGGGTGAGCTTAGGTTCAATCCCAACATGCCAAATTCTATCAAGTCTTGCAAGCCAAGTTCTAGGAGAAGATTTAAGTCCCCAACACCTATTGAACTTGAAAAGAGCAAGAGAGAAGGGCTCATAACTTGATACAAAAGGCCTAGGTAATAATTCTTGAAATAGGTGTCACAATTCCAATGCCAATCTTTCTACCAAGCACGAGGAGGCTGAAGACCAAGCCTATGAAGCATAACATTAGGAAACATATCTTGAATACAAATTATAGAAGGTAATTTTTCATTATTCAAATGAAATATAGATTTCAATTCAGGTCAATAAATCCATTCCCTAGCAAAAACCAAGTTGCAAATGGTAAGAATACCTTTTCAAAATAGTCTAAGGGATTCGATTCTTGGTAATTCAACCAATAGAACACTAGTACTTATCCTTATAGTAGAGCACCAGATGACATGATCATTAAAAGATAAACCTATATGAAAACCATACCCAATCCAATTCATGTGAGTCTTGATAGGGTCAAAGACTTTCCATATGCTTTTGGCAACAAATGAACCTTCAATTTTGACAGGAGTTGTAATTATGATAAGGGAGTGAAAAACTATATTTTTCCAATTGGGCTTGCCATAGGGGGGCCAGAAGAGATACAATTCCTTGAAATTTTTTTCAAGCCTTATTGCCTTCAATGGCATGAACCACCCATTTCACACATAAAGTTGCACTCTGCCTGTAAAGGTTAATACTTCCCATGCCTCCTTTGTCCTAAGGGAGGCATTATATGTCCCAAACAACATGATGGAATTGTTTGGCATGTTTATAATTATACAAGAGAAAATCCCTAAGGATTCTGGCTAAATTGTCATAAGCTACTTTAAAAGGAGCCCATCAAGAGGAATAATAAACATGGGTGCCCCCCAAAATCTTGGTGCAAATTTAAAACTTCCTTGCTAAGGATAATGGTTTGGTAATCCAGTACTCAACCTTATTTTCCACTCTTTTAATGGAAATAATTTCAAATGTAACAAATAGTTGCTTACTCTATTATTGGAAAGGTACAAATGATGGATGGTAAAATAAAGGATGTGTTGAATATCATAGGTGTTAAACAAAGTTTCCCACTCTCTTCTACATTTTTTTAATTCTACATTGATGAGCTAAAGTAAACAATTTCAAATACATTGGGTGCAACATTCATAGTCTCTAAAATAATTGTATTATTTGTAGATGAAATTATTTCAATGTCTCATTCAAGGAGAGTCTAAAAAAATAATGTGATATCATAGCCTCTTTTTGTGATACCTATGAGCTTCAACTTCTATTTCATGGCATTCAGATGAAGATAAACCTCTTTCACTCATTGGTCACACCTACCCTCTTATATAGATATGAATTTTGGGACCATACCTTCTAATTGAGGACTTGAAACAAATAGAAAGAGTGATCATAAAAATTATATCCAAACATATTGATGCTAATAATCAGTTCCTCATGCCATCATCCTTGTAGAATTTGGCATAACCCCACTCATTCAATCAATGATATTTCATGTAGTGATAATGATTCACTGACTAAGACATTTGAATAATTCATAGAGTGGTCGCCTTAGGTACCCATGCCTTACTTTCACATCCCCTATGAAGTAGGAAAACCATGGAGTTGATTCATGTTTTTATGCTAGAGCCTCTTTATTCCTTCACCTTATTGATTTTAATTTTGATAGGCCATCCCCACATAACTTCCTAGTGGATGCTCCTAGTCTCTCCAAGAGAGAGATAAAGAATGGAATTTATACTGATATTTATAGATCCTACCTCCAGTCCACATGGTCTCAACCTAAAGATCCACTCACCTCAAAGCTTTGACACTTCTCAAACTTAAATATTATGAAAGAATAAATGCAAATATATTTAAAAATAATATTGATGTATAAATAAATTAATGCACAAAAATATAAAATAATACCTTAAAATTAATCCACACCATAAAAATGCGAGACACAAAGTGATAAATAGTGAAAGCAAGTCAACAGAAGAAAACCCTAAGTGCATTACAAAGGAAGGCTTATGTAACAATATTCTCTAGATAACAATTTTAGTAGAAGAAAAGATGATAGGGATTAAAAATGAACTTAAAGTGAGAAGAATGAGCATCAATCCATGAGAAATGAGAGGAAACTTCAAGTGTTCTAAGAAATAAGAGGAGAGGTCTCTTTAAATAGAGTGAGGAAGCCAAAAGAAGTTACTAAAAATCTCCATCATAAGCATGGCCAACCTTCTTAGTGTGTGTCTAGTGTCAGTAATTCACATGAGATGAGGGGGAAGTGTGTGACAAGTGTTGAAAGAGTTACGTGTGACATGAAACTCCAAATTTTCCTTCAAAATGGAGAAAAGAGGTGAAGGTTGTATGACACCTCATAAAATTTGAAACTTGTGAATTTTTAATTCAAATAATAATAAATACATAAATATGGTATATTTAATATACCCAAATAAAGATTAATGTCCAACACTCCCCCTTAACCTTTAGTTCAAGTTACAAAATAAGAAAAAACTAAAAACAAAAAGAATTTGACATTACATTGCAAATATAAAAAATTACAAGGGTCTAATTTTGTGCCAAAAAGTCAAACATATAATTTTTTTTGCTTTTCCTCCACCCAAGAACCTACATGTGCTTAGATTCAAATGTTAATAACAACTTGATTTAATACCATAAAATAATAAATGCCAAGATATAACAAAATAATGTTAAAGTATAAGTAATTAAATGCACAAAAATGTAAGATAATGTCTCAAAAATAAGCCACACCATAAAAAAGTGAGATGTGAAGTGATAATTGGGAAACTGAGTTAACGAAAGAAAACCTCATGTGCATTAAGAATGAAGACATACAACAATAATCTTTGGATTATAATCATAGTATAATAAAAGATAATAGGGAAAAATAATAAACTTCAAGAGAGAATAATGGGCCTCAATCCATGAGAAACGAGAGGACACTTCAAGTGTTATAAGAAAGAATATGAGAGAGCTCTTTAAATAGAGTGAGGAAGTCAAAAAGAGTTACTAAGAATCTTCATCATAAGCATGGCCAACCCTCTTAGAGTGTGCCTTTTATCACTAATCCCCATGAGGTGAGGGGGAATTGTGTGACAAGTGTTTAAGGTGTTACATGTGATATGAAAGTCCAAGATCTCCTTAAAAAGGAACAAAAGAGGTAAAGGCTACATACCACCTCATAAAATCTAGAATATGTGAAATTTTAATTAAAATAAATAAGAAACACACAAATATGATATATTTAATATACCCAAACAAAGATTAATTTCCAATATTATCATTTCAATGATGGGTTCCTTTGACCCCTAAGGTACACCAAACTATAATTATCTTGAAATTTGAGGGTTCCCAAACTCTATCAACTCAATGTTTTCTCTCATTAGTTTTTCATTGAGACCAACCATCATATTCCTCGAGAGCATCAAATTTATTAGATTTTATTTTTAGAATCAGAGATTTAGAGATAGTTTCTTTTTAGATGCTCTCATTATTACAATATAAGGGGGCAGTTATTTTTGCTCTTGAGATATTTTCTTGGCTCTCTCCAAACACTCATGGATTATGAAGACCAGAGATGTTTAAACCTATTTCTTCAAGAGATGTTCAACCTTCTCTAATATATTTTCAACGTAAATCCCAAAGGGGAGCATGCACTAGGATAATTTCATCCTACTTCCAACCATCTCATATCATCTATAGAAAGAGGCCCTATGGCCATCTTCTAAACTTATATGGTACACTATAGAGACATCACATACCCAATGATACACATGGACTCACACCCATCACACACTTTTTCACAACTTTAATTATCATAAGTGTTTTTTAGAGTAACAAGGTTCGTCTCACTATACAAGACCCTCATCTTTTTATCTTCTTCTTGGGATCTTATTTTGTTGGATTGTTGATTTCCTTTCACTCACATTTAATTTAGTTTTCTCTTTTGTTTCTTTGCAATGTGTTATGGTGATCCTCCTCTCTTATTTACATTGTATCTTTTTCAATCCCTTGGTAAAATATCATCCTTTTATGAACATTAATATAAAATTTAAATTAAACTAAATTAAATAAAGAATGGTAGTTATAACAAGAAAAACTAATCCAACATCGAGGGAATCACATGTAAATCAGGGGAAATGTTTTCCTAACACTATCACCATTTATGTAATGATGTTAATGGAATACAACATGTATTAAGGAACTTATAAAACCACATAAGTTTAATAACAATATTAATTTATTGAAATTGTATAGAAAGCAAGGTCATGATGTTGTGTACATAACATAACATATATTTATGTGTGTGTTTAATTAGTTAACACAATTTATATTATTTTATATGTTAGCTACCTAGATTTAGGTAAGGGTTAATTCATGAGTTAGCCTTAGAGTAATTAGGGTTTCTAGTGGTTGAATATGAATGGGAGAAACAACCTTAAGAATGCATATTTTTACAATATTAGCTTAATGCAAGAGATAGTTTCCATTATGTGAGATATTTTTTCTTACAACAATTCGACCTTGGGGAAGTAGGTGCTCCCATATTTTATTTTTATCAACATTTCACCCTATATTTTTACATTTTTATTTTTTATTGTTATTTAGAAGGTAAAAATTGTATCATAACTTTAGCCAGTTTTTTCCTTTACAACCACTGCCAAAATTCCAAGGGGATTTTGCTTAAGAAAAAACTCAAATTTAATGGCCAAAGAGGAGATGAATGGGTTATTTGATTATTTCCTTAAGAAGGTTTGAAAAGAGATTCATTCATTAAGAAAATAACTAGATTGACCATTTGATGAAGAGGAGGATGAACATTTGGAAAATATTGGACCTGGATCCAACAGATGAGGAAGAGGAAGATAAAGGAAATTAGGAACAATATAAAGGAAGATCACATCATGCTTATTTTAACCTATAAATAAAGATCCCAAAATATGATTTTAGAGGTAAGATGGAGGCCTGTACATGGTTGAGCAAGCTTAAGTTGGAATTTAGGATACAAAATATAAAGACTCAAGAGGACAAGTTGAATTTGTCTCTATAAATTTTGGATGGTGTTGTCCAAAATTGGGGAGAGAGATTGGTTTCTATAAATCCATAGGGGTTTTATGAGTTTCATAAAACTTTGATGAGAGATCCAAACATAACTGGGATGAATTGTATGATACCCAATTGATGTACCTATTTAAAAAAGATATGTTCATGAAGGCTTATATAACACAAATTCAATTTTTGGAGTCTAAGGCCAAGCGTTCTTTGAAACTAGAGAGGAAGATATATATTTCCAACCTGCGGGCCGATATTTGAACCACGTTAAGGATGGTTGAATATGACTATTTTAAAAGGACCATTATTATATCTAGAAGAGTAGAAAAACACATTGGTGCCCTAAAAAATAAAAAATGTAGGACCTAGTATCCATAGATATAAATTACTTGGGATAATAAATCCAAAAAACATTATCATGATTCTACCCCTATGCTCATTGTTGTAAACCTATGTCATAGTGTTCATATTCATTGAGTAAAGGTAATGTTTGTAATCCAAAAATATCTTAATGGTATAATTTTTTTGTTATTCTGAGCTAGGGTCAAACTCAGAAAATGAGGAATCCCTTGAGAACCCCACTTTAAGGTGTGAACCCAAAGATCTATCTCCTACTATAGTAGAAACAAAGGAACCATATGCATCACTTTTTACAATTATAGGATTGGAATTTTTGGACACATTCAAATTATTTTCCCATGTCAAGAAAGCCCGAGTTTTGTCATGGTCAATCCTAGAAGTACACTTCATATTTTTTATAAGAAACAAATCCAAAGATTAAGCTTTGAATTAAAAACTTCTAAAAGTTTTCCCACTTGAGTTATAATACACTGAAGTATTGAATATGTATTAGTCCATAATGTGGATATATCAATGGTAGATTGTGCCCTTAAATATAAATTCTATGTGGTTGATATTATAGGTTTGGATGTTGTTTTAGGGGTTTTAATGGTTATACTCACTTGGACCATACTCCACCAACCATCAAGAGATATCGTTGACATTCAATCAAGGGTACCATGAGTATACTATCAAGTCCTTTCCCTCAAGAGGATTCAAAACTATTTTTTGTATTCAGATAAGCAAAATTTTGAAGAAGGGGCATTTTAGCTTTATAGCTCATCTCTACAATGTTGATGTTGAATCTTATACCACATATGAACATGATCCAAGGGTTCCAAAAATTATATGCAAATATAAGGTAGTTTTCTAGGATATACCAAAGAGGTTATCACTAGATAGAAAATTACAGCACATAATTGAGCTTGACCCTAAAAGGGGACAATAGTGGTACACCCTTATAGATATGAGAATTTTCAAAATTAACAGTTAGAGAATTGGGTAAGTGCACAAAGTTGGGGGACAAAAGGGGGCCTATCGATGCACATGTTTTTCCTAAAAATTGAAAAATATTAGATTTTATAAATTATTTGAGATGGCTACACTCAAAATTTGAAGATGATATAAAAAAATAAATTGTAGAATTTTGAGTCTAGTTTCTAAAACACTACTTTTTTAAAAAATGGGTTAAGTATAAGTAGGTCAAACATCTAAAATTTAAAGAGGAACTCCTATTTTTTAAGAAAATAGAGTATACAACCATCTGTATGATGCAACCTTTTATAACTTAGTTTATTATTTTTTGAAATCCTTTTGTGAAAATTTAGATAAGATCATCTCATTTGTGAATTATATTTTATTTTAAAAAATTAATGGATCCTTTTTTATTAATTTTACAAGTAAATAGATCTTGAAAATTGACCAAAAAATGGGCATCTAGTCGTACGACTTTCATAATCACTTCATAAAAAATTAAAAATAGTTTCTTTTGAATGTGTATAGAATTAGGCTTAGTTTGTGACCATATTATTTTATTTGTATTTGGATCAACAAAAACAAAAATACATAAACATATATAGGCATGTATATTTATGGCATGTAGTGGCCTAAAAAATCCATAGTTAAAAATCAACATAGATAGAGACCTTAAAATAGTCCAAAAATTAAAAGAAAAAATATATATTTGGAAAGAGGATAGCATGCTCATTGTCATGGTAATAATTTTATGAAATTTCTCATTGAGATCCAAAGTGTATTTGGTGATGTAATTTCAATTTTGATGTTTTTTACTCTCAGATTTGAATGCATGTTGACATCTCCAAGCCTTTGGCTCAAGAATCAAAGCCATTTTTGAGCCAAAAGGCTTGGTTTTTAATTAAAAATAAAAATAAAATGTATGTATTATAACCCATATGAAAAATAGCATGTATGCACTATAACGTGTAAATGTTCCTTTCACATTATAGTAAAAAGTGAAAAAGATCTATTAGAAGGGGTGTTTGCTTTGTTTCGTGCAATGTGAAAGGAAAACATACATAATATAACATGCACTTTTTATATTTACATTGAAAAAAAAATCCTAAAAGATCTTTTGGAACTGGTAGATGGTTTACTAAAATAAATGTTAAGTATAAGGAATATAAAAGTAATAATATAAATGTAAACTTATATAAAAGTAACAATATAAATGTAAAATTTAAATTTATTTTAGTAAATATAATAAAGTATGGTCACTCTACATCCGATAGTGTTGGTCTCATAGTTTCATACTTTACGATGTGAAAGATAATTTTTCATAATCTAATATGATTAATACTTAGGAATTTTTAGGGTTTTAATATTAAACCTAAATATTTTGGGGCATAAATTTTACAATTGATGTCTATTTGGGTAAACATATAGTCATTTTTTAGATTTTTGTGCTTTTTAGATTATTTTGTGGCGTTTCTAGTAGTCTAAGTTTGTAAAAATTTAAGTTTACATACCACTCACTTTGAACTCAAGCTAAAGTGGTGTGATTGGGACAACATAGGTCACATTGATGACCTGTAAACAACAAACAAACACTTTCTGTTAATTTCACTTGCTCGTCATCCCTCTGTCATCTCTCATCATCCTAATCACTCTATCCTAGTTCCTCATTATCCCTAATGACTCTCTCATTTACCCTCACCATCCATCATCATCTTTAATTACTCACCCATCATCCCTAATCACTCCCTTATTAACCCTCACCATCCCTCATCATCCCTAATCACTCCATCATCCCTCATCACTCCCTATTCATCTCTAATAATCCCTAATCACTCCCTCCTCATCCATTATTATCCATAATCACTCCTTAATTGACTCTCACCATCCCTCATCATCCCTAATCACTCCCCCCTAATCCCCTATAATCCATAAACACTATCTCATATTCCTCATTAACCCTCACCATCCCTCATAATCCCTAATTACTCCATCATTATCCCCAATCATTCCCTCATTGACCCTCACCATCTCTCATCATCCCTAATAACTCCCTCATCATCCCTACTCACTCCCACCTTGTCCCTCTTCATCCCTAATCACTCCCTCCTATACCTTAATGGTGGGTGTATAGACTTCCCACTTGGGCCCAATTGGCTTACGTTATAATTCCAAATTTTGTTCACTAAAATAAGGTCCAAGGAAACTATTATTTCATTTATCCTATTTCAATCAAATAAGGAATTTAGAGATATCATCTAATTATCTGGTGGGATTCAAAGATATATATGGTGATCCATGCTCAAACCATGGAGAGAGTTTGTATCCAAATGCCTGGGCTAGAATAAATAGGTAGGCAAGTGAACAAAGGGTGGGATTAAATTTTATTACTTATATATATATATTGGTATTTGTGAATCTAAAACACCCATTCATGTCAATTTTACTTGTAATTAGATCCCTTATAGGCCAAAAGCGACAAAAAATCACCATATCCACTTGTGATCAAGGTAAATTCAAGCAATGGCCCCACCACACTATTGTAACCCATACATAGTGAAGTCCATTCAATGATGTCAAGTAGTTGAAACCAAATATTGTATTAATAGGGTAGGAATTAACCATAACATCATGTTACCCACACCTAGATTTCATTATGTATTACATCAATATCATGAAATATGTATAAAGATGACATCGATCTATTTCATGGTATGGATATGTACTACATCACACAAATCATTCATACCATGTTGGGCATTATGCACATTAGGTCACTCCCTCCAATACCTTTATGGTGGGTGCAGTGACTTTCTACTTATGCCTAATTTTCCTTTAGTCATTCCTTTCTCTATATGGGTTAAAATTCCCCCTCACCTTTCAATATATGGCTTATGTACTTTATTAGGTATTTAGGTATGATATACTCGATATCAAGATATGGCTCAGATATTCAATGGGGCAGGGCATAATCAAGTAGTTAAAGTAGGTAGGGCATATTCAAGTAGGTAAAGTAGGTAGGTAATAATCAATGGTATAGATCTATTACATACATAACATGATTCAAAACTTCATTTCTCATTCTATCTATTAGGAAGCAAGTTTCCCTTACCAATAATAGATGTTAAGTAGGTAGGAAAAGAATATGTGCAACCTATAGATTGGGAAGCAAGATTCCTTTGATAGCTAAGAATATATTCTAGAAAGGACAAGTGGGTAGGATAAGAACAAATATATATATATTATGAAGTAAGATTTCTTTGCCTTATCATGTAGGGAATATATAAGTAGGTATGGTAAGAACAAAACCATATATCGAAAAGAAAACTTTCCATGATAGTTATGCCTTAATCTAGAAGCAAATCAAAGCTAGATATATTGAAAACAAACTTCCCTTGATAGGTATGCATTACTCCCTTAATATATATTGAGAAGGAAATATTCCCTTGATATGCTATATTAGGTAAGCAAATATAGGTATCAAGAAGAAAAGCTTCCCTTGCCTTAATCCTTGGCATATATGAAAAAGTTAGGAAAAAGGGTGGGATGAAATTGTAGTACTTACATATATAGATTGGGATTTGGGCATATAATAATCCTAATTCTAGAGTTAAGAATCCAAATTTATATCTATATATATAGGGGTGATTGGAAACTAGTTGAGAATTCCAATCCAAACTCCATATTTGAATTCTCATTTTATCTATATGTCATTAATAGTATGTCCATAGTAGACTAGATTACTAGATAGATAGATAGACAGTCATCAATCGAATAGAATGTGTTCTAATATTGTAGCTGGTATAGTGCATTTTTTAACCCAAATCAATATATACCCAACCTAATCTATACCCAACTTAATCTATAAAGGTAATGAAGGTAACATGCCTTAATCCAATATATTAAGAGGGGTGACATAGAGCTTGGGCATGGCCCGATGGGCCCTAAAGTCCAAATTGGGGGCCTTATCATACTATAGGTATGCCCCAGTCTCTAATAAAATATATCAAAGGATAACATAGGAATGGGGGCCCCACCATAGATATATTGGTGTCACAATTCCAAAGTCCCTAACCCAATCTCAAACTTGCCCTACCTAATATAAGGCAATAGTATCTTTCCCTACCTAATTCATCTATGCCAAAGAGTAAGAAAATGGAAGATTTTATTTTTGATATCTAGATTTTATTCACCTAATAGATTTTCTTATCCCTAATCATTCCCTCTAATACCTTTATGGTGGTTAGTGTGGATTTATACTTGTGCCTGAACATACATAGTCACTCATTTCTCTATATAGGTTAGAATGCCCCCTCTCCTTTAAAGTTATGGGTCGGTCAATGCCCCATCATCTAAAACATGTGTTTTAGTGTCCATTCAATAGGAAGGAATGGAATGAATCAATTTTTGACACTTTGGGTAAATAAATTCACCCAGTTAATAAATATTATCTCCTATATATAGATATGGTGCAATACTTTTTCGTTGTCACTCATCATCATTAATCACTCCCTTATCAATCCTAATTATCCCTAATCACACCCTCATCAACCCTTATCATCCATAGTCACTCCTTCATCATCCTTGATGACTCCCTCTTCATCCCTTATCATCCGTAATCACTCCCTAATTGACCCCGATCATCCCTCATCATCCATAATCATTCTTACCTCATCCATTATCATCCCTAATGAATCCCTCATTGAACCTCATCATTCCTCATCATCCATGATCACTTTTTCTCGATCCCTCCTTATCCTTATAGGCTTGGTTATTTTATTGACTAGGGAATACTCAATTAAGTATGGAAATAAGGATAATTAGGTATGGCATATGCAATTACAAGTAGGTAGGTATGTCATACTCAAGTAGGTAGGGAAATAATGATAGTTAAATAGGGTATAATCAAGTACAAGAAGGTAGTTAGGTCATAATCAAGATCAAGATATGGCTTGGGTATTTAGGTCGGGCATACTCAAGATCAGGATATGGCTCAGATATTCAATTGGGTAGGGTATACTCAAGATCAAGATATGGCTTAGATATTCAATTGGGTAGGGCATACTCAAGTAGGTAAAGTAGGTAGGACATAATCAATGGTATAAATATATTAAATACATAACATGATTTAAAACTTCATTTCTCATTCATCCATCTAGAAGTAAGCTTGTCCTGCTAACAACAAAAGCTAAGTAGGTAAGGCATAGGTAAGTAAGTATGGAAAGAATCAATGCAAACTATAGATAGGGAAGTAAGCTTCCCTTGATAGATGATAATTTATTATATAAAGGTAAAGTAGGTATGACAAAAATAAAATTATATTTCGGTAAGGAAGTTTCTCGTGACTTATCGAGTAGGAAAAAACTAAGTAGATATAGTAAGAACAATGTTATGTATGAAAAATTAATCTTCCCTTGATATCCATTCCTTAATCTAGAATCAAATCAATGCTACATACCAAGAAGGAAAACTTACCTTGATAGTTGTGCCTTACTCCCTTGATATCTATTGAGAAGGAAATCCACCCTTGATATGTTATTAGGTGAATCAAAGATAAATATCAAAAAGGCAATCTTCCCTTACTTTACTCCTTGGCATAGATGAATTAGGTATGGAAATATTCCATTGCCTTGATGGGTAGGGAAAGTTTGAGATCAAGGTAGGGCCTTTGGAATGGTGCCCCCCAATATTTTATGGTGGACCCCCATTATTGTGTTATCCTTTGATATAATATAATGGGACCAAGGAGTACTCAGATTATGGTAAATCCCTAATTTGGCCTTTAGGGCCCACCATTTCATGCCCAAGCCCTAAGTGGCCCCTCCTCGATACACTAGATTAAGGCATATACCCTTCATTCTATTATATATCAAATTGGGTATAGATCAGGTTGGGTATAGATTGAGTTGGGTTAGGAAACACACTCTATTAGCTACTAGATTGGAACATAATTTAATATATTGGTGACTACCTATATATCTATCTATCTATCTATCCATTTATTTGTCAATCTGGTCTACTATGGATATACAGTCAATTATGGGTTTGGGAATGGAATTCTCAACTAGTCGCAAGTTTCCCTATCTATATACATATAAATTTAGATTCTCAAATCTGGGATTGGGATTCTTAAATGAACAAATCCCAATCTATATATAAGTTATACAATTTCATCCCACCCTTTATTCTATTTCTTGTGTATTTATTCTAGTCTAGGGTTATGGATACACACTCTCTCCAAAATATGGGCATGGATTGTAATTTTCCATATATATCTTTGAATCCCTCCAAAAAATTAGATGATATCTCTAAGTTATTTATTTAAGTGAAAGAGGATGAATGAAAGAATATTTTCTTTGGGATTTATATGAGTGAGAAAAATTTGGAATTAGAAAATAAGCCTATGTGACACAAGTGGGAAGCTACTGCACCCACCATCAAGGTATTAGATAAAGTGATTAAAGATGATGAGGGATGATGAAGGAGTCATTATGGATGGTGAGGGTTAATGAGGAGTGATAGGGAGGATGTAGGATGGTGAGGGTCAATGAGGGAGTGATTAGGGATGGTGAGGTGCTTGGTATTGTAGGAGCCAAAAATAATAGAGACCAATTTAAATATAAATCATGGATAATACACACACATAGAGATATTATTTAATCATACTCTATTATATTTTTCATGATTGTATATTATAGACACATACATACATAGGATATGGTGGTCCTATATTTTAGGAGGTTACTACAACTACTCCTCCCATAAATATCTCACAATCTCCTAAGTTGGTGAGTTGGGAGATTCACTCCAAAATCATGTATAAAACTATTACAATAAATTCATAATATATATTATTTTTATGTATAATAATAATATATTATCAACTAACTTACCATAAGTAAATAATATTTATCATACGCTAAATAACAAACTACTAATTTCCCTAGTGTAAATATTAATCCCCAACATTCCCCATCTTAGTTTTTACATGGTAAAACATATCATCTTTTCTAAACTGTAACATGTCACTAATGGATTTGGACTCATGATCTTCATACAAAATAAAGGTACTCCTCATCAATCTTCCATTTTTTCAATAGGGTTACCACAAACCTAGACATGAATAGGAACCCATCAACCTATTCACCTTATGTAGTTTTTTGGATCACCACTAACCTTTTCAAGATCCATGAATGCTATAGAATTTTTTTTAAAACATTCTATAATGCTCCCATAATATGGGTTACATAGGATTACTCACATAATACTAGAAAATAAAATAGTATGAGGACTAAATCCTCATTAATTACTTTTGTAACCTTTTTCAACTTTTATTGCCACCCAAAAAAAACATAGATAATCTTCATTACAATTGAAAAATTATCCTTAGCTTTATCTGATTTGGAAAAAAACACACCACAAAAAAAAACCAAAATCTACACCACACAACTAAAAAAGACGTCATCACATCACATGGTCCCTGCCATTGGTGACTGATGAGAAGCTTTGAAAACCTCCTTCCTCTATTTACTCTGACTCCTTATGGAAACTACTTACTTATCAGGTTTAAACATGAAACTCATGTGTATGAAGTTTTTGAGGATAAATCCTCCCTATAAGCTTGACATACATATAAAAAAATGGATGTTGGTTACCCTGATAATGTGTCCAATTATAAAATATAATTCAGAACAATTATTTTGCACAATTAACTCTTTTACATAGAAAAATAAACTGAGACACTTGAAACATATAGATACTTGACAACTTAACAATTGACTCAAAAATATTTCAATTATTTTGTCACATGTTTAAAGACTCAAACTATTTTGATATAAACTATATCAATGTATAAAGACTAATATAAGATATTTAAAAAAGATAAAATATATTATATAAATAACCGGAGACTTTATAAATGGTTTCTCAAAATTTTGAACTAAAGACCAAAGAAAACTAATTTCAACTTTATCTAAACTAAAATTTTAGTGACCATACTTATAAAGTAATTTTATATATTAAAGACAAAACTTGAAAAATAAAGAATTGCATGAATTAGCATTGACTAAGTGATATGACAGAAGTAATATCCATATCATATGTGGTCAAATTAAGACATAGAATATTTAGATGTAAGAATTAATATCCATGTTAGATGTGGCTAATGTGCTCATTGTTTTTTACTATGAGTGAGAATAATCATAGAAAAACTAGTCAATTATAATAGGAAGATTGCATAGTATTACCAGATTTGTGCATATGATAGTCAAAATTACTAAGTTGCATGGAGATAAGCGGAGTTATAAGAATGAAGAGATTTCATGCATGGTGTTCAGTGAACTAAATATCACAATAAGAGTTAAAATGGTGAAAGGATATGTTATAAAGTGCATGAAATTGGGCAGGTCAAGGAAGATAAAAGGTGTGATAGCGTAATCCACACCAAGTCAATATTATAAAACTTTATCCCATTCCTAGAATACTACACCTAATCTAATACCAATGTTAGGTATTATAGGATCCAAACATAGTATAAAATGATTTAAATATAAATCATGGTAAATACATACACACAGAGATAATATTTAATCACAGTCTATTATATTTTTCTATTACTAAATATTACACACACATACATATATAGGAGATGGAGGTTATATATTTTATAAGGTTTCTACAACTACTCATCCCATAAATATCTCACAATCTCCTAAGTTGGTGAGTTGGTTGATTCACTCCAAACTTACATGCAAAACTATTATAACAAACTCCTAATATATATTATTAACTAACTTACCATAAGTAAATAATATTTACCATATGGTAATAACAAACTACTAATTTACCCATTGTAAATATTAATCCCTAACCTAAGGGTCAATGAGGGAGTCATTAGGGATGACAAGGGAGTGATTAGAGATTATGAGGGATGATGAGGTTAAATGAGGGAGTGATTAGGGATGATGAGGGAAAATGAATAATTTATTAGGTTGATGAGGGATAGTGAGGGCCAATGAGGGAGTGATTAGGGAGGATGAGGGAGTGATTAGAGATGATGAGGGATGGTGAAGGTCAATGAGGGAGTGATTAGGGATAATATGGGATTAAGATAAAGTGATTAGGGATGAGGGAGGGATAATGATCAAGTGAAATTAACACAAATTGGTTGTTTAATGTGTGCAAGTCATCAATGTGACCTATATTATTCAAATCACGCCATTTTGGCTTGAATTCAAATTAAGTGGTTTGTAAACTTCAGTTTTGACAAACCTAGGACTCATATAAATGCTAGCAAGCAATCTAGAAGGCATAGAAACCTAAAAAATGACTACATGATTACCAAAAATAGACATAAATTATAAAATTTATGCCTTGAAATCCTTAAGTTCAATACTGAGATCCTATAAATACCTAGGTAATGACTATATTATATTTTTAAAAACTATCCCCTACATCGTAAGGTATCTAACAATGAGACCAACTCTATCAGATGCAAAGTGACCCTAATTTATCATATTTAATAAAATAAATTTAAAATATAAGTTTAAATTTATGTTCCAATAGACCTTTCTTGACTTTTTAAGGTAATGTCAAAGTAACACATATGCACTATAATGCATACACATTATGCTCACTAAACAGAATGTGTGCATGTTATAACATATGCACGTTTAAGTTCAATATTCCTTAGCCTAATTTGAAATAATGTGTGCATGTTATAAACTTTATGCATACATGTTATGAACATTACATATATGTGTAGTGTCTATAACATGTACACATCATGGTAAATATCCAAGAAATTATCCTCCAACTTTGTGCACTTACCCAAATTGATCACTGAACTCTTAGAGGTTGACATCATCATCCCTAGTAATAGCCCATATGTTGTTATAGTGGTAATAGCTAGGAATAAGGATGGATCATATAGAATATATATCAATATAGGGCCTTGAATAAGATCAAAATAAAAAATAAATTTTCAATGCCAAGGATTGATGATCTACTTGATGGGTTTCATGGTGAAAAGTATTTCTCAAAAATAGATCTCAAAGCAGGATACTATCAGATTCTAATTAAAATTCAAGATTATGATAAGATGACCTTCAAAATGCATCAAGGCCACTACCCATTTAGGGTCATGCCTTTTGGTCTCACTAGTGCTCCAACCACATTTTAAGCATTGATGAATGGGTTATTTCTAAAATTATTGCGTAAGTTTATTTTTTTATCTTTTGATTACATTCTATTTTATATTAATTCATTATAATCCCATCTTGAACATTTGGATAATGTGATGGATATACCATCCAAGGAGAAGTTGAATGTCAAGGCATCTAATTGTGAATTTGTAAATTCATCCTGTATGCCTTTGTCACATAATTTATATTGATGGGTTTTTTCACTAACATTATAAAGATCAAGGCTATATGTGATTGGAAAGTACTCAAGACTTAAGAAACTTCATGGTTTCCTAGGTTTGGCAAGATATTATAGAAAATTTGTGAGGAACTTATCAACAGTAGCTCATCCCTTGACTGAGCTCACTAGGAAGGATTCCTTCAAGTGGTCCACAGAATCATATAAATATTTCAAGGATTTCAAAACATCTCTAGTATGTACTCTAGTTTTAGCAACTCCTAATTTTTGAAAGTTTTTAATCATTGAATTTTCTGCCTCTGGATCTAGACTAGGTGAAATTTTATCTCAAGATGACCACCTAATTGCATTAGAAACTAGGAAAAATAATGAATTTGAGTGAATAATTTCCACATATAGTAAGGATATGATTTTCATCCTACATATAGTCACCAGATAGCATCAATTTATGTTAGGGAGCAATTTCATTATTAAAAGTGACCACCTTAGCCTTAAGTACCTATTAACCCAAGGGGAATTATCAAATGGTCAACAAAAATGGATTGATCACCTTCAATCCTATGTATTTGAGATCATTTAAAATAAAGGGAAGGAGATTTTGATGGTAGAAATACATTTTCCCAATAAGAAGAACTACCAGTATTTCAGGCCATGTCCATCATCCAACCTATTTGGATACACGACCTTATACAAGACTACTTAAGTCACCCCACCTCAAATAAACTCATGGAATAAATTAAAGATTGAGGAAATGGAGTGATTGGTCATTTTTTAATGGAATCATTTTTTTCAAAGGACACATTTACTTGAGAGGTGACTCTCCCATTGTTCGGAAGGCATTCAAGAATAACCATGCATCTCAATTTTTAGGACATGTGGGGTTCCATAAAACATATAAAAACATCAAAGGTAACTTATTTTTAAGGGAATGAAGGCTAACATTAAAAAAATTGTAGTTGAGTGTGACATCTACCAATAAAATAAGGAGGAGAGTGTTCCTTCTCCAGGGCTTTTGCAAACAAATTCAAACCCACAACAAATGCATGAAATTATGTCAATGGACTTTATCATGGGTTTTCCTATTTTTGAGGGTAAAGATTAAATTTTTGTGGAGGTAGTTATATTTAAAAATTATGCCCATTTCATATTGACAAGAAAGGTAGGGAGAAATGGTAGTAAGGTTGGAAAATTATATTTCTAACATGTGTTTAAGCTATATGGGATCCCTAAACATATCATCTATGTTCAGGATCAATTTTTTTAAAGTCATTTCTAGAAAAAGGTTTATAAATGCATGTGTTATATTTAACATGGACACTACATACCACCCCAAATAGATGGGAAAATAGAAGTGGTGAACAAGTCTTTGGAAGGGTATCTAAAAATGTATGCATGGGATAAACAAAGAAATTAGGTACAATGGCTACATTTGGTTGAGTATTGGTACAAAACCATATACCAAATAACTATTAAATTGCCACATTTTAAGGAATTGTATGGTTATGAGGCACCATCACCATTATATTAGGTAATTTATAGGTGAAAGATCCTAGTAGCAGAGGAAGTTATAGAATAAATGTAAACCATTCTATAATTATAAAGAGATAACTTGTAAGTGAGAATCAACATGATGAAGAAACAAGTTGAATAACATAGGAAAGAGAGGAGTTTTGAGATCAAGAACATGGTTTTATATAATTGCAGCCATATAAACATAAAACATTGAAGGATTCAAGAAAGTTTAAATTACAACCAAAGTATTATGGGACATAATGAGTGCATGTAAAGGTGGGGGAATTTGCATACACATTAGACATACCAAACATGAGAAGGTTGAATGATGTGTTTCATGTGTGATTTCTAAAAAAGAAAATAGGGGAACATTTAGTACCTCAAATAGAATTAACGATGACTAATGAAGAAGGGAATATTTTTATAGATCTAAAGATCATTGTAGGGGAGGAATCTAGGAAGCTTCAGAATAGGGTAGTGTGTATGTTGAAGGTGAAATGAAAGGGGATACCCATGAAGGATGAAACTTTGGAAAATGATGAATTCATGGCAAATCCTAGGCTTGAAGAGGATTTTTTTAAAATCGTAGTGATCATAGAGGCAAGCATAGGATAATGTGACTATATTCGATGACATGACAAAAATGCAAGGAAATCCTTAGGAGTAAAAAAAAAAAAAAAACAGCCCTCATTCTCATTCATGCAATATGTCAAGTCATAGTATATAGTAATATGGTCAAAGATTTCATATAGTAGGTGGAGGTCTTGAGTTCTATTCTCATAATGAAATTTTTTACGCTTTTGAATTTTGACTAGTGTTGAGGTTAAATATCTTTAAAGGGGAGGCATATTTTGTACCTAAACGCAACATATATTTATGTGTGTGTGTGTGTGTGTGTGTGTGTGTGTGTGTGTGTGTGTGTGTGTGTGTGTGTGTGCGCGCGCGCACGCGCACACGTATGCGCGCACACGCATGTGAACTCAGTTATCATTATTTATATTATTTTATATTTTAGGTGCATAGAGTTAGTGAAGTGTTAGGTCACGAGTTAGCCTTAGATTAATTAGGGTTTTTAGTGATTGAATACAAATGGGTGAAAACCTTAGAGAATATATCTTTTTAAAATATACTTAATATAAGAGATAATTGCAATTGTGAGAGAGCTATTTTATTATATCTGGATTTGCAGATGAAATCTACCCTTGGGAAAATAGGGGATCCCATATTTCTATGTATCATCATTTCACTCGATATTTTTTCATTTTTGTTTTATGTTGTTATGTGGAACATAACACATGATATGGTTTATCTTGGTAAATCTAATTCATTTTATTGATAGAGTAGAAAGTAATATATTTGAAATTGAAGGACATGTTAGGTGAAACACTTAAAGGGAAAAAATGATATAAAGTGAGGATCTAAAAAGGGTTGAATAAATTTTGTATTTGTCATGTGTACTAACATATGTTTATTGTTCTTATGTGATGTGTGTGTTTATTTATACTATCTTCTCTATTAACATTGATTTGGTTTCCAAGTGTGTTTTGAATTTTATGTCTACATGGAATAAGATAAGTACTAAATTTTAGAGAATATTTAAACTGTTATGATTATTTTTATGTAAATAATTCAATAAATTTTGTATTTTGAAATGGATTTTTTCCCAAGTAATAAAACATATAAGAATCATATGTCATATTAATTAACTACAATTATTTATGTATAAAATTCTTTTATAGAAAATTTAATATTTATAGTTTTTATATATTGAGCTTTGCAATATATATTTTGTAAAAGTGAATTTGATAAGACAAAAGAATCATATCTAAATTGAGAAATACTAGAATAAAATTAGTATGAAGAGTTATGTTTATGTAAACAATTCAATAAATGTTCTATTTTATAATGGCTTGTTTGGCAAGTGATAAATAAAATAAGGATTCCATGGCATATTGATTAACTACAATTAGTTGTGTATAACCAATTTTATAGAATATTTTGTATTTATACTTTTATATGATGGGATTTCTAATATACATTATGTAAAATTTAATTTGAAAGGAAAAATAATCATACAAATTGAGAAATGTTAGGTTCAATGCATTTTGTTTGATTCTATTGAATTTGAATTCTTTATCTAGTGTTTTACTCATTAACAAATTTATATTAACATATGTGGGTTGGAATTTGTTATACACTTTCATGAGAGTAATTATATTGATATTCATCTCCATTTGTTATGCACCCTCATTCAAACTCAATTATTTGGAGAAATCTAAGAGGAACCTAGATCCAACTGGTATTGGAGGATTCATACACAACTACAAGGATGAGAACATAATCACCTACTCTTAAACATTATTTTTTATAGAAATTACAAAAATAAATATAATAATACAAGCCAAAGTATTCATAATAAGTATTAATAATGACCTTTAGAAATGAACTCAAATATTGATGCATATTTTCTTTGTATTGGTCTATAATCCATCTTGTTGCTCTCAACTAGGTCTTTGGTTCAATACAAAATCTTAGAAAATAACAATCTTCTTATAAAAAATACCCAATTTTGATGTGTTGAAATAAATTATTATACAGCCTATTAACTTGATGGACAATAATTGGCTTTGCTCACCAGTGATCTAGGCTTGTGGGATTACAATATGGAAAAATTATGTAGCCCAATGACATCAATATTATAGAGCCACAATAGTGGCAGTAGCTTTGGAAACTAAATACACTACTATTTTTTTTAAATACATATTATGTAAAAAATGAGTATTATCCCTAAAACATATCATAATTTTTAAATATTTCATCATCAAACATATTCCATCATAATCATATTCTCCAAAATAACATATAATTAATAGAGGAGATGAGATAATTGTTGCTTAAAATAATGAATAATAGGAAGGTCGGCTTTGAAAATTACCATTTTTTATCAATTAACTCGTGCATAAAAAATATAGAAGAGAGATCTATTATGCGAACCTCTCATATAAAATTTTAAAGACAAACAAAAATATACAAATTATTTTCACCTGAGAAAACCCTTTTAGGTAAAATAACTAACACTATAACCTTCTTGATTATATATAAACTAGACCTCCTTACAATGTCACATCAAGTCTCAAGGTTCTGTAACCTTAACACATCACTTTACTATATATTAAAATGCACACACTTGACCATGTGCATTCAACATTCAAAAAAACAATCCACACATATACTTTCTTAGAAGAAACCTGCCTTTTTTAGGCACTTCACTTTATAACATCCGATCAAGGGAGGAATTTATATTAAACAACTAATGAGCCAAGGGAACAATGTGTAATGATCCTCAATATGTCTATGTCAAAGCACCACCAAGATATTGCTAGCACTACTTTAGTTTGATATATATAGTTAAAAGAGTGTAGGAAATGATTTTAGATAACCTTTCCTTGTTCTAGTTTTGCTTAGCTCCTCGTATAGCTCCTTACTACAACTTAGCCACTATACTCATTTCATAACCTCTTAGAGTGAAATAAAACTTGTCAAAATATCCTACACATTTATACCACCTTCTTGCATGTTGAAAACCTTGTAAAACTATCATAGGCAGTCTTTAGACATGTTTTTTCAACCATCCATGCTTATGCAATCTACCTACACAACATCTTATGCAACTAGTGCTTGCATAAAACAACTTGTGTAGGACACATCTTTTACATAATTACCATAATGTATATCCATGTAAAGTTGAGACATTTACAAATAGTTTGATTGTGCTTGTTACATTTGCTTAACACCTTTACCTTTTGTTTTTTTGTGTCCCATCACAAAAGC
Source organism: Torreya grandis (assembly GCA_037957365.1). Taxonomy (NCBI): domain Eukaryota; kingdom Viridiplantae; phylum Streptophyta; class Pinopsida; order Cupressales; family Taxaceae; genus Torreya; species Torreya grandis. The sequence continues at coordinate 4,633,256 of JARHVA010000093.1, read as the reverse complement.
CTATAGTTTTGGATTTGAGGTCGACTTAAGTCTTAAATCATTGGGTCAAAGGTGAAAAAAAAAATGAACCTTTAAATCTTAGCATGATAAGGCTAAAAACTATAGGTTAAGGTAAGAACTCATACACACCAGAGAAAAACCTTGAAAAAGAGGATTCAAGGTTAGAGTTTATATTAGGTAATACTTCTATGATGTTTTCCTTATTGGATGACAAAGTGCATGATATGGATGATAATATGCACAACATACATTTTGAATTGAAAGAAGATATCGCTATTTTAAATACATAATTGGCTACGCTTTGAACTTCTATCAATAATATTTTAGTCTTACAACCAAATCAAGGTGGATCTAAGGAACAACCTAGTCCTGATCCAACTGTTGTGTAGGATCATCCCATGGGTAACACTAATCCTGGGCCTCAGAATTTGCTACCAAAGGTGGACATGTGTAAGTTTTATGGAAAGGGTTTGATCAATTGGTTCAACTAAATGGATCATTTTTTTATCTACATCAAATCCCATGTGGGTAGAGGCTTTCCATGGCATCCTTATATATGGAACTTGAACAATTCATTTGGAATCAGTAGTTGTGAGCTCAAAAGAATAAGAAGGCTCTCATTGTTACCTAGTCTATTTTTTATGGAGGAGTGATAAATTAACTATAATATTAGTGTGAAAAAAAATAATTCATCTAATTATAAAATATAAGGAAAACAAATTCATTCAAGGATTATATTCTTCAATTCTAGAGCATATCCTTGTGTTTGGAGATGATTACGTATAGAAGCTTGAAAATATTTCTCTATAGTCTCAAAGACCATATTCAACCTGAGGTATACATCTTTACTTTGATTAATGTATCTAATTTTATTATCATTATGCATAAGGCAAAGGGAAAATTCTTTGCCAACAAGAGGAAAATGTTCGCTAGCATAAGATATCATAACACTCTATCATCATCATTCCCTCAACCTAGTAGGTTGACACTTAAAAAAATTAAGAAAAAATGGAAAATGGTTATGTTTTGATTGTGATATAAAATATAATTGATGATATAAATTTGTTTCATATAATTCATTATCATTGAGGGTGGCAATGATGAATTAAATGATTAAAAAGTAAATTTATAGTTTGTTGATGAGCTAGAGGAGTCAAGAGATCCTCAACCATATATTATCATGCACTTTCATGTATTACTACCCCAAAAACACTTGATATTTTGAGTTTCCTAAAAAATATAAGATTAAAGTTTGAATGACTTGGGAAGTACACTTTATTTCAGACCCCTCTTTCTAATTAGGTATCTTTAGGCTTAATGCAATGCAACAATCCTATAAACCATACTATGAGGCCATGTACAAAATTTTAACCTCTTTAATACTCTATAATACATTAAAATACATAATATTACAATTTTTTTTCTAGATGGAACAAAATTTATGAAAGATTCTATATTCAAACCCTAGTCTTGTTGTGCACAGGTCTACACTAGGTTGAGAGCTAATAAAAAGGACTAAAATGGTTTATAAAAAATTTAAAAATATCCTAAGGTTTTTTTATGGTCTACTCAAACTTTAGTTACCTTCTTAAATATTTGGTTTTGCATAAACAATCCCAAAACATCCCCAACAACCAATTAGATAGAATTTTGAGTGTACTAAAGGACTGTGTGTGAAGGTTTACCTCTATAAATTGTACTTATAAAGGATTTTTGAGCCTTATAATGACTTATTATCCTAAATCTCTACTATTTTTTAAATTAAAACCATAAAATAACTATTGAAAAACCATCATAAACATACCTCTATTCCTTGATCTTCTTGACTGTAAAACCACATAATTGCTCTCCAATGGACTGTATTGTATATAAAACCATTTAATCATGAAAAAATTTATTTGAAACCACCTTGTAAAAATAAAATAGAACTCTAGTATTTATTACATACCATGAGTCTCCTATAAATCACAATGTATCTTCAAAACCTTCTTGTATTCATTGATTTCATTGCACACAAAATAGGCATACACAAAAAATTTACAAAGCTAGGCAGAGTTATTCAAATATTAATATTTTATTTACTCCAACTCCATATCCTATTACTATTTCCTTCCTTATACTATCTAATACCACACACTAAATTCACTTCCATGTATTTCACCTTTTTAAGACTCCAAAAACATGCAAAGAAAACTCTCTCCAAGCCATTTCCCACATAGGGTGAAAATTACAAATGTTAGATTAATGAATTGTACATTAGTACAACTTTTCACACTTATTAGGATCTTATATTACCTATTACAAACATTTACCAATCATTGTATTTCACACCACACCTCAAAACACCTCTCAAAGCTAGTTGTGATATTCAAAATTTCAAATTGTGCATTTTGGTGGGAGAACTCTAGAGAACTAGTAACACACAACCAAAGATTCATAATGACTATAAAACATCCTATTGGAACCTATAATACCCATAACACCCATCACAATCCAAAAATAACTATAATGAACCTCTTAAACACATTTACATTATTTGGGACCTTGTGATGCTCTGCATTAGTGATATAGTCACTTGTTTGGGGATATTCCATAGTATTAAACTCACCAAGGAAGACTACTATCTTTATTTACATATTTTTTTCATTCCCATGGATGGATCAAATATTATGTTTAGATTCTAATGGCTCACTACCATGGGAACGATTGAGTTAAAATTCTAAGAGTTTTTTTTATGTGATTTCATTCAGATGACATGACATTTAAATTGTATTGATTGCATGAAAATTATACTTATTTGGTGAGATTTCATTAAATGCTTAATAAAGGTGTAGATTGGTTTGTGGCACAAGCTTTTTAATTATAATCACAACAATCAAAGTTTCTTACACTTCAAGATCTTTAGGCAATTGTAAATGGTAATTTAATAATTTTTGGGAATATGGATAAATGATTGCCTCCAAAAATATATCATGGTAATTCCATTCAATTAGTACCATGGAGATAGCCACCCAACTCAATCCTTATAGTTACCTATATTTGTAAAAGAGTGAGATTTAGAAGATGGTACAATAGATGTTGGAATCAAGTATTATTCATCATAGTGGAGTGTCTATTAATATCTAGTGGTGATGATGCATAAGTATGATGAAACCTAGCATGTGTTCGGATTTTACAAATAATTCAAAAATTACATCGTCAAAGATAAGTTTCTTATTTTGGTAATTTGGCTAGATGAGTTACATGGGGGTGTTTAAATATTTTTAAAAACTAGGTCTTCTTTCATGGTATCATCAAATCATAATTAAATATGAGGATATTCATAAGATGACATTTAAAACACATGATGGTTACTACAAATTTTGATGATGCCTTTTGGCCTCACAAATGCACTATTTACATTTTAGAGCTTGATGAACTCTAAATTTAAGCCAATTTTGAGGAAATTTGGCTTAGTGTTATTTGATGATATATTAATCTACAACAAATCATGGGAGAAACACTTACATCATGTAAATTAGGTTTTGGAAAGCTTTGAACATCATCAACTTTATGCCAAGCCTTCGAAGCATGCTTTTGGAGTCAAGGAGGTGGAATACTTGGGTCACATTGTCTCTCATGAAGAAATCAAGGTGGACCTCACAAGATCAACTCCATAGTAGAGTGAAATTACCATGAACCCTTAAGAACCTATGGGTTTTATTAAGGCTTATGGGTTACTATCACATATTTGTCAAAAAGTATGATTCATAACAACACCACTCACAAATTTATTAAATAGTCACTCTATCCATTGTAATGAGGCATCCTCTAGTGCATTTGATAAGTTTAAGGAGGCCATGTACACAACTCCAATTTTAACCACACCTAAATTCCAAAACCTTCATTTTTGAATGTAATGATTTGAGGTATGGTACGGGTGTAGTACTCATCCATAATGGACCACCCATTGCATTTGAGAGTCACCCAATTAAAGGTAATAATTTTTTTAACCCATTTTTGAGAATAAAATGATGGTTTCCATTCATGTATTCAAACAATGGAGACCATATCTAATCGAAAGACACTTCAGGGTGAATAAAAATCATGTCAATCTAACATTCTTCTTGGAACAACAATTATCATCTATAGAACAATAAAAAAGTGTCATTAAGATATAAGCATATGACTTTGAGATCATCTACAATAAGGGGAAGGAAAATGCCATGGTTGATGCACTATATATGAGGGATGAGTCCATAGAGGCATTTTTGTGTGCCATGTCCATATTCTAGGTAGATTAGGTGGATGAGGCAAGATCAGAATGAAAGAATGACATAGATCCATAAAATCTCATTCAACAATGCCAACAAGATCTGAGAATGTCAGATAAATTTATGTGGAAAGGGGACACTTTATGGTCTAAGTATAGGTTATACTTGTGAAAACTTAACCTTAAAACATAAGGCTCATTAGAGATCCATGTTTCTCTTGTACGTGGAAACTTTGTCTTCTTGAATACTTATCACATAATTAAGTAAGAAATTCTAAAAGGGAAATTATAAAAATTTATGGCATAATGTATGGTGTGTTATCAAAACAAGGGTGAAACAATTAATACCCTATTGATGCTAAAAACATAACAGTCAATCAATCAACCTAGTCACCTATTATGAAGGTTAAAACCAAATCAAACTAGCTCTAATCATGATTGGACCGTAGAACTAGCAAATTAGCTCAAATGTGAAGGATAATTTAAATTTTTAATCTCAACTAAGTATTTATGGGAAACTATAAACCTAAAAAACTTGGGTATTTTGAATCATTATAGATGCTATAATTAATGCACAAAAGAGAGAAACTATTGATAGGTTGTCTCAAAATTAAGTTAAAGAGACAATCAACAAATCAGTCTACAATGTTTTTGATTCATTAGAGAAAATAGTCATTGAATGGTTAGCCAAAAGTAACTTATATTATTAACTCATTTAAGGAAAAATACTATTGAAAAGTTTCTTCTTATTAAGAGTCAAAGGCTAAAAATCTAATCTACATTGTCATCAACTTAGTTATCATAAGCACTATTAAAAAATGTTCATTATTCATAAGACAAAAATAAATTCACCTCTAATCTAAAATTTAATCAAGGCTCAAACGAAAAATAATATCAATCAAGTAATTCCATATATATGGATTGATATCACTCATAACAAAAACAAACATTAAATTAAAAATATAATGGAAGATAACCAACACAATAGGAAAACAAAAACTAAACTGAGCAAAGTACCTAACTAAAGACTAACATCAAATAGCAAAATTGATAAAAATTGAACAATATTAACACAATAAACAATCTATTCAATTCATTCAAATGATTTTACATTTTGAGAGATATCACATATATAGTGAGTTATTATCAAGGAGTATGACTCAATCAACAATCCCACAATATTCTCAAACTACCACAAATCTCTCCTAACTCCATTATTCTCTCACATATTCTAATCTCTACATGATTTATTCTCATATATATCACTCACACAATATAAACTAACTAGATGTTCACATCAATACAATAAGAATATCTATAACATTATCCCCCCAGTGTGAAGATGGGAGAAGAGAAAGATATCCTACAAATGTTACTCCCTAAATATATTACTTAGACAGTTATAGATGTGAACCGAATTCCATTGAGGTTCTTGGGCCCCGAATTTTGAATCCTTCATATTCCTAGAGCTCTCAAACTGAGCCAAATTATGTGAGGTTACCAAGCCTCAAATTTTGAATTTCCCCTAGATTATTAGATCTCCCCAGACTAACCATACAACATAATTTTACTTCAAAATCTTCTCTTGTCCACCAAGACTCTGATTCTTTGAACATTCATCTATTTCCCAAAATTTACTATGGAGGTTTTATTGAAAATAACAATACACAATGTAAAATAGGAACATGTAAGCAACCAAATTTGTTATGCAGCCCCATCGCTAGGGACTGATGAGAGGAGGATGAAAATCCTCCAACCTCCATTACCTCCATAATCCAAATGGATGATCAGTATAAAAAACCTTCAGAATTATACTCGATATCTTTAGTCATTAGTTCATCTCCATTATCTAGTTCTTCTGCAGTAATAATGTTAACTTCATTTGTTTTTCCTTTGATCTTTCCTTTGCACATATCAACCCTACAAATGTTACAATTTCATAATTTATATGTCCTTTTTTCTTGCAATAATAACATTCAACATCCTTTTTGCTTTTATATTATTTTTTAATATTTTTTCTTGAATACAATGCAAGTTCATCTTTCATATCTTCTGCACTCATTCTTTTTTCTTTAGTTAAAAGCGCTGAAATCATATATTCTAGAGTTTGAGAAGGCATTTGATGAAGAATAAAAATAACATTGTTGTATCTGGTAGGCAAGCTATTCAATAATATAGATTTCACATCCTCATCTTCTACTAGGGATTTTACTTCGGCTAGTTGTCTTATGAAAGACCTCAAATCATTAATATAGATGGACACATTTATGTTTAATCTGAACAATTGGAGTTTTAGAGAAAATTTTGCACTCACTGCTTTTGCTTTGAATAGTTTGTTCATATTTTCCTACATTTCCTTAGATGTTTTCTCAAGATTTACATAATGTAATTCAGAATCTGATAGAGCCAATCCAATAGTAACTGTGGATTTATCATCTCTACTTTGTCATTCTGCTAGCTTACTTGAATAAGGTGGTTCTACTTTTGTTCTATCTACTATCCTCCAAATTTTTTTGTTCATTAGTTGCATCTAGATTTTCACTTTCCAAATGTGAAAATTGAGACCAGTGAATTTTTCTAATGAAATGTCCATCTTAAACTGAAAAGAATCACAAAATGTCAATTACTTCAATAATACATCCGTGAATTAAAAAACTTTTTACTTTCTTCACACTCAAAAAATGATTATAACAATAATTCTAAAATGACCTATTTAACTTTGACGTGTTATTAGAAAAAAATGAATTTTAAAATATCTAATGGCTATTAAATAATAGCAACTACACAATTACTAGAAACAACAAATTATTTCCAACATTTGTTGACCATTGACACATAGCCAAGATTTTTATTTTTTTATATATGTAAATTAGTTACAAATCTATGGACACTTTATTAAACCGAACTATGTACTCACATTATTTTGACCATTCCCAAAAAAAACAAACCACCCTCTAAAATCAAAACCGCCTGCCAAAATTATGCCTTTGTTCAACGTTCTACTGTGTAGGATCGTGCAGAGAGCTCGAGATGGACTGGATCGTCGAGATGCTAGGGTTTGACGAGCCAGGAACGAATCGATTCCACAGAGCAGAAGATCAAATGATGCGTAAATGAACCGCCGAGATCATGACTGGGATTGGAAGAAGAGATTAGTAGACCGTTATGAAGAACGACGCATAGTTGTAGAATAACACACACTCGACAGTGAACAGTTGTTAATTGAACTACGAACAATGATGGACTCGCCCCCCTCCCCCCCCACCACCTGAAAGCTCGGGATCTCTCGCATTTTTGTATAAATTTATCTTTAGATCAATTAATCTGCTTAATTCATGTGCTTGAAAGAGAATATAGCTCAAATAAAAATGAATACAGGAGGCTTTGAACATAATGGACGGTAAGGTGTACAGCAATATCAAAATTGGTGGAGGACAATGTAAGGAGACCTTACTGGAAGATCTGATAGGTGCATCGACTTGATGAAAATCACAGGTTGGAATAAGGGCGCATTTATTAATAGCACAACCAGTTGGAATGATATGCTACAGCAAAAGATGAATCAGTCAGAACTCCTTCAATGAAATTCTCTAGGTGAAAAATAAATTCTGCAAGGTACAATCTGGTAGAAATTTTACATACACATAGGATAGTAATATTCAACGGATCTTTTTATAGACTCTCATGATTGATGGAAAACACCCACCCTGATACCAGTGATAAAAATTGAATAATATTAACAGCACAACCAAGTAGAACGATATGTTAAATCAAAACTTCAATGAAATTTTCTAAGTTAAAAATAAATTTTGCAAGGCACAATCTGGCAGAATGATATGTTAAATCAAAACTTCAATGAAATTTTCTGAGTTAAAAATAAATTTTGCAAGGCACAATCTGGCAGTAATTTTACATGCACAGAAGATAGTAATGTTGAACTAATCAAAACTTCAATGAAATTCTCTAAGTAAAAAATAAATTCTGTAAAACACAATCTGGTAGAAATGTTACATGTATAAAAGATAGTAATATTTTCTATTTTCACAGTCCATATACTTACAGATAATATATTGGGAGAAACTGTATTAGATCTAAATCTAACACAGTTGCTCCCAAAATATTATCTGTAAGATAATAATGTTCAACTAATCCCTCTATGGACTTTTATAATTGATGGAAAATACTCGCTCAGTAATAAAAATTGAATAATATTATCACATTAAACACTTTATTTAATTCATTCAAATAATTTTACATTATAAAAGCTATCATATATATATAATGAATTCAACTCCTACTATCAAAAAGTATGACTCAATCAACAATCCCACAATATTCTCCAACTACCACAAATCTTTTCCTACTCCATTAATCTCACGTATTCTGATCTCTACTTGATTTATTCTCATATATATTACTCACACAATAAACTAACTAGATGTTCACACTAATGCAATAAGAATCTATATAACACAAATATCATTACATGTAAAACTAAAGTACACAACAGAAGTTCAAAAACATTGTAGTCATATTGACCAAACAAAAATTAATCATAAATTATACTGAATTCACTTTTGAATAAAAGTATTTATAAACAAATAACTGATTTGAATAAAAGGATTGGTTATAATCTATAAAAGACAAGAAATTGTAACGGACCTCTCCTACATAAAGTGTCAATTATTTGATAACAAGTGACTATAGACATCTTACAGTCACCAAACCATTAGTTGTAAAGCAACTTTTAAGTAATCAAATTGATCAAACAAAATAACATAGATATACCTAAGTGCATTTAAGATGAGTATTCAACCATTAAAAAAAAGCGTCATTGTTCCTCTTGAAACCATAACCTAACTCAGTATTCTATTTTCACATAACATAAAAATATGATAAGCAAAATAGCAGAGCTCTTTTTTACTTGTGTGACATCTTTTGTGAATGAATCATCCAAGCTTTTAAATGTCTTCAAGTCTCATTTATAAAGTTAGTTATAATTGAAATATTACTTAAAAGGATCTATAACTCAATGTGAATGAATCATCCAAGCCTTTAAATGTCTTCAAGTCTTATTTATAAAATTAGTTATAATTAAAATATTATTTAAAAGGATCTATAACTCAATTTTATAAAGTATGTATTTTTTTGGGTTAGGTAATAGCTTTTGAATAGAGCATGAATCAGTTTGGAAAATAATTAGGAGTTCAAATCTCTATGTAATATCATATGTATATTATATATTTTCAAATGTATACCAACAATTATCAACAACGATCACTATCAGTCTTGAGAATAACTAACGATCATTAACGATTTTTAAAATATAACCCCCAACCAAAAACTAGCCTCATATGTCCTTCTAGAGATTTAAACCTGAGTAGAACTTGAAACAACTAAGCCACTTAACCAACTTACCCACATATCATTGGCAAAAAATGTTGGGTATTAAAGTATATTTCACTGAAGTCAGAACCGGCTGTAAAGAGTAGCCCTAACCATGGACTGTAGACTTGTCTCATCGCATTAAACACGAGTTTCAAGCCACGTACTGCTCCCATCCTATTGAACACCAAGTCAACTAATCCATTGTATTTAGTACCCTCACAACTAAACTATTAGAGCCTAGTATGGAAACAACACTATAAAGATGGTCAGTCTAAGGAATGGAGTTCAAAACCTCTCACTTTTAACACTCAATTCACATATCATTAGACTATTCCCATTGAATTGAATTCTATAAAATATATATTACTTAAATGAACTTTATAAAAACAAAGATACTTTAAATCAAAATATTAAAATCCACTTTATAATTTAATATATTTAAATTGAGCCAAAAATAAATAAAAGCTTGAAAAAATAAAAAATAAAATCAAAAACACTTATTAATTTCATAAGTGAAGGCCACTCCAAATTGCACTATAGCTAATAAAATCAATGGATGATAAATTTATGTGGTTTGTCTTTGTTAACATTAGCAATGTCCACGACTTGATATAAAATTCAAACTTCAAATATTTCAATATTCAAAATTTAAAAAAGAAACCCTGATTTTCCATAGTTGACTATTAACATCATTTCAGTGAGTTAAACTTAGCTTCTTTAATCTAATTTTATTTCATTTTAGTCTATTTTTAGTTTAATTAGTGGTTAAATAAAATTATTTATTTAGGTTTTACTTTTAGACTTAATTTGCAATGCAAATTACTTTTTACTTTTAGACATAATTTAGCTTTCTTTATTAACAATAATTGTACACAAAAATAGGGTGGTGCATTAATTAGAATTGGAAAACCTTTTTAATTTTATTACAGGTATATAGTAATTTAGACTAACAAGAATATATGTTCAATTTTGAAGTTATTTTGTACATATTTTGGTCAACAATCCCACTTACAACACATCTAATTTGACAACTAGTAATTCTAAAACATATTGGTTGATACATAACTTCAATTTTAGATTAAAATCAAAGTTGATTTTCACTCCTATATATTCAAAACCTTCATTTGATATCAGAGCCATGTTCAATTAAGGCTAAAAAAGTTTTTTAGGTCATTATCGAAAGAAACAATGGATTCAATGAATTCTACTTCCAAGAATAATTTTGTTTTCAAATGTGACAATTTTGAGTATTGGAGAGACTAGTTGAAAAGAATTCTTGTGTAGAAAGGAGTTTGAAAGAATGTTCTTCATAGGTACACAACCCCTCAAGATTGCAATACCTTGAAGCAAGATAAAAAAGAAAAAAAATTGATGAAGAAATTGGAGATGCACAAACTTTCTTCTATCTTTAAAGTGTCATAGAACCAAGAAAGAAGAAGATTAATGAGTACATGTGAACAAGTAAACTTCTCTTTGTTATCTAAAATAGAGCCTAAAAACTTTGAAGAAGCTAGAAACAACAAGCATTGGATTGAGGCTATGGAAGAAGCGCTGAATCAAATTGAGAAGAATGATACTTGGAAACTTGATCCAAGACCAAAAGATAAAAATGTGATTGGTACCAAGTGGGTGTCTGAAAACAAGTTAAATGAAGATGACCAAGTGACAAGGAATAAAGCAAGGTTAATTTGTAAAGGATATGCTTAAATTGAAGGTATTGATTTTGAAGAAATTTTTGCCCCTGTTGCAAGACTAGAAGTCATTAGAATGTTTTTGTCATACATTGATTTTAAGAACTTTAAAGTTTATCAAGTGGATGTCAAGTCTATTTTTCTCAATGGAAAGTTAGACAAAGAGGTATATATCACAAACAACCAGAAGATTTTCTTTTATCAAAAAACAGGGATTGTGTGTGTAGGTTGAAAAAAGTGTTTTATGGACTAAAGTAAGCTCCCAAAACCTGGTATTCAAGACTTGATAAATACCTACAACAACAAGGTTAGAAAAGAGGAATCAATGATAGTAATCTCTATATCAAGACTGAAGGTAAAAATCAATTGATTGTTGTGGTTTATGTGGATGACATCATTTTTGGAGGAGATAGTGAAAAAATGTCCCAAGAATTTGTAAAGAACATGCAAAAAGAGTTTGAGATGTCCATGTTAGGATAATTGTCATTTTTTCTTAGTTTACAAATTTATCAATCTAACAAAGGAATATTTATCTCACAAACCAAGTATGTCAAGAAAATGTTGAAAAAGTTTAGAATAGAAGATTCCAAACCAGTTAACACACTCATGGTTACATGATGTAAATTAAGTAAATATGATGAATCTCCTAAAGCAAATCAGACACTTTATAGATCCATGATTGGTAGCCTACTATACACAACATCCAGGCCAAACATCATTAAAGATGTAGGCTTAGTAGCCCAGTTTTAAGCACCACTAAAAGAAATTCATGTGCAAGCCGTCAAAAGAATAGTCAAATATCTAAAAGGCACATTGGATTATGGTTTGTGGTATCCAAGAGGTGAAGATTTCACTCTAATAGCATATACAGATGCAAATTGAGTAGAAAGTGTTGATGATATAAAGAGTACAAGTGAAGGAGCATTCTTTTTTGGCAACAATCTAGTGTCTTGGTTAAGCAAGTAGGCTTATGCTTCTTTATCCACGACGAAGGTTGAATATATAGCAACAGTGTCATGTTGTACACAAGTTTTTTGGATAAAGCAAACATTGAAAGATTTAAAGATAGATTATAATCATATAATCTCAATACTTTGTGATAACATAATGCAATAAATATTTCGAAGAATCCAATTATGTGTTCTACGACAAAACATATTACTATCAAGTATCACTTCTTGAGGGAACAAGTTGCAGAACATGTAAAGTTGGAATACATTGCCACAAAGGAACAGATAACATATATCTTTATGAAGCTCCTCCTAAAAAAAACTTTTGAGTTTCTAAGGCAGAAATTGGGAGTGATCTATATTTCATCTAGTCACTAAATTCTTCAAGAAAAACATCGATTAATGGGGAGCTCGTCTATACATTTTTTTTAAGTCTCATGAATACTTTGGTGATATACATTGTGATTGTATTGTGCGTCCCTTTGCCATTGATGTCAAAAGGGGAGAGTTAAAGAAAGGGGGAGCAAAGGAGGAGATCTACAGCAAAGGGAAGATTTTCAGCAAGGAGGAGATTCATATATTATTTCTCTACAGGATTGCCATCAATGACAAAGGGGGAGATTGTTGAAATATTGTCATTGATGTCAAAGGAGTTCTTATTGAAATACGAATGTCAACATAATTATAAGTAATGGCAACAAGGTTATCATTAATGTAAAAAGCATTATCTTTGCAAAAATCAATGCCCACAAATGAAAGGGCCGATCTCTTGTGTTTAAGCTCCTATGAAGGGTCAATTCTCTTAAACTAGGATGACTTTCATTAAAACTCTATAGGCCGACCCCCTTTTATAAATTGTGCCCCTTAGTTAAAATAGAAAATTAAATGAATGGACGCCTTTTTTGGTGTATGGGTGTCTTTTGGAGAGGTTGCCTCCCTTGTGAAGAGGCATTGAAATCTATATAAGGAGAAGAGAAGGTAGAGAAATGTGTCAAGAATTAATTTTTTTCTATCATTCAAAGATAAGCAAATTTTTGTGGAGAAAAGAAGAAATTGAATTTGCCATCATTCGTTGATGAAGCAACAATGATGTGGTGAAAGATTATTTCAAAGGAAGTTGGTGCCTCATAAAGAAGAGATTGGTGTCTCTTGCTAAGTTGGTGCTTGGCAGTGAGGATTGGTGTCTCCAAATAGGTTGGCGCCTACAAATTATGTAAAAGAATTTTTATTTTGAGTCTAGATTTGGACGGTAGATCCAAGCAACTCTTCTTTACAATTTTTTCCAAGAAGGTTTTTCACTTTGTTGTGTATTTAACAAATACCTATTTGTCTGAACAAAAGAAAAATTTTAAAAAAATGTAAACGAAGATTTTTTGTAGACCATCTTCAATAGGTATTCAGATACCTTTCCAACACCAAATCACTCACCTACCTTAATTTTCCCCAACTCCTTATTGAGGACCAAAAAAAACATGCATTTAATATTTTGAGAAACAAAAATGGGATGAGTACCTTTGAAAGGAAGACCCATGTTTACATGGGGATGCATTAAGAAAGACAGAATGTAGCATTAAAAAAATAAACCCAAAATCCAATGGAAAAAAGGTTGCACCACCCATTATACAAAAGAGGGTTGGAATAATATGCTTGAAAAATACCAAGGAAATGAAAAAGGAGTTACAAACAAAGAAAAAAAATGTGGGTTTTTGAAAGCCATTAAAAACAAGGTTAAAACAAACCTTCGTACTCATTATACAAGGAAATAAGATGTTAAAGAAGTGCTTGCTAAATTTGTAATTTTTCATTTCTTTTTATTTTGTAAAATTTAATTTGAATTTATTATGTATTTATTGTTGAATAATTAATGTGTTTTGTTTTAATGTTTTCTCAATATAGGATATTTGAACATAGGAAAATTATAGAAGATTTTTAATACCTCAATAAAAATAGTTTTTGCAATATGTCATCATGATGTAAGGTAATTAACACAATTTTTTTTAAACATTGTTCCATTTTAAATATTTTTTATTTAGTTCTAAATGTGATATTATTTGTTTTTATTTTTTTTGGAAGCTTCCATATTCAAGTACGTAATGATCACATACAAAAAATAATGTAAGAAGGATAGGCAACACCCTTGAGGAGCATCGATGTCGTGGAAGGGATAAAAGTATTTTTCTAAAAAGACTTATTAAATATTAAGCTAATATTCCAAGATTAAATTTGAGAGATATTTAACTTGGATTTAAAATTTTAGAATTAGGTTCATTTTTTTAAAATGACACAATTATATACATTTTTTGTTATGCAGGGAATATCGATACCACTTGAAGTACACTTCATGTATGTTATTTTTTAATATTATTATATTTAAATTTCTATTTTTTAAAATTAAAAATATGACATTTGTTTTGTAGGGAATGAAACGTTTGATGCACAAGGGGGATGATGAAAACAATGAAGGTGATGATGAGAATAATAGTAATGATCACATGATGAGTATGATAGTGATGATCGTATTGGTATTGCAGGTGAAGGGGATGAAAGGATTATTATACAGATTATTTCCACCCAAAATAGTTTTTAAAAGAAAAAATTGCACACATCAATATTGAAAACCTTGAGACAAAAATAGTTCATGCAAAAAGTTTTAGGAGAAAATTGTCCAAATCTATGTCTAAACCCACTCATTAAACCAATTGAATACATTCATTAAACCAATAGCATACATCTATACAGATTGCCCTCTTTGTATACACACTCATTTGCAATAAAATATTATTAGTTTTTGCAATTTCAGTTCTACTTGTATAACACATTAACCTCCATAGTCTCTTATCCACCGAACTGCATGCTTAATTCGAATCAAATAGAATTACATTTTAATGTAGTTTCTAAATTCTATGTTTAGCATAGCATATCTTCAAAATAATGATCCTAAGTGTATATATAATTTCAAGCCATACCATTGTAGTAATACTGAAAATCAAACTATCAATAATGGAAACTTGAGATTTTGAATTAGGATCAGACCACACCTCAAAGGGCTCTAACAATATGTAAATCAGATGTGAGGACCTCCAAAACTGAAATGAAGTTTATCGCATTGCATTGATTGTAAATTCACAATTAGAACGTAAAGTTTATAGCGAATGGCCAAATATGTTTGATGATCTACTTTTATCTATAAAAATGATGAAAGTTACCCAAACAAATTTACTCTTAACACATAGCCCATTCGGAATTCAGTGTTTCTCATCTGGTAATTAAGATACCAGGCCCATTCCTCTTCTTAGTCTTAGGATTTTCAGAACAAGCTTTGCAGAAGGTGATGAAGACAGCTCCAGATGCTGGTGCATATTGGATTAAGACCATCACTAAAATGTATGATGCTGAACAAAGAAAACAGATTTCGATTGCAATCCATTCTAATGTGTTAAAGCTCAATTTTGGTTGCTAGGCAATAGTGGATGCGAGACTTTACTAGTATACATCATGTGAGCATGACCAGCAATTGCTCCTTGCAACATTCCTCATCAAACAACTACAGTGATAAGCTGCCAAATTGTTGATTCCATTCCTCATAAATTCCCAGTTCGTTTTGGGAAACCGAAGGTCTTACTTCTTGCAAAGCATTCTGAAAATCCTGCAACCAAAATAAAATACTTATAACAAAATGGCAGATCACATAAATTGCATTGCTGCAGATAGTTCAATACAACATATCAGTCAATGCTGTCCACTACCTTTGACAGAATATATTATTCAAATACAGTACTTATCTTTCTAACCTGGAATGTGACTGGCCTCATATCCTCTGTTCGTAGCTTTCCAATGTCAATCCCTTTCCGTAAGGCTTCTCTAAGCGGTCCCATTGAAGCATCCTTAACAAGATTTTTCATATCAGATCCAGAATAACCTGACACAACAGTAATCTTATCAGTAGAACAGACTAGTGTTACAATAAATATATTCTGAGAAAAATTAATAATACATGAGACTTCACAATGAAGAACAGGAGGATTCAAACACAAAGATAACTACCAAAGGGTATCAGTATTCAAAAGCTAGGAAAATTTAAATACTTGCCTTCGGTAATTTTACAAATAGAATTTATGTCTTCATCTGAAAGATTAAACAAGCCATCCTTCTCCAATAAATTCCTTATTATCCATGCTCTGGCTTCTGAAGTAAAATGGAGCAGAAATTTAGAATGTGAACAAGTTTGACATCCATCTCAGTTCCATAGACGTGAAAAAATAATTCCCTCCATAACTTATACCTGTAGAAGGAAGTGGTATATATAAGCGCTTTGTCAGACGCCTGCGGGCAGCTTCATCAAGCTCCTGTGGCCTGTTTGTTGCCCCTGATGATATTATTATATTAGACACCAAAGTCATAAACCGGCAATCATAAGACACAAAAAGTATATCAATAGGTACGCTATTCTTTTTATATAATAAAAGGCTGCTGCTTTATATTTAAATCTAGAGAAATGATATAAAACCTGAGTAAAATAATGACTGTATCTGCAGTCATAATTTGTAGCAGAATTGCACTAAGCAAATTTAGACAGACGCTATTCTAGTGGGAAAATGTAGGGTCCTTTGATCCAAGTTCTTTTGTTTGTATGGGACATGCTATCTCTTTATGAGACACTCCCGTAAATAAATGTTAGTATAGTTAATAGTGTTAATAGGCTAACGGGGTGAACCCATAAGTTGATTGGGTCCTATACCCAACCAACTTCTCGTGAAAGCTTTTATAATATTGGGAACTTTGTAATTAATTAATTTGAATTTTTTTATAAAATTACTACAAAAAAAATATCAGCTAAGAGAATGAAAATGTAGAAAACAATTATTATTTGGCATGTTTCCCAAGATTGCTAAGGACGTTTCTAAACCAAAAAGACAGCAGTAACATATCTGCCATTCAAGTGGCTTGTTTCAATGTGACCAACATTTCTGCTGTGGATTCCAAATGCTACTGTTTGTTGTTGCTATGAAGATGTTCTCTTGGTGCATTAGGGACCACTAGTCCTGGCATCCCACCTGAAGTAGCCTCGTTGGTTGAACTCGTTGTCACTTCTACTGCAAAGACTTGAACTGCGGCAGAGCATAAGACGTGGAGTTTGTGGCAGTGACCAGGAGACTGCAGGCATCTTTTGAGTGAGGTCCAGGTAGCATGTTCAAGGCTGAATGATGCAACACAAGAACGCAACATTCCATAGTCATCTGTGACAGATTTCGTGAACACAGTTGGTCCTTAGGATCTGGAGTTTAGTATTCCAAGTGATGATGATTCCTAGCTTGCTCAAAGGGCAGAGATGTCAGAGGGGGTATGACGGATATACAGCAGTTGCTTTGCAGCACTTGATAGGGGCTGCCTGAGTATGAAGCAAGGGGGAATGCTCATATAATTGGATATGCTTTTGAATAGAGATCTTAGAAAAGTGTTGAGGGTCCTCTTAAGCTCATAAGGAGGGGTAAGAGAACCCTGGTGATGCTTTCAGATTTATCCCAAACAGACAAGTTTGGGGAAAAGATCCTAGCATGTTGTACCCTGCAGGTCACATAGCCCTCTGGTAGTCAGTTGAAAATTGTATGAGACAAAATTATGACAATCCAAGAGGGGTATTGAGTCAATCCTGCATGCTAATCTGTGAAACTCAAATGAAAGGTGTTGGAGTCTGGCTGAGTTTCCCTTACCTCTTTCTTCCTCCATGGCTGCAATGACCAAGAATAAGACAAGTTTGTACAGGACTGATTCTGAACGCTATGTATACAGTCCACAATATGATATAGATCCTTGGACCAAAATCTTCAGTTGCAAACTCTTTCTTTAGACTTCTTTCTGTGAACAGTTCAATGGTATGCCTATGATTCTCTGGCTGTAATTTCGTGCAAAAATATCAATCCTACTGTCTGCTCAACAACCACAGCCATAAGGAAATCATACCGTAGGTAGTGGGATGACCTGCATCCTTTAGCCTTCACCTTTACTCATCGCAAGGGCCGGAAGGGGAAATAAGAATGTTTATAGGCTGCCAATTTGAATCTCAGTATGCCTCCAGAGACAGATTTGTCGGTGAAGTAGGATTATTGCAAATTGGAGTGTGAATACACTTTCCTATAGGTGCTTTGAAATGACACCGATGCATGTTATGACCTGCAAACAGTGGTCTGCATGGTGTGTGAGCAGAAGACAGACCATCTCATCCAAAATCCCTATATTACAAATTGAGCAGTTGAACATGCAGAGGATATTATTTTGGCGACAGAGGAAAAGAACCAATAATTGAGCGGGCTCCAGTAGTTGTGATGGTAGTTGAAAAGTGAAGGGCCATTTCTTGTTCAAAACACATTATTTGATGTGACTTTCGAAATTAGTGTTTCACGTTTCAACAAAAAGTAGTCAACACAAGAAATCGCATCCAAAAAATATCAAATCATGTGATGACATACAGATGCACAAAAAAAGAAATGACTTAATGTACAGGCCTTGGATCAACCTTATTTACTTTATATTTAAAAGCTCCTCATGTAATTGCCTTAAAAAATGTCCTTCCACATAATTTAAATGCCTGAAACGAGAACTTTAACTTCAATAACTACAATTATTCCTACAAAAGACACATGTTTAGCTGACGTAGCTTCAAATGAGCGCAGCACACACTGCAAAATAAGGTGCCCAAGTACTAGCACTTCTCCCCCAGTCATTATATTCCATTTTTTTTGGGATGGTATGTGAGCAAAGGGTGAGAGAAATAGTTGTGTTGAGGGGTGTTATGATCTCTAGCTAATTTTTATTTTAATCAGAATGAAGCCAAGAAGAAAAGAACAATGTACTACATAAACAAAGCAAACCTTAATAATAAAACTGAAGTTGTATTTTATTGATAAAAATTTGTTGGAATACGTCAATAGAAAAATAATAATAGTGTGCATATAATTAGAAGAAATCAAGCACCTAGCAAATGATCTTTCCTGAATCGAAATTGATGTTGTACAATGATGTTCCAACTGCCCCACAAATCAGATTGCTAATTAAAAAAAGAACGTTTTCAGTCCAATGCAATCTTTGGATGAGATTGCCCACAATAAACTAGAAGGGTTTTGTCCTCAGATCTTTTGATCCAAAGGTTTTCGTCCTTGAATCTATAGATGAGCTCTGCCTGCTGAATCCGCCCACTCAAAGTCTGAAAATATGTGAAATGAGTATGGATTGATCCTCTCAAGGTTGGGCAGCCTCTATTTATTCATTGAAATGCTCTCAACCTTGTGTGCCTAGCCCTAGTGTCAAATAATAAAGATTATTTTGATTTGATAAGACAGTGATATCACTTCATAATCAAGTACCACATAACATGGTGCTAGTGTAATAATACTAGCAGTTGCCCCAAAGGTGCAAGTTATGCTAGTAGGAATGTCTCTTTACTTTTTGGGGAAAGTTTTTTTTTTAAAGTGTTTATGAGTATGAAGTGGTGGAGAAATAGTAAAAAACAAAACAATTTTGTGAAACGTATTTTTTTTTGTTTATTGAGAAAAACTACATTTGTTGTAAATGTTGTGGAAGAGGTATTACACTAAGTCTTGTTTCCTCTGCTTTTCTAAAGTTTACATATTTACTATCCTTCATTCTTGCATAGCAATCGAATGTAAATGTAGGGGAAATATGCATGTCATAGAGTGAGCGTACTCTTCATACAAAAAAAGAAGGTCAACCCTTGACGATCAATGTTTTCAATATCAATTGTTGTCTTATTGAGTCATTCCTTATACTTTATGTATGGTCAAAGCCCATGCCACTTTGATAAGCATTTGGCGACGATTACCTTGTGTAACAGGATGAATCGAAAGATGTATTGGATTGCAAATATCCCATGAGGGGCCAAAGTATTTTTTGAAGGCAACAACATACATGGGTAAGGAAGGTGGTCATGAATCTAGAGTATAGATAATGTGAACAATTTCCCCGATGGCTCCATTAACTAACCCTGTTTTCACCCATAGATTGGATCTCAACATAATCTTTTGTCCTTTACATAGAAGCATGGGTGGCTCGAGTTGAGTGTTGATGTGAGTAGGTGTGTCTTGTTGTCTACTTTGTTTTGACCTACATTTTGCAACTGGAATGTTTAATGATTTTAACATTTGTTTGTTATGAATTGTAGCCAATTTGTTTGTTGCATACAGATGTGTCGAGATTTTAAAATCTTCTTGCTCAGCTAGAGGCATGAACATATTTCAATCTTCTTTTGTTGGATCTACATTTCTGACGTTGTCAATAAATTTCTAAATAGTAGTTGATTTGCCATGCATCCTTGCTAACGTAAATTTGTATGTAATGTTACACTTGTGTCAAACATTTGCCACAGTGTGTGACTAAATGACTTCCCCGCATATATTGATATGTCATTTATGGGGGGAAGTTGTCTTAGGTCATCAACAAGTATAATGAAGCAGATTGAAGAATAACAAGGACAAGTACATGCTATTATAGGAGATAGTTAATAACAGATAGAATCGACAAATGTATTCTACCTTCCATGTAGCTGGATACTTCTTGAATTCAATGTTCTTTAGCGCCTCATTTCGAGACAATGCAGAGATCACATAAGGTCTATTTAAGTGCACAGAGAGATTGATTCTCGTTCAATAGGAGTTTGAAGCAACTATAAGAGATTTGTCGATGTACAAGCAGACATGGGGTTTTTTCTCTAATAAGGCAGCCATCACAGGGACGAAGACCTACAAATCAAGTAAACAATTTTTTTACATACAGTGAAAGTGTTAACTTTTGACTGAATTGTGCATATTACAATGTTGCCAAAATCTACTTCTATAGCGCAATGGTGGGATTTCTTTGGCAAAAAACCAAAAACATTTGAAGGATGGCAATGCGTATTTTCAATTTTGAGCCAGCCATGCAATTCATCCGTTTGCAAACGTAATTGGAGTGTGTTTGAGCATATACATTTCAAAAAACACAATCGACTCGCTCAAGAGCAAATGAATGATTTGACATTTGTCCACTACAATCTTCGTTTGAAAATGAAAAAAACTCAAAGTTAATAAATGTTGCATTTCTAATTCTCAATTCATATGAAAAGTTGGCTTATATTCTTATAAAGTATTATTCACCAAAGTCACTGACATATGCATTCTTATTTGTAATGTTAGGTGCTGTCGATGAACATCAGCCAATTGACCTTAACGAAATCAATCCAAATTCCGCATGGGTCAAAAATAATGACGAGCCTATTTTTGATGATTCTGACTTCGACATCATGGAGAAAAGTGAGTTTGACACTGTGGTCGTCTCACAGATGAGGAGAGGCTTGAGCTTCATCATCTAGACTTGTTGATCCATGTCTAGTCCACCCTTTTGCCATTGCTCCCTCCCTTTTTTGTTCCTTTGCAAATGATAATAGTATGCATTTTGAAATTCAAATGTAATGAAATTTGAATTGTATGAAAATGAATGAAAGAAAACAATTGACTGATTTTGATGGCATACAATCTCATTTATCTTCCTCTCATAATTTGTATCTATTATATATTCAATTGAAATGCCTAATATGTATCTCTATGCAATGGAAATGCCTTTAAATTTAAAAAAGAACAGTTTTTTCTCTTTTTTCCACATTTTTTTGGCAGTTTAAAGTTTTCCAAAATTTTATCGTGATTTTTTGAAAAACACTTACACTTTCGGAAAATGGACTTTTTCCCCAAATGCTACTATGCTCATGACACAATCCCTTTCAAAAGATACTTGGCACTTCATGTCAAATTTTACCGCTACCATTTGTTGCTCACACCATTTAATAGAAAAAAACACAGATTTACAGCATGCATTGTTGTTCCCATATAATTTTCTCCTCTACTCTTTGAACCTTCTAGATTGGTAGGGAAATATTCTTCTTAAAGCTAAAACATTTCCTTCTGGTATAAAGGCTTTGGCAGACCATGCTCATTCTAAGAGACTCAAACTTGGTATATACGTTGATCTAGGGTGAGCAAAGTATGCTAGGAATCCAGATTAATCAAAACACTTCTATCCTTTGACTAACTACAATATATATACCAAAATCCTGTTTACTAATGTTTATGTTTTGTTTCTTTTGCCAAATCCCAAACATGCTCCACGAGAATGCAAGGTTCCATTGGACATGGGGAACAATATGCCAACACATTTGTTTCATGGGTAACCACTTTTAAATACCATTCTTCATCTATTGACCGGATTATGCTCCACTTCAGAATCTCTCGAGTCCTTGAAGTAAAATGTAGAGGTCTTAGAGTTACATTCTTAGATGAAGCTTTAATGGAACATAATAAGAAACAAATTAATGCGTGCCTTATTGCTGCTCGAATACGAAAGGCTAACTGGTGTTTGATAAATGAGCAGGGAGTCGACTACTTGAAATATTATAGTTACTACATTCCTGGGTTTAAACCTCGTGAGAGGTGCATAATATTTGTGCGTTGTTTTTTCTATCAAATAAGTTCTCCACAAGTGGATCAGGGCACTGATTTAACAAATTGTCTTGAATTTGTATCAAAATAAGTAGGTTCCAAAAAATGAGTAAGGCTGTCAAAAAGACAAGCTGTCCTATTTTCTTTTCCGCTAGTATCTGGTAAGAAGGGTTTGCAAACTTTAATCTCTGTATTATTGAACAATCTAGGGCACCCACATGCTTTGTTGAGTATCATTGAGAATAATGCTAACCCTTTTTATATTGATGGGTAGATATGATCAACAACATTATATTGATGTAGGTCCTAAGATTGCAAGCAGCTGGAGAACTACTGATGATGACTTTCAAGATGCATTTTAACTAGTAATATATTGGAAAATATCCACGGATGATACATTATTTTCAAAAAGATGGGATTGAGAAAAAATATATTTATACATAATCTTTGAATTGTTGCAAGGCTTGTTATGACCACATATGTAATTAGCAGATTAAGGATGACAATCTGTTCTTCAGCATCATGTCCCTATGACCCGACCCAACCAGTTCACGCCCGCGTTTAACTGTGCCGCTACTCACACATTTGTTGATATTGACAGAACACGTGTCATGAACCTAGAGGTCATGGACAGGCATTTGGGTGATGCTACCTATACAAGCATCGATCTTTGAATAGTCAAAAAAAACTTTAGGAAAACAAAAAGTATCTACACAGGGATACACATAATGATCAATTATTTGCAGAGAAGGCATCTAATACATACCAAGACAAATATAAACTTCTTTCCTTGCAATAAAATGCCTTCGGCATAATTAAAATGTCCAATTAGTCAATAAACCTTAACCTCTCATCAATAAATCAACCATAGCTTGAGAACTACTCACCAAAAAGACTTGAGATAAAGCATTATGAACAGTTGTCTCACACTTGTATCCAACGATAGGCTGCATGACATAGTCCTATTCCCGTAGCCCTCCAATAGCCCCTAAGAAATAGGAACAAGTTTTCCCCAATGAGCTTATAAATGACACGTACACTTAAAAATCTCCAAACGCATGAACAATGCCAACAATAAAAATTCCCCCTTAATGTAAATCCCCCATGACGAGACTAATGGTGAGGGTCCTACCTCCAACCGACCTCCTAAAATTTAGGACATTCCCCTAAAATATAGGAAATAGTCCAAAATTCATAAAAATACCATGGACAAATGAACGAAACCAATCCTCACTAGTATATACTTTAGCAAACACCCCTCGCCCATCGAGAAGTATAGAAATGGGCACGTGGGTTGTACATATGTTGACTCGATGCAAAGGGGTCATTACAAGGGGACACACTATTGAAAATAAAGTGGGGAGAGGTTTCTGGGGGGTGTACTATAAAGAATTGGCAATATTTTTGAAGTGCATATAATAAGAATTAAGGTGGGTCAGTGTGGGGGGCTTTGAATGTAAACGAGTATGAGTGAAAATTGCTTATAATGAGCTAAAAAAATAAAAGGCCACGTGGTGGGACACCAAGGCTTAGCTAATAGAGCATATGCTTAGTGAACAGAATGTGAAACATCAGTTGGGAAAAATGTCACAAATCCTAATGTGGGAAAACGGCCCAAAGTCATCCTATGGAGTGCTTCAACCATTAGATGTGACTCCCATCATAGAAGGGGGCGTGTGGGCTAAGGAAAGCAAGTAATTGGTGCATGTTGCTAAAGGGTGATATATGAATGATTTCATCTACCACAAAGTACTTGGTACCTTGAGCGGCATTTGTAGTAGAAGCAACATCTTTGTCAATTTTTCAGCAAATTTGTCTAAGGCACATGTCATATTTGTGAAATGGAGTTCAATGAAAAATTTTACTTGCTCAAATATATTGATTATCAACTTCTCCATGGTCCAGCTTACTGACTTCAAAGCAATTAATGACCGGTTTTTGGCTTTATAAGTAATAGTGATAAAGCATATAAATAATAATTTCAGAGTCCCCTTCAACTTCCAAACATCAAATGGAGAAAGCACGCAAGCGACTAGTTTCACATTCTGCCTAGTGTGAAGTATGCCCCTAGTTGTTGCCAAGCCTAGGTTTCCTTGGCTATAACCATCATCATTTAATTTGAGAAAAGGGTGTTAAGGGTGACCATTTTAGCCTAGGTGTGATTTGGAATCAAGAAAACAATATCAGCACAAGACGGCCAAACAATGCAACTCTGCCCAATCCTCCATATTGGTACAAGCAAGGACTATCATGTGAGAGCTGAAAATGCACCAAGTGGATTCGACAACTTGGTGGATTCTTTGAATAATTGGTTGTACGGCTTGTAATTCTAATGCAGGAGCATCCAAGCCAACAAGAAATCTTGCATCAACTAAAAACATAGGTTGGTTGTAGGCCTATTTCTACACGAGTGTGTATGATTGTGTGAAGCCAACCATGTCAATATGGTTGTGCGCGTGGAAGAAGATCAACAACCATCCCAAGAACTTCCTAAAACCCTGAAAACTCAAAAAGTTCATGGGATGTCGGTTTCAATCATCTCTGTGGAGTCAGATTGACCCCATCTGGGAAGATGATGAAACCACCGCTTATACAAGTTTTTTTGTAACCACTGCTTATTACAAGGTGTAGTTTCGAAACCATCGGTCTATAGTAACCGGCAGGTATGTAACCACCATTTTGCAAAAACTAGTGATTTCTCTCATGGATAACATAAAACACCAATAGCTGCCCAAAACTTCATTTTGGACGTGTTGACCGTTTTCAAGGTGGATGGAACTTGAAGAGGCATGTAAGATGTCAATGTTAGGCATGTGAGATTCAAATAAGTTTTTTCAAGAGTGTGAAGTTAGTTGGAAAGAGATTAGTTTTTGGAAAGGAGAGAGTCCCAACTTGTATTGTTGAGGGTTTTGAGGAGAAGTCATGGCACATAGAGAAGTACCTCTTAGAGGAGGAAGGGCACCTAGAGCGGCAGATTTGGCACAAATATTGTGAGAAATCCAAGCAAGGTTAGAATCTATGGGGAGTGCACAAAGAAGAGGCACTATAGTTGCAGATGTATGTGATGATTGTTGTGAATGCTTCTAGATAAAACTATGTGTGCACTTTTCAAATCAACGTTTCGGGTCACACTTTGTGAACCATCATCAAGATGAAAATGAGAAAAGAATGATCTACAATTGCAGACTTAAGTCCATCTATTCCATCAATGTCAGGGAGAAAGTACATGACAAGATATTAATATAATAATGGTAAAAACAAAGAAATAAAATAAATAATGATAAAATAGTGATAAAATAAATATTAAGTGAATAAGATTCAAATGATAGAGAACCATAAAAATATGCAAAGATTGAATGCTACAAGGACAGAGTGAATATACAATAAATGAGATGGCAACTATACGAATTTAATATACTATTATCAAGACAAATATAAGAATGGAAATTAAAATTAGAAATTAAAATTAAAATTAAAATTAAAATTAAAAATTAACATTAAAATATAATTAAAATAAAAATAAAAATTAAGATCTAAACAATTGACAAAAGACAATATTAAATCGAACCACGGTATAGGAAGGGGAAAAGACAACAGTTAAGAGCGAGGGGCAAGGAAAAGAAACCACTTTCAACTGAGAAAAAGAACCTATAGGAGCCCAAAATGGCGGTACAAGAAGGGAAGGAAGAAGGAACAACGGGGGGAGACGGTGGTGGGGGAAGGGAGAGGGTAGCTGAATCTACGACTATGACACCTAGACGAAATAAAAACGGAAATAAAGTCTTGAGCACTGTGAGGGAGCCCAACAAGAAGCAAGAAGAACCAAATCTATCTCTTGGGTTTTCTGGAGAGGTAGACGAAGGGTTTCCAAGAGTGGTTTAAACCTATTCCTACATCTCTGTTTAGATTATTCTTGTGCTTACTAATTTCAATCATTTCTCTAAGACAATGTTTGAGGAAGTGGTCTTCTATCGCTAAGATTTTGGTGTCCTCAATGCAAATGTGACGTTTAGTATGGAACGAATGTTCTACTAGAGTTGATTTAATCTCTATCATTTTTTATATCTGTTGCATGTTCGACGACCCTAGTGTTTATTGAACGTCCGATCTCACCAATGTAAGATAACCTGCACGAACAATCAATTTTATAGACACCACTATGAAGGGAAGGTTCTAAGCAATCTTTGGGAGACTTGAGCACCTTTCTAAGTTTTTTTAAGGGGGATAAAAATACTCTGGATAATCCTCTTTCCTAAAATCTTGGAAATCTTGTTGGAAATGCCTTCAATGTATGGGAGATAAACCGTTGGGTTATCATAGTTTAAATCTCTAACACTGGGGCACAAGGAAGTTCGAGCTGATTGAAAAGGTTGATTAATCTTTTTTTGTTGTAACCATTCATCTTAAAAACTTTAGATAGGTGATTAATCTCCTCTTCTAAATGATCTAAATCACAAATTTTCAAAGCTCTAGTCACCAGAGTTTTTAGCACACCAGACTTTTGGGAAGGGTGGTGATGAGAGTTAGCATGTAGATAGAGGTCGGTGTGGGTAGATTTCCTAAAGACTTGGCGAGACAAAGAACCATCAAGTTTTCTAGAAAGGACATCAAGGGAAGGATACCATCATGTTCAAGTTCTTTTGTGAACTGGTTGTTATTCATAACGCTATTAATATATTCATGGAATTCTTCCAATTTGTCTAGGCTATGTGGCCAGTTAACATGGGTGTCATCAACATACCTCTTCCACCACTTCGGTTTCAAAGGGAACAAGGAGAGGACTAGGTCTTCAAAATATTCCATGAACAAGTTAGCAACAACTGGAGAGAGAGGAGATCCCATTGCCACCCCTTCGGTTTGTTCATAGATCAAGACTCTAAACTAGGTTGACTTCAAACACAATTCTACTAAAGATTTGGTTTCATCATCAGTGTGTGTGCCTACTACCCTAATAGTCTCATCAATAGGGATTTTTGTGAAGAGCGAGACAATATCAAAACTCACTAAAATATCCTCATTAGACACCTTATCTTTAACAAAGTCAACAAAATCACAAGATTCTTTGATGAATGACGGAGGAACTCAAGAAGTTTAAGTTTGGGACCTAGTAAATGAACTAGAAGACAGATGTTGTGAGGAATCCAAGGAAGGTTAGATGTTATGGAGATTGCACAAAGAAGAGGGACTACAATTGCAAATGTAAGTGATGATGAAAAAGGAGGAACTCAAGACGTTTAATTTTAAGAGTTGGTAAATGAACTAGAAGACAAATTTTTGAAAGCCATTGCAAAGTTTAAGCCCTGAGGATCTTATTGATTGTATCATAGAGCCGAAGAAATATTTTGACTATGAGTCAATGGAGGACCCCAAGAGAGTGAAATTTGTCTGCACCAAACTAAAGGGCCATGCATCCTTGTGGTGGGATCATGTGCAACTTCAAAGAGAGAGAAGACGCAAAGACAAAATCAAGACATGGGACATAATGGATGCAAAGCTGAAAGGTAAGTTTTTACCTTCTAATTATCAGCTGAGTTTATTCATGAAGTTGCAAATTGAGACAACAAAAAATGAGTGTGAAAGACTAAACAAAGGATTTTTACAAGCTGTCCACTAGAGCTGGTCATGTGGAGAATGATCAAGAGAAAATCTCAAGGTATGTAAACAGTGTTCGTATTCCCAATGAAGATGAGTATAGAATGTTTAAGTTGAAGTTGGTGGAGGAACCCTATCAATGTACGTTGAGGGCGGAAGATAAGTTGTCTAGAAGGCAATGCAATACATCAAAAGGTAGAAAAAGGTTCTCAAGAGCAAGAGAACAAGCAAACATAGGAAGTGGACAGCATGTTCATGAAGAAAAAGTCAGCACTTCTCAAAATCAGAATCAAACACAGAGGAAGAGGGTATTCTTCAAGAGGAAGAGGATACTTTCGAAAAGAAAGAGGTAGAGGAATCATGGGTACATGTTATGAATGTGGAGATGAAGGACATAGGACATACGAATGTACAAAAGCATTACGGAACAGCAGTAGATGAAATGAAGCAAGCAATCACATTGCACAAGTGGATGAGGAGAGTGTTGCATCCCAAAATTAAACATAAGAGCCAAAGCATGGAGAGGCTCTCACGATGAAGAGAGTGTTATTGAAACCAGCCAAAGAGGAGAATCAACTAATGCAAAGAAAGAATCTTTTCTGGATTATATTCAAATCGAAAGATAAGTGTTGTAAGGATATTGTTGAAAGTGGTAGCACAGATAATTTGGTTTCCAATGAGATGGTAGAGATACTTGAGCTGAAAAGAAGTGTGCATTCCAATCCATACAAGGTGTTTGGGTTACGTAAGGGACATCAAATGTTAGTGAATAAGCAACATATTGTGAATTGTCAAATTGGCTCTTACAAAGATGAAGTGTTGTCTGACATTATGCCCATGGAAGTATGTTATGTGTTATTGGATAGACCATAGCAGTTTGACAGAAAAGTCATAAATGATGGGAGAGCAAATACTTATATACTTGTGAAGGATGGTAAGAGGTTCAAATTGAGTCCATTGAAGGAAAAAGGAGAAGAGGTGGATGACAGTCCAAAGATCTTGTTAGTTTCTGGTAAAAAGTTCTTGGAGGCGGCAAAGAAAGAGAAGGCATATTTTGCTTTCATCCCCAAACCTATGCAAGTTGTGATCACTAATGAAGTGAAATTCCACTTGTAGTGCAGAATTTATTGAATGAATATGATGAAATAGTTTCAAAAGAGCTAAAGGATGGATTTCCACTTGAGAAGCACTAGCCATCATATGGATCTAGTGCCCAAATCAAGTTTGCCAAACAAGGTGGCATACAAATTGACACCTATGGAGAATGAGGAGGTAAAAAATTAAGTGCATGAGCTGTTGAGAAAGAGTTTGATAAGAGAAAGTTTGAGCTCATGTGCAATTTCAGCAATCTTGGCACCTAAGAAAATATGAGAATGGCACATGCGTATAGATTCGAGTGCCATTAACAAAATATGTATTTATCACTATAAGATACAAATTTCGATTCCCAAGGATAGAGGATTTGATGGATTGTCTAAGTGGAGCTAAGTACTTTGTAAAGACAGATTTGAGGAGCGGTTAACATCACATTAGAATTAGATAAGGAAGTGAATGGAAACCCACATTCAAGACAAAGGATGAATTATATGAGGGCTTGTTTGCCATTCAGGTTATCAAATGCTTCGAGTACATTCATAAGACTCATGAATGAACTGATGAAACCTTGGGTAAATTTGTCACTGTGTATCTTGATGACAATACAATTTTTAGTAGAACAAGAGACGAGCATTTGTCACATTTGAAGCAAGTGTTGCAAACGTCGACCAAGGAAAAGCTCTTGGTCTAACTTGAGGAGATGTAGCTTCAAGGAGGAGGCAGTGATGTATTTGGGATTTTTAACCTCTCAAGATGGGTTAAGAATGGACTTGGAAAAGGTAAGAGCTATTGTGGAGGGGCCATCTCCTATAATTATGTTTGAAGCAAGAAGCTTTCATGGGTTGGCTAGTTTCTATTGCAAATTTATAAGAAACTTTAGCAGAATATGTACACCCATTGTGATAGGAAAGAGTTCAAATGGACTATTTCAGTGGACCATAGCTTTCAAAATTTGAAGAATGTACAATAGAGCTGTTATTAGCACTATTGGATTTCAATGAAGAATTTCAGATTGATTGTGATGCTAGTGGGACAGCCATAGGAGTATTGAGTCAAGAAGGTAAGCTCATTGCTTACTTTAGTGTGAAGTTGGATGAAGCAATGAAAGTATTCCATTTATGATCACAATCTCTATTCCATGGTGCAAGATCTCAAGAAGTGGATGCACTTCTTGTTGCCCAAGGAATTTGTGTTGTACATGGATTGTCAAACACTGCAGTCCATAAACAGCCAAGGTAAATTGAATCAAAAAGATATGAAATGGGATGAGTTTCTTCAAAGTTACTTATTTGTGTTGAAGCATAGAAGCGTTAAATCAAATAGAGTTTCAAATACATTGAGAAGGAGTCTTGTGATGAATGTGATGAATGAAATGAGAGTAGTGGCAGTTGGGTTTGATTCAATGAAGGAATTGAATGAAGAGGATTTGAATTTTCGAGATGCATGGACGGCGTGGATGACTCCAACAAACATGGATTGAACTCCATGGCTGAAATATTTCTTGCAAGATGGTTTGTTATTCAAGGGGCAGCAAGGGTGCATACCTCAAGGTTCAATGAAGGACGACTTGGTAAGAGAAAAGCATAGTGAAGGACTAGCAGGTAACTTTGGTGTTGATAAAACATTGGCGCAGCTATGTGAGAGTTACTATCAGCCAAGAATGAGTTTGGGTGTGAAGAAGTATGTGCAAGGATATAAAGTTTATCAACATGCCAAGGGCAAAAGTCAGAAAACAGATTTGTATCAGCGTTTACCCATAAAGAAGAGGCCATGGGAGGAGATAAGCATCGATTCCGTTCTTTGTCTACCAAAAGGTAATGGCTCCATCTTCGTTGTTGTTTATAGATTTTTGAAAAGGCAAACTTTATTGAATGTAAGAAGACAAGTGATGCCAGCAACATTGCAATTTTTTTTAAAGGACGTAGTAAGGTTACATGGTTTGCCAAAGACCATAGTATCAGATAGAGATAGAAAGTTTGTTGGGAAATTTTTTGAGAACTTTGTGGAGGAAGTTGGGCTCAAGATTGTGTTTCAGTTCAGCCTAGCATACTCAAATGGAGGTGGTGAATAGAAACATTGGTAATTTACTGAGATACTTGGTAGGAGACAAGCCTGAATAGTGAGATATTACTTTGGCACAAACTGAGTTTGCTTACAACTCAGTCAATAGAAGTACACAATGAGTCATTTTCAGATTGTGTACGGTGGCAGCCCTAGAGGCAATTGTGAGTTGAGAGACATGGTATGAGTAGGAGTGCTGAAGCAGAGGATTATGCAGCATGTATGCATGAGGTGGATATGGAAGTGAGATGACGTTGGAAAAGGGCGTCATGGGTTACAAACAGTGTGCTGATCACAAGAGGAGAGTGAGAGTTCCAAGTAGATGACTTGGTTTTGGCAATTTGCATAAAAAGAGGTTCTCCAAAGGAATGTATGACAAGCTCACATGGAAGACAATTGAGCCTTGCAAAATTAAAATGAAATTTACAGCAAATGCTTATGAGATAGAGCTCCCAGGAGGGATTGATATCTTGCCTATTTCAAATGTAGCAGATTTGTATCCTTACCATGAGGGACAAACAAGTGAGGAAGGAACAATTTTATATCCTTCAACTGTGGATTGGAGGAAACAATTATTTGAGAAGGCAAGAGAGGAAGTTGAGAAGGTGTTGGATATTAGAGTCAGCAAGAGAACAAGGGGCAGTATAAAGAGTATCTAGTTAATTGGAGGCACTAAGCAGCTAAGATGTGACTTGGATGAGTGCCTCTGAGGTTGCCAAGTATGGAACACCCATAGAAAAGCTCAAGGAGGGTTCATGAGCGGGAGAGCTCACAAACATTCTTTTACCCAATGTGTATGATGTAGGAGCATTTGGGTTAACAAGCAATCTTGAATCAACCAAAAATGTAAGTTTGGGTTGTACGCACATTTGTGGACAAGTGTTTCTGTTTTCACAACTTGCCGACCATGTCAACAAGGTTGTGCACGTGGAAGAAGATCAACAACAGTCTTCAGAACTTCGTCAAGACTCCAAAATATCGTAAAGAACAGAATCAACCCAATCTGGGAAGGTAATGAAACCACTACTTTATACAGGCAGCGGTTTCACCCACAGATAAATAAAAATGCAAGTAACTACTCAAAACTTCATTTTTGGACATGTGGATTGTTTCCTAAGGCAAATAAACTCAAAGAGGCTTATAGGATGTTAGTGTTAGGCAAGTGAGATTTTGGTCAGTTTTGCAAGAGTGGGAATTCAAAGGAAAGAGATCAGTTTTTGGGAAGGAGAGAATCCATCGCAGAGTTTAGCTCCAAGAAAAGAGAGAAGCAAATCTTAAGAACCTGCAAAGGTGATGTATGTTCAGTAGTCACAGGGTAGTCATTCCATGAGACTGAATTGTAATGTCTTCTTCATAGTTCAGTAGGAATGCTTGGGCGGGCAATGAAATATCAATAATACTTCTTATGCATTAATAAAGAAGGTTGTTATTTGAGGTAGAAATATGAATGTGTGTGTCCATTGAGTCAAATTATGTCTGATCTAGAGAGTAAGGCATCCATTTATTTGGCCCTCTCATTTCTGTCCTCATCAAATTCCCCCCTTCAAACATCTTGTGATTCCTCTCCACCTAGATGAACCATAGGATAAAGCTAGGAGTGATTGAAAGAATAAAATGAGGTCAAGGGAATTCTTTTGATACTTATCCCACAAGAACAATGCTATGTAAACCGAAGAGGGTGGAATCCATGGGTTTACAATACTAGAAGATAATTCCTCTCATAATTGTTTACCTAGGGTGTAATGCAAAAACAAGTGATCTATAGATTGTTTTGATTGAAAAGAAGTGGAACAACTAATAAGACCGACTCAACCCAGTTTCTCATGATTATTTGCAATGAATAACTTTCTATGGAAGAACCAAAGTAAGATTTTTAATTCAATCAAGCCTTGAGTTCCCACCATGCTACCAAAGTGTTTTTCAATTACACAAGCCTAAAATACAATAAACAAGACAAATTAAAAAGTAATATAGTACTCATAAAACACAAAAAAAAAAAACGATTTTGTTATTCATGCTAAATACAGTGTAGACATTAAAATAAGCATATAATCTTTATTATATAAGAAAACGATAGCAACTATGATGAAAATGTCAATAATAGGTCAAATACCCAAAACGTTGCAACTTTCAATACTGTCAAAGTTTCAAATGCCTATCTCAAAAAAATATTAGCAAGGTTTTATAACTAAATAAAGCCACTATATTTTTTCAAAATGCAAGTTCAAGTTTAAAATGTAGTTCTTTTAATTACACGCCATTGTTTTGAGAAACCCGCCGATTTGATTGGTTAATTCTTGGGGTTGACCGTCATGTAGCGTAGCTCGTCAAAACAACATAGGAAATTTTTTAATTCATGATTACTCATGTTCTTGGTTATAAATAAGTTCGTGGGTGCCAACTAGGTGCTAATGCAAGGATCATTTGATTTTCCCTTAATATCATATAGTATGACCCACTCTATCTCTCCCATGGATATAGTTGAAGACAAACGTGAGGCCCAAGCTTGTGAAGGCCTTCATGAGTGGGTGTAGAAAGTCCACCTCCAATGCCATAAATGAATTCCAAATGTCTTTAAAGAAATTGGTCACAAGACCACTGTTGGTTTGCTATTGAAGACCCTCCCTTAGGAGCTTGATTGCCCCAAGTACGTGCCTCTAGTTGTTGATCTGTGAGGGGACCAAAAGTTTTTGTTAGGTTGTGGAGCTAAAAGCTTCACCAGGATGCAAATAAGAGAAGTTACGGAGGATGCAGAGTTGCAGAGAGTTG
Organism: Torreya grandis; assembly: GCA_037957365.1. Taxonomy (NCBI): domain Eukaryota; kingdom Viridiplantae; phylum Streptophyta; class Pinopsida; order Cupressales; family Taxaceae; genus Torreya; species Torreya grandis. Next base: position 4,598,977 of record JARHVA010000093.1, on the reverse strand, counting down.
CAGAACCAGTTGCAGGGCAACCGGCGTCGGTTACCAGTCGGCCGACATCGGTCTTGGAGGTGCCGGCATCGACAGCCTGTGCGTGAACAGGAAGTTTGCATGTTGATCCCGGAGAGTCTATTTTTGGACTGTTTGTTTGCATGTCAAAGGCTAGTCTTAGTCTTGAGTTGCGTGTCTAATTATTGTAATTAAGGTAGTCTAATTATTGTAAGCATGAGATCTATATATGGACTCATAGGCTGTATTGTAAAAGTGTGCTAGAAAGCCTTAGAGCTTTTAGAGAGAGCTAGTGTAGCTCCTCCTAGTTCCAAAGGGGTGCTGAGAATGTATGATCAGGAAGAGTTGCAGGGTCTGCAAGGTCTAGGAGCTGATCCACTGGGGTACTGGTTGAAGAATCATAAGGACTTGGTGAGGCAAGGACAAGGGTTCTTCAGGGGTGTAGAGATATCTACATGGTGAGTAAGGTCTAGTGATTTGCAGGTAGCAGCAGAGAGCAGGGGATCTACTTGGAGTACGGTTGTGTACTTGGTGTACTGGCAGCGTGTTACTGACTGGTTGGAGAGGTGAACATCAATTCTGTATTGGAGTTAATTGTTGTGACCGAGAGAGAGAGGGAAGAAGGTCTTGAGGTGTGGCGAACTTTTGAGGTGGAGGAAGAAGTGGCATCTTCCTTATTGTATATTCTTCTGAGTGATTATTAATACAATTGTGTATTGTCTCTCATATTCCTGTGTTGTTTCATATTTCTAGTTACTTATTGATTCTGGATAAATTCCGTGTTTAGTTGCTAATACAAGAAGTAATCATATGTGCTCTATTGTTGGAGCAAGATCCTGACAAGTGGTATCAGAGCTTTTGATTGGGTTGACTAACAGGTGGTTTCAGATCTGGTAGTGTTTTTTATTACAGGTCACTCGCAGGGGTTTCAGATTGAGTGGGAGTATAGCAATGGCAGAATAAAGTAAGCTACGAATAGAGAAACTGAATAGCACGAATGGTCTGATTGATGGACAGAAAGAGCAGGTAAATAAAGATTGTTGGTTGGTCGCAGATCAGCAAGGAGGAGCAGATGTTGCAGGGGATGTTGCACAGGATGTTCTGGATAAAGTGAAATCTTGGTTTACAGATTCTTTTGCCTCTTTTCATGCAGCCCGAAATAGAGCATCTTTTCATGGGTATGTCTTTGGAGACTTTGGAGAGATTTATTTATAGGTTGGAGAGCCTTGTCAGATTATTGACGAAGGGGAAGTGAAGCTGAAATTGCAGACGGACGACACACAGTGGTTGATGGAAGTCGTGCAGGTACCAGTCTTGGAGATGAGTCTAATTTCTTCAGAAAATTTGGGTGATGAGAGATGCACTGTAACTCTCACAGCGGATACACTTGAATTAGATGGTGGTAAGAAAGTAGGTATCCTTTATCTATCTACTTATATTGCTGATTCACCTTCTTTTGCAGAGATGTGGCTTCATAGGCTTAGTCACATATGTAAAAGGAGAATGCAGGTTTTTAAGCGGAAGTCAGATGTCTTTGACAAGCTAAAAAACTGGAAAGCCTTGGTGTTCATGGAGGAGATGACGGACAGAGATCAGGTGAGGGAACTGAATTATTCTGAGCAGGGCTATGTTGATTTGAACAAGTTTTTGATCCACGGAGAGCTCGCGGGTAAAAAGTTATCACTCACAGACGAACACAGGTACCGGCGTCGGTCAGACAGTAACCGACGTCGGCAAAATGAAGACCGACGTCGGTCATGAAAGAACCGAAGTCGGCAGAAAGGATACCGGCGTAGGCCAGGGAAACGACATCGACAGTCAGGGTCAGTGCAGGGAACCGACATCGGTCGGGAGCAGACTGTGAGATGGCCGAAATCGGTCACTAGAACGGATATTGGGCGGACAGCTAGCTGTCAACAAGTCTCAAACGCTCATGTCGAGGTCAAAAAGGGTAAGTGAACCTCATATTCGTTGTTCACCTTCTTTATATTGCTTATTGATGGTCAAGAACCAAGAAGATGCGAAGAGGCAATGCAGGTAGAATCCAGATACAGTGGGAGCTTGGCATGGATGAGGAGTGTGAGTCCTTGGAGAAGAACCAAACAGGTATTTGTTGGTAGAGTTGTCAGCTGGAAGAAAGCACTGAGAGACGGATGGATTCCCATAGTTAAAGAAGAGAGTGGATGGATACGTGAGACGGAAGGCCAAGGCATATGGTCTTGAAGAAGCTGTAGGACAGTGGTACAGGTTTTAACAGGTGGATGACTAAGCATGGCTTCAGTCAATGTCAGTGTAACTATTGTGTTTTTATCTTACCAAGTGGATGATGAGTCGCGACATTATCCAGTTACTGTATGTGAATGGTATACTAGTTATAGGTTCAGAGATACAGAGTTTCGCTGAGCTAAGGGTAAGGTTAGTTCAGAGGTGTGTCATGAAGAATTTAGAGCAGCGAAATTCTTTGGCATAAGAGACATGGAGATTTTATCTCCAGTGGGCGCTGATGTGAAGACGGTGTTGGCGGGGTTCATGATGCAGGATGCAGAATCAGAAAGCACACCAAGCGCTGGACAGTTCAAGCTTAGCTTGAAACATGGTTCGAAATCACATGAGGTCTAGTGTAGGCCTGAATTTTTTCAAGCAGTGGGAGTTGTCAGAAAGTATGGAGCCAATTCGGGGAAGGAGTACTGGAGGGCAGTTCAGTGGGATCAATAGCAGGGATTCTTGTTATGCAGGGTCAAGGTCTTCACTACATAGATGTGTAGGTTCGGATGTGGCAGGTTACTTGAATGACAGGTATAGCATCACAGGTTGTGTGGTGGTTAGTCTTCAGGGTTGATCTTGAAGAGGGATACAAGCCAGAGAATAATTTAGACGGTGTACAAGTACAGGTACAGGTGCAGCTGTTTATCTCCAAGTGGGAGATTGTTAGGTTGTGAAGCTAAAAGCTTCACCAGGATGCAAACAGGAGAAGTTACGGAGGATGTAGAGTTGCAGAGAGTTGCAGAACCAATTGCAGGGCAACTGGCGTCGGTCTGATCAACCGACGTCGGTCAGATGGCAGTGAGGAAGCAACCGGCGTCAGTTACCAGTTGGCCGACATCGATCTTGGAGGTGCCGGCGTCGGCAGCCTGTGCGTGAACAGGCAGTTTGCATGTTGATCCCAGAGAGTCTATTTTTGGACTGTTTGTTTGCATGTCAAAAGCTAGTCTTAGTCTTGAGTTGCGTGTCTAATTTTGTAATTAAGGTAGTCTAATTATTGTAAGCATGAGATCTATATATGGACTCATAGGCTGTATTGTAAAAGTGTGCTAAAAAGCCTTAGAGCTTTTAGAGAGAGCTAGTGTAGCTCCTCCTAGTTCCAAAGGGGTGCTGAGAGTGTATGATCAGGGAGAGTTGCAGGGTTTGCAAAGTCTAGGAGCTGATCCACCGGGGTACTGGTTGAAGAATCATAAAGACTTGGTGAGGCAAGGACAAGGGTTCTTCAGGGGTGTAGAGATATCTACATGGTGAGTAAGGTCTAGTGATTTGCAGGTAGCAGCAGAGAGCAGGAGATCTACTTGGAGTACGGTTGTGTACTTGGTGTACTGGCAGCGTGTTACTGACTGGTTGGAGAGGTGAACATCAATTCTGTATTGGAGTTGATTGTTGTGACCGAGAGAGAGAGGGAAGAAGGTCTTGAGGTGTGGCGAACCTTTGAGGTGGAAGAAGAAGTGGCATCTTCCTTATTGTATATTCTTCTGAGTGATTATTAATACAATTGTGTATTGTCTCTCATATTCCTGTGTTGTTTCATATTTCTAGTTACTTATTGATTCTGGGTAAATTCCGTGTTTAGTTGCTAATACAAGAAGTAATCATATGTGCTCTATTGTTGGAGCAAGATCCTGACAGTTTTCAAAGAAATTTTGGTACAAAGAGAACAAAAGATATGCAGTTTTTAAAACATAAGCCCATGTCAGGGGTTATTCATGAAAAAAACTACAATCCAACTTTATGGTTAGGGCTTGATTGATTAAGTTCATGTTTTTTATATTCATACCTTCCTTAGCTTTAGATTGGGTGATACAAATCCAAGAAATGAGAAGGAAATTGAAGTTTTCTCCAATTCCCCTACATAGAAATATTTGTTGGATTTGGAGAATTACTTGACTTTCCTGGTAATTGGAAGCATAGATAATAAGTAGCCAAGCATACCTTGGAGGGCCGATTGGATGAGTTGATTTATTCATGCCAAGGAAAGACATTGAATTGTCTAGTGTTGTGGCTTGAATCCGTGTCCTTAAGGATTCCCACAAAATGGAGGACAAAGCTCTATGGCATTGGATTAAACCCAAATACGCGGTCAGATGTTGTGCTTTCCCAAACCCCATAATCCAAAGGATAATGGACTTTCAAGTTGATGAAGGAAGATGAGGCGTGATTCATTTTGATAGTTTTCTCGTCTTAAAGCCTTCTGATATACCTGATGTAGACAAGTAACCTAACTAGCCTCCTTTCTTATAGAGTAGTAACTAGCAACATATCATTGGTGAAAATAAAATTTGAGATCCGGTAGATAGGTCCACTTTTGTAAGTGACATAATGTTCCTAAGAAAGGATAGTTTATTTGCTTCTCAGAGACCTCGAACATTCCAAAATTGTACCATCATTATGGAAATTGTGTTGAATTGGGAATGCTCTAGTGCCATTTAAGTTTTGTGCTAGATGGTCTTTCGGGGAGAAACATGCCCAGATGTTCAGAAGTGTTAGCATCAATCCTCCTAAGACATCTAACTTCAAACTCAATTCTTCATCGGGGAGATGCTTCTTCTTTTTATTATTCTTCTTCTTCTTCTTCTTCTTCTTCTTCTTCTTCTTCTTCATCATCATCATATGCCATTCAAAACGGTCTTGAGGGGGACCCTTTTATAGACTTATATACCGATATCAATCAGTACTCAGTTGTTAGGTAAGTTATCCTTCTTGGTGACTTCAATGCCCGTCCCAGAGACTTTCAGACACCTCTCCATGACCGTCCAGTGGACATGTTCTGCACACGAGAGATTGATTCAGAGTCAGTGGGGTTACATAGGATGTTAGATGATGTGTCAGGTCCTTACACGGCATATGGTAGACACCTCTTACAGTTGGGTGAATCTCATGACTTGTTGATCCTTAATGGGCTACATTGCTTTCCAAATTCTCACTCTCACGTGTAGACCTCATGGTGAAGGTAAGATTGTGGTGGATTACATCCTATCTAGTCAAAACTATTTGCCCTTTATCCAGCATTTTTCCATTTCCCCCATTCCTCTTGCAGACCATGCTATTCTTTCCTTCTCCCTCCAAGCTAATCCCTCTCCCTATTACGATCCCCTCTTTTAGTATACCACGTACCACCTTCCAGTTTGATGATGGGGATCCTGACATCTTTTCCTCCCACATCCGCCAACTTCTACCTCATAAATCCCAATTCTCACTTGATTGTGTACTTCTAAGCACACCTGCATTTCTTCCATCATTTGGGAAGTTGCCCTCAAATCTTTTCCTAACTCTACCAAATCCACATCTACCCCCCATCAACCTAAAAGATCTTGTCCCATGAATAAGTGGTAGGACGATGATTGCAAGACTCTTCATTGCCAACTTCGATACGCCTTCCTCCATGCCCATCCCTCATACCTAGTCTTAAAATCATCCTATCTTTGTCTTCTCCAACATAAGAAACGCCTCTTTATTTCTCAAAGGAGACGAGTCTTATGTGCTTCCTACATACACTCTCCCAAACATTTTTGGCATACCATCCTCCCCGACACCCTAAGCTTAATCCCGCATCCATGATTTCCCACCCCTCCACTCTTCATGATATTCCTAGTTAACCTCAAATGCATGTTCTCTCTCCACCCTCTTCTTGTCACTTATTCACGAACAAGAACATTAGAGAGGCAGTGAGGGTGATGAATAGTAGCAAGGTAGTTGATGAGGAAGGTTTCCACGCTGAGTTCTTCAAACAGGGTCTTAGAGCTTTTGGAAGCTACGTGGTTGATCTTTTTAACCACGTAGTTTGTACGAGCTTCCTGCCTTCTTGGTCACATCACATTATTCACCTGATACACAAATCGGGTTCCTGTTCAAATCCTAACAACTATAGGACGATCATGGTTGGACACACATTCTCGAAACTGTATGCTACTATGCTCCACATGCAGCTTTCGAGGGAGTTAGAGCAAAAGCATCTTAGGGCTAGGGGGTAGGCAAGGTTTAGACCAACCCATTAGACCGTTGATCATATCTTCACTCTCTGAGCCATTATTGAGGAGGCACGTCATCGCTCATCCAAAATCTAATATTGCTTTGTAGAGTTTAGGAAAGCATTTGATTATGTTCCGTGGGAGGCCCTTTTCCAAAGGCTTAAGCATATTAGCATTTATGAGACCCTACTGGCAGCCATTATGCGACTGTACGAGACTATCCACGGTCATCTTCGTACTGATCATGGGATTTCAGATTTTATCAGGAGTACCATTGGGGTCAAGCAGGGCTGCCCCTTGTCCCCAACCTTATTTGGCATATACATTGATGAGTTAGAGACCTTTCTTCATGAGCATATTTAGGGTAGTGATGGGTGTCTTCTTCACCAAGTTCTGATTTATATTCTTTTATTCATGGATGATGTGGTCCTTTTGACTTCATCTCCTGAGGGTTTGCAACGACAATTGAACGCCTTGGCTCTTTTCTATGATCTTCGTTAGTTGACAGTTAACCTGGGGAAAACCAAGGTTATGGTTTTTAACAGGTTGAAGACTTTCCACCTGCATTTCTTCTTCAGGGGAAAGGAGGTTGAGATCACCACTTCCTACACTTATTTGGGAGTGCAATTTTCCAGACACATTTCAACTTGAGGCAAGCCCTCCAGCCTAGGATCAACAAGGGATATGGTTCTTTAGCCCTTCTTGAGCGACAATGTTTTTGACATCACTTTTAGGGCATCTCCTCCAAGATGTCCCTCATGGATACACTTATCAGACCTACTGTTCTTTATGGCTCTGCGATTTGGGGGCCTTCTTTGCTTGAGGTCGATTGGGCAACTGCCAAGAGGGTCCAAACACTTCTCTATCGCATTATCAGGTGTAAGCAAATGGTTCCCCAGCCCATTATCCTTGCAAAATTTGGGGCCCGACCCTTCCGCTTGGAGACTATGTTTGATCTTATTTATTTCTTGCATCGCATTCAGAGTTTTGTTGATTCAATGAGTGGGTGGGGCAGATACTCCTACTTAGCGTATTGTTCCCCATAGACTATTTCCCTCTCTACTCCCTCGACCTATGTTCGTTGTTGGTATACAGGGGTTTCTGACTTTTTAGGATCCACAAGGATTAGGATGGACCGGCTCCCTCCATTTAGGTACTTCTTGGATGCACCAACTCATCTTCTACCCACCAAACAAGAGTTGAACCGGATCATTCGGGAGGATATTTACAGACAATTTATCCATACTACTTGGGTAAACCCTCATGGGGGTTACGCTCAAAGATGGCATTTTACGTAGAGCACTTTTTGGAGCTGAAATACGGGCTTATTGTCCGCCGCAATACACACTTCGCCATTGAATGCACGCTCTTTGCATCCCATTAGGACAGTTCAAAGTGGCCTCTCACAGGCTTAGGATTGAGACAAACCCCCAGATAGATCGAGTAGACAGGTTTTGTCAATTATGTAGCATTCAGGTGGTTGAAACCGAGGAACACTTCATCTTATGTTGTCCTATATACTATGAGATCAGGGGGAGGTTTCATTGCCTTTTCAGGAGGACCTAGACTCTTTCTAATTTCTTCAGATATGAGGACCAGAGATGTTTAGCTTTATATATGTAAGAAGCCCTTAGGCTTCATGATCATTCTATTCAGGGACCTACTAGACCAAACTCTACCCAGCAGATCACTTCCTTTTTCATGGTGCTACCTTCGAGGAGAGGTAATAAGAGTTAGATTGACACTAGTACGGCCTTACATTCTAGATCAGTGCGATCCAGAGAGACTATCCACAACTCCCTGAGATTTCACCAACATAACCATTTCAGGGCCAACACCAGGAGACAAACTAGATCCACCATCTCTTTGCTGAGGACCTTTTCCTCTAGGCAGTAGCACAGAGGGCAGACCAAACATCTCACCTCCTCTTCCTCAAGTCATCTTTCTATCAGGATCTTATTCTCATCAGCGTTGGATGTTAGGAGAGTTGGGTCCAACTCTTGATGGAACCCCTCCTAGTTCTTCCTTCTCATTGTTCATCCCCACTTCCTCGTTGCTTAGGGGTTTTCAAAGTTTGCTCATTTATGTTTCTCTTTGGCTCTGAGTGTTTTTGCTCTTTGCCCTTCTTTGTATTGGTTTCTTTCTTCTTTGTTCCTTTCGTTTTTCAAAAACCTTTGGGGTTTCCCTCTTGTTCCTAACACTTTTGCAATCAATTGTCCCATTGACCTACTTTTGTGGTCATCTATTGGACATTAATATTTTTATCTTATCTTATCACATCTTCTCTTCCAACAAGTTGGTCGGCCCATTGCCCTTATTTTTCCAATGATTGCTTGTTGTGGTTGGGATGGCCTTTCCTAAAATATTTTCCCCTTCACCACTAGTGTTGGTCGATGAATCTCGTAGGGTTATAAAGGGGGCATTAATTGTCGGTCATGAGTTACTAGCAAAATTAGAGTGTACAAGCCTAGCCAACTTCCTCAGGGGTGCAAGGCATGGTTGCTCATTATGTTTTGCATCCATATTAGCTAGAAATTGAAACGGAAACAAGATATAATTGTTCATTGTTTTCTTTCAAGAGTAGGCTTTGCTCATCTTTGAGGACATACCAAAATCATTAGCTCAGAATGTAAAATTAGCAGCCCTCCCTTTGTACTTTCTGAGAGACATTCAAATGGGATGCATGCGTGCCTAAGAGGAAGTGTCCTAATTAGGTAGAAATCCTTCTTCTCTACTTCTAGGAGATGGTGGTCAACTTGAGCATGGGATGGAGACACCCTATGTAGGTGTTCATGCATGTGACTGATCCTACAAAGGAATGTGATATTTGCATAGTCAACTAGTTGTTTCCATTTTGTGCTCTCCCAAATTCCACGAGTTAATCGGCAAGTGGTTGCTCTAGATCAAGTCTAACATAAACATGGGCATAGTTGAGAGTGCCTGGGTGAGGGGCTAATTCCAAGGCAGCAATGTACTCCTCAATGAAGTTTCCAATTTGTCTCAGAAAATTCCTCCTAGCATCTATTGGCTAAGTGGGGAAGGCAAACCCATAATGGAACTGTGCTTGGGAGATCATCAGTTGCATTGAAAGTCAAAGTCTATGATTTTATTAATAAACCATACTCATTCATAACCCATGCCCCCCTGAAAAATGGCTTCCTTCTCCAGGGTATTTGCAAACATCGCCATGAAATATCCCTTGGCCATCATTAAAATTTCAATGGAACCTTTTGGCTTCCATTGCTCATACACCCATCCCCTCAAGATTTTGGAAACTAGGTATGTGCCTATGAATCTGCAGATGAGGATTTTGTCCTTGAGGAGCCACAGCTGGTTCCATGCCTCCTCTAGTGAGAAGTGGATCCAAGGTAGGGAGTCAATATTGAGGTAACAACCACTTCCCTTCTTTGCATAATATAGTCTCACAATTGTGTGGGGCGTGCAAGTGCAAGAATGCGAGACTATCCCTTGACGGTGAGAGACAGTTTTGCATGGAGACGCGTCTCCCACCCCCTGGAACACATCTTGGATACCAGGATGCGTTTCAGGTATGGGAGATATGTACAGAGATATCTCCCATATCCGGAGACTCCTCCCTACCCGTTCCCGCATCTCCCGCCCCGTCCCACGTCAAAATATGGCGTTTCCAAAATGTGTAAACCCTAAACGAGCAAAAAACGTGCCAAAAAAGGTTAAAAAACACGGTATAATACATGTTTTGAAGGTTGTTTGCAGTTGAAGATCATTTGCAGGTATGTCGTTTGGATTTTCGCTTTTTTTTGCATGTAAATATTTTAAACGTTTTTTGTTTTTTTTGTTTTTTTTTTTTGAAAAAAAGAATGGCATGGCAATGCCATTCACGGCACTACCTGGCACTGCCACGAATGGCAATGCCCTACAAAGCATTATATTTTAAACATTTTTAGGTTTTTTTTTTAAAGAATGGCATGGTAAGTACCACGAACGACAATGCCATGCCATTTTTTATTTTTTTTATGTTCATTTTTTTTTTAAATGTTCATTCATTTTTTTTATGTTTTTAATGTTTTTTTTAAATGTTCATTAGTTAGTAAAAAAATTATTTTATAAATTAGATTTTTATTAAATATTATTTAATGTTTTAAATGTTATTTTTTTATTTTTTATTTTAATAATTTATTTAATTTTAGTTTAGGTTTTTAAATTTTTATAATATTTTATTTTGATTTTTCTAATATATATATATAATTTATAAAATTATTTAGTATATATATTTTTTAATTTTATAACCATATGTATATAATAGTATAATGCATAGATGGAATAACCAGTGAGTCACCGCCGGTTGGTCGATTACTTGCCGAAAATTCCATCTGGCGAATAATCGCCACTCATAACTATAGCCAACATTTTTAAAAAAAAAATTGAACCGGCGAGTAACCGTCGGTTACTCGCAAGTTCTACACCCTGCAGAACCCATACAGGTTTAACACGCAAAACCACTGAAAACGTGGGTTCCCCTCCCCCCAAATGTTAAATATTGTAAAGGCTTAACTACTTATTAGTTAAACCCTAACTAATAACCTTTGTAACCTTCTTGTAACCAATTTTGGATTGCATAAATAAGATCTTGCACTGATCACAAAACATCAAGTGCTTTCAATCATCTCTTCTCATTTGCTAACAATGGTATCAGAGCCACCACTCGAGGAAACCAAAAAGGTACGAGTGATTCGTTCGAGGAAACACTAGTGTTAGGGTACGGATGGGAGAAGGAAGAGAAGATAGAGACTTGCAGAGGTCGTGAGAATCACAAAAGAAATCACTAGTTGCAAACAAACGCAAGGGTCGTGAAAGTTTTCCAATAGGGTTGTCAAGGATCATGGACATTCAACGTTTAGGAAGGGGTCGTGCCACCAGCAGACACATTCGTGACAATTCCTATGGAAGAAAAAGCACAGTCAAAGTTCTTCACAAAAGACTCGTTGAAAATCATCGAGGGTTTGCAAACTGATCCAAGGGCAAACGTCGTCAAGGAACATCGAGGGTTTACAATCCCGTAAAGGGAAATAGACGCCAGTCACACAGGACAAAAACACAAGAGTCGAGAAACAAGTCGCAAAAAGAAGGCACAAAGTTGAGTAGAAAAACGACGACAGTCACGCAAGGATTCAAGTTCATGGCGAAGGGCACAGACGTTTGCAGGTTCGTGGCACACCAACACAAAACATAGACTCGCAGAAGGAAATACAGGAAATCATAGACTCATGAAAGGAAATCGCAAACAGAGTTTGTCGTCACGCTTGGTTTTGAAAATCAACAACGGAAGGCAGGAGATCATCGAGGGCACGAAATACATAGTTATCAAAGGGTAAAACGACAGTAGACAAAGGGCACAGAGAAAGGGATGCGGGAACTAGGGCATGGAAAAAGGGAACATCCAAATGTCAAGAAAAATATAGCAGTCGCGGAAGGATACTGTAGCATGAGGTTTTGTGGAATTTGTGGAGGTTGCAGGCAAAAAGCCAAGGCACAAAAATTTTCCGTGAGTTTTTTTAATAATTTTTTTGGATTTTTTTAAAAAATATGTTTTTCGAATGAGTGAAAGATTGAATGAAATCAAGAAATTTAAAATATATATATATAATTCAATTTTTGCAAAAAAATTTATTGGTTTTTACGAGAATATTTTATTGGCTCAAAAATAATTTTTCGGTGTGAAAAATGGCAAATATCCAAAACCTAGTCCTTTCAGAGGCCCAAAAGTTGACTCGACAAAATTATAACGTGTGGAGTCAAAATTTTAACGATTGCGAAATATTGCAATTGTGACAATTATTCTTGGCACTGAGGCAAGCCCTGTTATGGATTTTGCGAATTGTGACAAACATCATAAGGAGGTTTTGTTGTTGAATCTATCTGTGTCAGATGATATGATCCCTAAGGTCCAGAATGCCACTATGGCAAGTGTGCTATGGACCAATTTGCAGAACAAGTATCAGAGTTCGGAAAAAAGTCAGGTGTTGTACTTGAAAAATATGTTAATCTCTGTCAAGATGAATGAGGGTGATTCTTTGTCAGATCACTTACTTCAGATGAAAGATCTCCGAGACCAACTTTCAGCGATTAACAAGAAGGTTGATGATGATGACATGGTGGCACTGGTTCTGAACAACTTGCCACCATCCTACGAATCTTTCATGGAGGCTCTTCCTTTGATGGCGAAAAGCCAAACACTAACATTTGATCAAGTGAGTTCCTATCTGCTACAGAAGGCACAGAGACAAACACAACCAGAGGAGTCCAGTGTTGGACAAGAAGACAGTGCACTTGCTACTCAGGCAAAGAGGAAAGGGAAGTGGAAACGTATTTCTATGGATCCATCTTCGAAGTATCAAGTAGCATGTTTTTACTATCATAAGGTTGGGCATATGAAAAATGATTGCTGGAAGCGACAGTTTGCAAATTCCCAACAAACCAATCAAGCAGCAATTAAAGAAGAGGAATCTGAAGAGTATGCCCTTGTGGCATCATAGTCACAGTCACATACCAATAGCTACTTCATCTAGGCATTTTACATGTAAAGATTGGTATGTCAAATTTACTGCAAGTACATACCATTTTGATTCAGTTTCTTTAGTTGATGGCATGTCATATGCAGTAGAGGGGATAGGAGATGTTCGAATAAAATTGAATAATGCAAAAACAATCATAGTCAGTAATGTTTTGTATGTTCCTAGCCTAAGTAAAAATCTCCTATCTATTATTCAATTAACGAAAAATCCCAATATTGTTGTAAATTTCTCTGGAAAACAATGTGTTGTCTCTGATATAAGACAGGATAAGGTAATTGCCCGAGGTATTGGGCAAGGTGGTTTGTATAGACTCGTTGACTCTACCACAGTCAACGTAGATGCACGAGTGGAGGATGAATCCACCATACAAGATGTGCACAAGGATAGGTTTTTTGACCTTGATCTAGTCAACTTGCATGCATTAGTGGTGGAGAGAATATCCACTATACAAGGTGTGAAGAGGATGCAATTCCTCAATCTCAATCGGATGCATTAGTAATTGTGCAGGAGGATGAAATGCCTTGGTCAAATTCATTGGCTCAGTGAACTGGGAATAAGGTTGTTTGTTCGGTAGAGCATGGTCATTTTGCTCTAGATTCTAACCTTGGTATGGTACCTGAACGGTCAACTCTACACTCCATTGGATACAAATGGGTGGATACGTTTTCTACTTTGCACAAGTACATGGTTGATCATTTGTTTTGCAAGATGATTGAGTCCTTGTATGGACTTTGACACGCTTCACAACCCTAGGATGTTTTATTTGATCAGCATCTCCAGGGTTCTGGATTTAGACTTTTGGAGATTGGGCTGAAATCATCAGCGATTGATGATTCATTACCGGTCAATGAATCACTCATCAGAGACTTGGTGGACAACTTGTTACATCTTATGTCCACATGGTTGGATCTTCGTTTTGTTGTTGGCTATCATGTTCGGTTGTTGTTTACACCGAAGTTCCCACATTGGACAGTAGCAAAATGTCAGAGGACTGCAGATTTCATGATGATGTCTCCTGATTAGTCTATACATGTAATGACTAAACTATTTGGTCCTATTTTGTTTGTAAAATTTTGGGACAAACTTGGTGTTGTTTCCGGTTTAGTCATTAAGAGGGGGTGTTAAATATTGTAAAGGTTTAACTACTTATTAGTTAAAGCCTAACTAATAACTTTTGTAACCAATTTTGGATTGCATAAATAAGATCTTGCACTTATCACAAAACATCAAGTGCTTTCAATCATCTCTTCTCATTTGCTAACACCAAACATTCCTCAAACATGGAAAATACGCGGAATAGTCTTATAAAATGCAACACACCTAACTCTTCACTCACACAAGATTTGGAGCATTTTAAGGCGGATTGAGGAGATTTGAGCAAATAAATTTCCAAGTTAGTTCGTTTGTTTTTTTTTAATTTCCAAGCATGAAAATGAATTTCGTGAGTAACCAAGGGTTACTAGTTTTGCGCCCCGCGAAACCCATGCAAGTTTAACACGCAGAACTACTGAAAACATGGGTTTCCACCCCAAACACTCCTCAAACGCGGAAAATATGCAGAATGGAGTCTTATAAAATGCAACACATCTCACTCTTCACTCACACAAGATTTGGAGCATTCTAAGGCAGATTGAGGAGATTTGAGCAAAGAAATTTCTAGGTTAATTCATTTGTTTTTTGTTTTTGTTTTTAAATTTCCAGGCATGAAAATGAATTCTAAATTAATTACAAACATGTTTGATACATATTTGTGATACTTAGTATACAAATTTCATACATTCCATTTTAATTGCATGCATTCCATGATTTTTCGTCAAATTTCATGTATTTATTCATTTTTATTTTTTTATATTTCCAAGCATGTAAATGAATTCTAATGCAATTGAAAACATATTTGATACATATTTGTAATGCTTAGTATACAAATTTGATGCATTCCATTTTAATTACATGCATTCTATGAATTTTCGGCAAATTTCATGCATTTATTTATTTGTTTGTTTTTTAAATTTTTAAGCATGTAAAGTTTTGTAATTTAATTAAATACATGTTTGATAAATATTTTTGATGCTTAGTATACAATTTTCATGCATTCCATCGAATTTCATGCATTCGGTTAAATTTTTGTGTTTATTATTTATTTAAAATTGTTATTTATTATTCTGTTAAATAACCGTTATAGATTATATTATAATTTGTTCATTGAAATTGTAAATCATAAATGTATTTTAGTTTTTGTTTTATAGTTTATAATTATCATTTAAATTTTATTTATCGTATTTTAATTAATAATTTGTATTTAATGTTTTTATTTTTTTATGTTGTTTTTAACATGTTTGCGTTTTGCAAGTTATGCATTAGTGAACAATGACATCAAGTAATACATCAGTTTCAGAGTCAGTGGTAGTCAGTCGAGTCCCCTTCATGCTCGCACGGATGCATGGAAGTATGCGCACGGGTTGGAACATTCCAAACGGTTTCAATTTACAACTTTTGCTCAAAAAAGATGTAAGAAGGCATAAATCGTATGAAGTACCATCTTTCATACATTCATTACCGTGACATTGCACTTTGTCCCATGTCACTGAAGAGGCAAAACGAGAGATGATGACGGAGCTTGCATCACTTGATGAAAAAAATAGAGAGGGCAAAGATGTAAGCAGCGCTAACAACAACCATTGATGTCACATCAGCAGAGAAAGAAGCGACAGCGATGACAGAGATTGTGGGCTCTAGTTGTGGTCCACGCAAATGCCATAGCACAGCTGCACCACCTTCATCTCAGTTACACTCCTTTTTTGTGCCCAGAAACACCCCTGGGGCACAACCTGCACTCCAAGCTATAGGATGGAACAAGCAAGCACATACAAAAATAGATAAAGCATGCACAAATTTTTGGTACTTCAACAACCTTCTCTTCAACGTGGCGAGGAGCTCGTATTGAAAATATTTGGTTACAGCTTTGACAGTTGCAGAAAAAGGGTACAAGGCACCCTATCCAAAAGACTTGAATGGAAAGTTGCTCGAGAATGCGGTTGAAGACGAAAAGTTGATTGTCGAAGATCAGAAGAGGTGTAAATTTGGATGCACCATTCTTTTTGATGGATGGACGGATGGAAAAAACCGCACCCTCATCAACTTTATGGCATCTTCAAATGGTGAGCTAATATTTTAAAGTCTATTGAAGCATCAGTTAAAATTTAAAATGCATAAACTTTGAGCTTGATGCTAGAGGGAGTTGTCTTAGAGGTGGGCATCGAAAATGTTGTCCAAATTATTACAATGTAGGAGCGTATGTGGCAGTTGGAAGACTTCTTAGAGAGAGACATCCATCTCTTTTTTGAACACCTTGTGCAGCACATTGCCTTGACCTTCTTTTGGAGGACATGGGCAAACTTGATTGGGTGGGACCAATTGTCGACGAAGCTAGAAAAATAACTAAGTATATCTACAATCACCCTTGGATTCTCAACTTGATGAGAGAGCATACTAAGGGAAAAAAGCTTGTTCGAGCAGGAGTCACCAGGTTTGCAATGAACTTTCTTACATTGCAAAGTATTTGTAATTTGTTGACTCCTTTGAAGCAGGTGTTTGTCTCTCAAGCATGGATGGAGTCATCTTATTCCAACAAAGCTGATGGAGTGAAGGTTTCGAAGACAGTTTTCAGTGAGGCGTTGGAAACGAAAGCTACAAAAATTGTGAAGGTAACTTGAAATTGCAATTTAAATTTCTAGTTACTTCCCTTGTTTTCAATTTTTTAAACTTAAAGTTTTTCTTTTATAATTTATCTATAAGTTTGTAACACTAGCTTTAATATGTTTGTAACTTTGTAGCTTTCGGAGCCTTTTGGTGAGGGTTTTGCGATTGATGGATGAAGAGCAAAATTCAATGGAAGATATTTATGAAGCCATGGATAAGGCCAAAGAGGCATTGCAACATTATTATAGAGGGGATCGTACTAGATTTTATCCCATTTGAGAGTTGATTGATCAGAGGTGGAACCATCAACTCCACCAACCCATCCATGCAGCAAGGTACCACTTTAACCACATTTTTTTTTACTCCGATGACTTCACAAATGCTAGTGGAGAGGTTATGGAGGGGCTCTCAACATACATTGAGAGTATGACACCTAACGTTGAGGTGAAGAACTTCATTATTGCAAAGTTGCAAAACTACAAGTAGGCAATGGAAAGGCTCTTTTCTTTATCACTAGCCATCCGAAGGAGAGCCACACAGTCACCAAGTAATACAAAATGAAGTCTTTACTTGTAGTTGTACCTTATCGATTACATATTTACAAACTTACAATTGTTAATTTCTTACAAAGTTTTGAAAATCTTGTTTGCAGAGTCGTGGTGGAAAGACGAGTAAAAATACCCCAAATCTTCAAAGGCTAGCCCTCCGGATTTTATCTCAGCCTTGTAGCGCTTCTGGATGTGAGTGCAATTGGAGTTTTTTTTACTCCATTCACGTGAAAAAACGCAACAAGTTTCAACAACGGCTCAATGACTTGGTGTTTGTGCAATACAACCTTCGACTTCACACAAAGAAGTTGGAGAATGCATCCGATGAGCTTATCGATCTAGATGAGATCAATCCCTATAGCGATTGGATTGCATAAGAGGAGGTCCCCATGTTCACAAAGGAGATTGTTGATTTCGAGAGGCAAGCTATGGAGGGTGCAGTTGAAGCAGGAGGAGAGATTGGATTGGAGAACATCCTTGGAGATAAGGTAGAAGTGGAGCCACAGAGGCAAGGGCAACCTTCTAGATAGAACGAAGCGGTCAGCCGAGTGGGAGGACTAAAGTTTCTCTGCCTCCCTTATTTTTCTAGAGGGCAGGGAAGAGAAAATTATAGATTATTGTAATTTGTATTTGTATTTGTAGTCTTGTATATTCTTGTCTAAGACTTTAAGTCTATAAGTATTATTGTAGTTTGTAACTTTGTACTTTGAGACTTTGTTGTATTCGCATGATTATGTGATTTTGTACATATGTATTAAATCTAATAGAAAACATTTCCCTATGTTTTACAAACTCATTCCATCTATTTTGTTTCTATAATTTCTAAAAAAATGTTATTTTTAAAAATTCAAGTATTTTTGCCTTCACCGGTTATTCAACCAAGTGGGTTGAATAACTGCCAGTTACCCATTTTGGGCCCTCGGCGAGTACTCGCCCTAACCGGTTATGCAAACTATGGTATAATATATACATATATTGTTTTATTGTTATAAGTTATAATTGTTAACTTATACGTTATAACTTTATTAAGTTTATATTTTTAAAATAATTTTAATTTTATAATTATTTTATTTTAATTTTACAGCATTTATATATATATATATACCTGTCTCCCCGTACCCTTACCCATCTCCTGGCAATTATGGTGAGAGATGATCACTGGAGATCGCTGATATAAAGGATGCATGAGGTGGTGGGGAGAAGGCGATGGCCTCCCCGTGTGAGAGAAATTTTGTCCTCGTATGGGAAGTTGATGTGGGAGCAGAATGATAGAGGGGAGAGGGCTCTCGCTGGAATTGCATTTCAAAACTCGAGAATAAATAGTTTAGAAGCTTTCCTTTGTATTCCCAAAACCAAAGTATACCTAACGAAGGAACAACAAAGAATTGGAAAATTCAGAATGTCTTCCATTTCATGTTTAGTTATCACAGGGAGTGGCACAAAAATGTGTTAAAATAAGCATATCAATGGGACCACTAAAAACATATAAAATTATTTACCATTGTTGTTTTTAAAATATATATATTTAATAAAAAAGATTACCAATCAGTAGAAGTTGCTCATTGCCGCTATCGAATCCTTCCATCTCTATTAGAAACTGTGTCTTCAGTCTTCTGCTAGATTCGTGTTCTCCATCTGACTTGCGCTGCCACCCAAGGTTATGGATCAGAAATTGAGTATTACTTATAGATTACAACATAATGATATTAAACGTTTCTGCTAGTTAACATGTAAATTGGAAAATGTAAAATGTTTACTTGAGAGAGAAGAGAATCTATTTCATCAACAAAAATTACTGCAGGTTGCCGACAGCTAGCCACTCCAAACAAAGCCCTCACCAGTTTCTCACCTTCACCTATCTGCATGGTCATTAAGAATCAAACTATTAGAAGGGAGAAAAGTCCAGTATAAGAAAAGGATAAAGATAGAAAACAAATGTCAACATGCAGAATCAACAGATCTGAGGTCTAAGCACCATGTCAAGTAACAAAGGATAACCTTTTTCTTCTAAATGTTTGCAATCATTTTTTCCCTTATGAGATTATAAAAAAATATATATTTCATTTCTAGCTACAGAACGAATAAGCTAATAGGATAAAATTTTCATTACAACTGGCCTCGAGCAATGGCCCTGACAAAGGTTATGGACTTCACCCCTGCCTATGAACATTACTCGTTTGGAAAAATACTCGTTCATGCTACTATTCCTTAGATAGTTCTAGTTCTCTAGGGAAGTTTACAGTCAAAAAAATGCATAAAATTCCACCATCTCTTACAACTTCCTTCAGAAGACTTGGCCTCAACGCTGAGATAATCATCAATCACAGGCCACCGATGCAGAGGTCTACAACAAAGACAAGAAAACGAAGACCACATGGAGCCCAACAAATCCCACAAATCAAGCCTCATCCTCAAACAAAGCATTGGCTGCTCGCTCTCCTCAAGAGGAAGGTTTCCTGTTCAACATAGCAAATGATAACTGATATTTCTTACTATGATGTTGTTTCTTAGGCTTGGAATCCCCCAAAAATTAATATCTAATTACTATGATGTTGATTTCTGGGCTTCAATGATGTAAATGCGGTGCGTATTGATGCTTTCAAGTGACAGTAATTTCTTTGTTCTCCTTGTTCGTGGTGTTTGTGTTTTCTCTGTTCTCTGTTATTCTCTCCTCTTTGTTGAGAGTGAGAATGGATGGCCTAGTCTCTCAGAGGAAACCTTTGATGTTATTTTTTGGTCAATATATATAAAGTTTACCTTGTTTTTTAAATTGATTAAACGAGGGTTGGTGGATCCTCACTCTCGGACACAAATGGAGGCCCATTCTTCGGGCGTGTTGTTGCATGTGCTTTGGATGTCATATTTATTGGGGAATCACATTGTGTGAGTCGATCTTATGACCCAGCGGTGGCAGTATACTTTTTCATTGCCAATCTACCGTTGAACTACAACCCTCAGACTTCAAAAAAAAATTGTTGGAAAGATAAGCATCCCGATACTTTTGGTTGGAACCTCTAGGGATTTGTATCCTAGTGGATGGCATGACAAATGCACTTTACCATCATCCACACCGAATGGACTACAACGCTTATGATAAATTTACTTCTTTTATAAAAAAATAAAAATGGAATAGAATTTTAAAACCAATTAACATTTCAAGGTTTTGAATATGAGCATCTTGCTTTGACGCAAGAACACTTGACATTTCAGACATGTTCTTCAGATGATTGTTCCACTTTGTTTGCAATTCGAGCTTGCAAACAAAATAAGAGGGAAATAGGAATTTCATAGTTGCCTTTACCTTAAAATGTAAAGAATCTACAATCAAATAATTACTGAGGCAATGTAACTGGAACTTTAAAAAATTTGGTTTTAACTTAACAAAAAGTGCCATTATTAGTGAACGGTGAAGCAAAACAGGGTTCCTTCCTTCATGCTCATGCCTGCAGCGAAGAAGCAACTAATTTCAGAGAAATGAATTTGTAATCAGTAGTGTGCTATGCAGACATAAAGCATATCATTTGATTGCATAGGACTAGAATGTATATCTTATTTTCTTTGGAATAAGAGATTGGTGATTATGATGTATCTGTGCACGGAAATCCCCACTCATGTCATTCTCACAAACAGAAAGTATTTGTTATGATTTATCCTAGTTATCTTGAATATGTAAAACTCAAGTTCAACACCACTGCTTCGTGTGGAAAATTTAATGTGGGGGTTTCTACATTTAAAACATTGCAAGAAGAATTTTAAGGCGTGATTTTTATCAGAAACTTACCCACTTACTTGTCAATGAACTGGCAGAGATATAAAAAAATGTAGCTTTAGCTTCTCCTGCAATAGCTTTTCCAATCATGGTTTTTCCAGTACCCTGAGAGCATATTAAAATGTGCTTTATTGTTTATAAAAATGAATTGGTGACATATAAAGGACAAAACATAAAACAGACTGAGGACTTACAGGGGGACCAAATAAAAGGAGCCCTTTGCCTGGAGAGCGACAACCTTGAAAGATGTCAGGCCGCAAAAGAGGCCATATGACCATTTCCGTCACACATTTTTTGGCATGCTCTAGACCAGCTTCAGTAGATTTTTAAAAAGAAATGGTAAATTTATACATACGCAGAAATAAAAATGCACACCAACATAATTGTCAATTCACCAGCCACAGAAATATACCACTTACCAATATCATCCCACCGAACATTGGGATCCTGATCCATTATCTCATTGCTAACATGCTCTATAAGGCGGGGTTCCAAGTTTCGTAACTTGTCAGGAAGCTCACCATCAGGGCCAACAAGCATTTCTAAACTGAAAATATATTACAGCAAAGTAATAACCATTAGTAAGGTACAAAAACCATTAAAGATGGTTATTTTTAAAAAATCAAAATCAATCGATCCTATTAAAAAACAATAGCCAAATGTAAAATCTAGGGTGTTTTATCAATATCATAAAATGATGCATCAGAGGAAGGACGGTCAGCTTAATCATTCTGGAAACGCTATTTATCATGCATATGAAAGCGTTGGCACCATGTCAAAAGAATTTGAATGGTAAATGTACTTGAATAGAAAGATCAGACTGAAAACAATGCAATTACAACTTCCACAAGAGACAAGTACCTCCACATCATGTTTTTATCTAGGAAGTAAACCGCACCACTAAGATCAAGTTAATTTATGCAAAGAACACAATGATGAGATTGAAACCGCATCTGAAATGTTAAGACATTGCTTTCGACAGCAATGAATGGAACTAAAAAGTTAATATTTGGTGCAGCCCAGACTAGACCTACACTTCTCCGAGAACCAATCAATTGCATATGCATTTCCTCTTACACCTCTTAGTGTTTCCAATTGTTATGCCCTTACCCTATAACGTGTATTGGGATATGTGTGGCTGACTTGTGGCTAGCATAACCTTTAATTAAGTCATACGAAAAAATTTATAGCTTCAAATTCGTGGTAGGGTTGGTTTAGGGTGTCTCTTAGCATAAGTAGGGTATATATAGGAGGTGGTGGTTAGTATTAGATGATCATATTGTAAATTTTATTCTTATTGTAAGGTTTTATAGGTTGCCCACTCAAAGTGACTTAGTCATATACTTCATTAGTTTGCTCTTATTTCAATCACATTGTTATCTATTGCATGTCCAATAAATTTTAATGGGCAAAGAGTTTGAATCACCCCAAATAGACCAAGAAAGAGAAGATTCAATGACTAAGTACTTTCAATTCCTCGGGATCATTGGAGTCCGGGATTTTTCCAGAGAAGAAGCCCAAAAAACTAGGGTTATCCTTGATATTGTCAAGGATCAGCTGATGTGGAATGAGCATGTGGATTGATTATTTCCCAACCTACAAAGACATTTGGCTTACCATTACATGTTGACAAAAAACTTTGGAAACTTGCAAGAAGGATCTTTGCAAAGCATAGTCGTCCGACAACTACAGGAAGAAAGAGTCTATTAGGAGGAACAAGAGTATCCAAAGGAAAGACATCAATGACGACAAGACCAAGAGCATGAATATGACTACCGAAGTCAAGAAGGTTTACAACCGACAATCCCATAACAATACGAACAAGGAAACAACTCTAGGGAGTACAATCAATTAGAAGATCTACATAACTAGTAGGGCAGAGATCCCATTCTCCCTTCCAAAGGAAGCAAGTGCAAAGCCATCTAGATTTACGGTTGTATATATGTTTGTTAGAATACTAAAGTAAGTGCTAAATTCCTTCAATTGGAGAGAAGTGTTGAGCCCCCTTCTATAGAGGGAAGCATTGAGCTCCCCCTAGTGGAGGGAGGTCCTTGTTCGAGCAAAGCATGCTTCTCTAACAAGAAGAGAAATTGTTTTATAGAAAACATTCAAAAATTAGAAAAATAGTGAAAGTGAAGAAGACGAGATAGCTTTGTCCATCCAAATGTTGAGACATAGTAAGGCAAGGGGTGACCAAGAAGTTTAGCCCTAGAAAGAGATTGAAGATGTCAAGGTGCAAGATGCAAGAATTGCCCATAGTTCAATAGATAAGTGCCCAAATGTATCAGGCATTGCTTGGAAGGGGATTACAACATTGGAGCATAGGGTCACTTTTGTCTATGCATTTGGGAGTGCTTGGGAGGGGATTCTGGCACAACAATGGAGACAATAGTCTATTAAAGAGGATCTTTGGAAGTAGAAGAACATCAAAGACGATAGGTGAGAGTACTTGGATCATCAACGTATGACTTTTCGCACAAGGGTGCACAGAGCGACAAGAAGAAGGATGGAGAGCCCATCTCACTCAGACAAACAAAGACTACTGAAATTGCATGAAGAGGCTAAGGAAGACCTTGTCAGACATTGTAGAACCTATGAGACCATTTGGACGACCGATAGCCTATCAAACAAATTTGTATAGCTTTTATCTTATCTATAAATCCTAAAGGGATTGCCACTAATTGGTACAAAATGTACCCAAACATAGAAAACGAATTGGATACTTAAGAAAAACTAAATAAGGCATTCCATACTTTGTTCAAATTGTTGTGCGATGACAATAGAATGGAGAGTAATCCTCTCCCACCAATGAATGAGTGGAGCATCAATATGAAGGCCAACTACAAGTATTCATGGGTGAAATCACTCATATGCCCATGCCATGAGAAATATAGTATGATGAAGATCTACATGCAAACAAACAACAATGTTATCCCTATCTGCACATAAGGACTTGAGGGTGTATGATCCACAATTAAATTTTTTGCCACAAGCACAAGCCTCTAAGGTCAATACCATATAGTCTTGTGCTGCATAGAAGTTTGCAATCCTCTAGAGCAGATAAGTGTGAACCTGGCAAATATCTTTATCGATGAAGAAGTTGTGCCTACCACCAAAAACTTTTCCATGTTTTGGACCCTAAAATATAGGCAAAGTTATTTCCACCTATGGTTGGGATCATTGACTAGATCTACCAATTCGATATTTTTTTGGCACAAATAGATGAACCAAATCAAAGAATGAAGTAAAAATGTTTTCAAAACCCTAGCCTACAAAAAGAGGCAAACAAGAGAAGATATCCATAAACCTATCATCTAAGATCGTCTAGCACAACCTTGTTATCATGTCTTCTTGCCCTCCCATGTTCTCACAATTAAAAATAGCTAGAGGAGAATTTCCTTTACCCAAAATCCATTTATTTTTAGTGTTTTAAAAATAAAGGCATAGTTATTCTTATGTCTTTGCTATGCTTGGTTGTTATTGCTATTTGTGGATGTTTTTTTGGCACAAATAAACGAGCCAAAATAAACAATGAAGTAAAAATGTTTTCAAAACCCTAGCCTACAAAATGACGCAAACAAGAGAAGATGTCCATTAACCTACCATGTAAGATCCTCTCGCACAACCTCATTATCATGTCTTCTTGCCCCCCAATATTTTTACACTCAGAAATAGTTAGAATAGAGTTTCATTTACCCAAAATCCCTTTATTTTTAGTGTTTTAAAAATAAAGGCATAGTTATTCTTATGTCCTTGCTATGCTTGGTTGTGATTGCTATTTGTGGATGTAGTGGAATATAATTAGAGCTAGAGTTTAAAGTAGCTTTGCTTTTTGTACATGCATTGTTTCTTGTCATGTAGTTCGAAAAATGGCCCATCAGCTGCATGTTGAATGTGTGAGCATAAAAATAAAATCATATTTCACAATTTCTTTCCTAATTTAAATTTTCATGTCTCTCTTAAAATTTTCCCCTGACAATATGGGAAACTTGCTTTTGAATTGGTCGGTTAGATAAATATGGTTTTGAGTTTTGAAATGTCCCAAGCCTTGTGAGTAGATAGAATATTTTACACATTATCTAGGATTGTTGAGTTTACCTCAATCAAAAGTTTCCTTGAGTGGTCCCTAGGAGTGTAGAAGGCCTCGACTCTCCATTTCCTAGCCTTGGTTAAAAAATCCTCTAGCCTAGGAGTCATCTTCCTACGAGAAATTATCAACGTAGGTGAAGGGTTCAAAAAAACATAATGGGAGGCAACCTATGTAGGAATGCAAGAGCTGCTGACCATCCCAATATAAAAATAAAGAAAAAGAAGGAAAAAATATACACTTCACTCACCCACCTCATGTAAGGTGATGAACCCTTGTATCTAACAAGTTATGTATGGCCAAAAATAGTAGCTAGGTATACAAAAGTTACTTTTTTGTTCATCTTGCCTAACCCACAATATTGAATTCTCTCATCTTATTGATCGTGTGGGCTTGGATCTTGAGGCAAGGCAAATTACTAGATAAGCTAATGTGCATTTCTCCTACACCCATTATCTACGAAGATTTACTTTGATCTAATCTGAGATAAAACCAGTAATATCAGATAGAATCTACAAAAGCTTCCTAAAATAGGTAAGTCGCATTGTCTCATAGTCATACATGAGAAATGATTTCCAGAGCAAACAATCTACTACTTAAAGGTCAAAATTAAGGTTGAGTCCTAATTTGTGTTGTTCCCTAAACCAATCTAGTAATTTTAGTCAATAGAGAAAGTGGAGGTAATCCTGGACCCGCAACAAGCTCCTAGTTGATTTACACTTGTAAGGAGCAACAAATTTCTAGTTAAGGGTTTTATTTTCCTAGCATGACCGATAATGAAGTAAACTACAATGGCAAGAGTTGACAAATGCTTTGTCTTTATACCCGTCGTTTAGTACAATCTTTATAGATTCTTTGTTGGTTTGTAATCAAGTAAATGGTTTGTCGTCAATCCATAGTTTATATTTGCTTATGCATGTGAGTAGAATTCAGAGATTTCTTTTATAGTTTCCTAATTCTAGTATATTTTAGATTGCAAAATCATTTAATGAATATGTTGACTGCATAATAAATTTTAATTTGAATCAATTCTCTTGAAATTTCTGCTCTTTTTCAACAGTTGCATGTTTATGTATTGAATATGATTTCAACTTTCGCATGTTTTCACAATGGCTGTGATCTTTCAACTATTACATGATTTTTGTAGGATGGTTATGTTTTTAGTTGTATGTTTTTTTGTGATGGTCATATCTTTAGTTATTGGACGATTGTATGAAGGTTATGTTGGGCATGATTCACTTCTTCATCCATATATAGTTCTGCATTTATGGATAAAATGGAACTTGTCGACTTATGAAGGGCACTCTCTACAAGATCTCGTCACACATGTACATTAGAAGGACTAGTGACATGGGAGCAAATAGAAGATAACAAAATTTTCCATCTCTGAAGCCAAGTTATCATGGCAGAATTGCAAAAATTATGCGTAACTAGCTAAGCACCCTTGGGCAATGACGGTCAAGTATGAGTTTGGCCACATCTAATTGTGGCAAGGATGCCCGAGAAGAATTCATTAATTGACCCATAATGGCCTAATGATGAAAGCAAATACCCTCTCTAGGATCACATGCAAGTCTCACTATCACCAATCGTCAGCTAAAAGACACTAGTTTTCCTGAAATAAGTCTAGGAGGCCTAGGAAGCACTCATCAGCTTCAAATGAACAATTGAGAGTCATCCTCCTTAGTTATACCCTTCAAATGAACAATTGAGACACCCAATTGCCTCAGTTATGCCTGATTTAGCCTTCCAAGATCCATTAAGCTCCCACACAACCATTCTAAATGACCAAACATCCCTTTTCCGAGCCCAAAAACACATGGAACATTTTCAATCAAAATATAAGGTATCCAAAAGGACACATGGAAGTGTACGTTCGTGCATCATTTTGGTTAGGTAAGGATTTGCCTTACAAAACAAGACAAAAATAGCCAGTTTTTGACCAATTTTTTGCCTAAACTACCCTATTCAATGGGCATGCGAGTTTTAGAGGCTTTTAGTAGTTATTTAATGGGAAGAATCCATTAAGGGAATGCTAACTAGCCATGACATATCATGCAATGAGCCTACATTGTACGATCCTAGGTTGATCAAGTTAACTATTGTAACATCCATTCTACACCATTGATTAAATATCATGCAAATCAATTAATCCATAAATATGGTTACCCCTACTTGTATAAAAGGAGATTACCCCCACCAATTGAACACACAACACTCTTACGTACTTTGAATCCCACTCAAAGAAGTATGTGCTAGCATATAAAAAATCTTCTCTAATACTTGTATAAAGCTTTGCCTTGGCTAGCATCTAAAAAATATTCTCTAAGTTGATTTCAAACAAGAGTTAATCTTGTGCGGATGGAAAAAACAGCTCTTAGCCCTTGAACTTTGAGCTTGGGGCCTCCTTCCTTGAGTTTGCACTAGCTCAAGAGGCCATCACTTTCCCCTAGAGAATAGTTCTCTTACTTGAATATTTGGAAGTCACCGCAGCAAGAGGATGATGAGCAATATGGGGACAACCACCTCCAACATCTTTCTAAGCAAGACAAAATCATGTGAGTTTCTACTTCGTGATTTCCTCACATTTCTAGTTTTTAAGCGATAAGTGTAGTTTTCTTTTAACTTCCCCTTTATTTCTTGCATGAGAGTTAGTTTTGCTTTCTTTGTACTAAGCTTAGTTAATAATTAGACTCCCTTCTAGTATAGTTAACTTAGTCTAAAAACACTTAGGTGTCTAGTCTAGTCGGTTCAACCTGCATCATGTACAGAAACTTGGTAGGACATCATCATTAGGCGACATGGGGGTGCTTATGCATAGTAATTGCACATAGCTCACATTTTATCTTGGGGTGTATGCATGCCACCTGTCATAGATGGCCTGGTGGTGACTACGTTCTCTTCACAACATTTTCATACAAACTTTGGGTTGCTTTTTGTAGGCAAAGAGGCCAAATTCAAGAAGCTAGGGTGCTCGGCCAAAGCTACCTAAATCATAGAGAGGAAGGAACAACTAATTCCAATGGTGCATAGAATCATTCATAGCACCAATTAAATTACTTGACTCAGGAAGATCACTCAGGCACCAAAATGATTTGTTCGATCTAGGACTCCCGCTTAACCCTATCTCCCTTGACCCCAGACCCCAACTCAACTATATATAGTGGGCGAGTGGTCAATTGTCTAAAGGCCCTCGATCTCCTCTCTCATTGGTTTAGAGCATAAATGCCCTTTTGTTGGTCGTGTGCCCTCCCCTCCCCCAACTATGTATAGTAGGTCATCGAGAGAGTCAAAGCTCGAGCTAGCTCTCCAACACAAAGCTATTGAAAAGTTATGTTTTTGAACTCACACAGATAGATAGAAGAATGTCATCCTCTAACTTGGTTAGTTATCATCATTAGGCAGTATGGGCATGCTTATGCATATCACACAATTTATCTTCGGGTGTACACAAGCCACCCGTCACAGATGGCATAGTGGCGACTATGTTTTCTTCACAAGATTTTTATAGAATGTTTGGGTTTCATTTTGTAGATAGAGATGTCAAATTCAAGAAGCTAGGGTCAAAGCTTGAGCTAGCCCACAAGTCTAAAGCTATTGAAGTCATGTTTTCCAACTCCCATAGATAAACAGATGAATGTCATCCTCAAACATGGAAATAGGGGTTTCAAAAAGCCTTGAAGAGTGATGAACTTTGTTGCTTACTTGATTTAATCACTTCCAAGTTAGGTGGTTAGGTCAGTTCCTCCAAGACAACCACATGGATGCTTTAATACATTGTTGGGTTATATAATTGGTTAGTGTATCTTTCTCAAAAGATTAAGGGGTTATGGTCCATGAGCTATAAAGGGTAGTATATGACATTGCATGCTATAATCTTGTTTATGAATGCACGCGAGGAGTAACATCAAGATACTTGCAGGAATTACTCTAGACTCGGATTATAGTCCTACACAACCAATAATGATGATATGGGGCCAAATTTGGCAAATGAGACCAAGGAAGATTCTAGAGGCTAAGGGTGAGGTTCCTTCTCCTAAGCTTAAGCCTAAAACCGCATGAAATGATGATGGGTTATGGAAGCATGAAGACGAATATGAGACTACCTCAAAGACATTGGAGGGCAAGGAGGAGATTCATTTGGAAGAAAGCAAGAATGATAATGTAGATAGCTCAAGTTTGCAAAGAGATGTGGAAGCACCCAAGTGATGGGTAGCATCCCCAAAAGTTAGCTATCAAAGCATTTTTGACATGCTTTGGAAACTTCCTAGTACCCCTTAGAGAGCAATTCGCTCTAAGGGACATTCCCTACCATTAATTTTTCTTACATCCATACAAAATCTGTGACTTTGCATGATACTCCTCGTGACCAATCTTCTTAAGTGTCCTTGAGTTGATATCTCTAGTGAGTCCACACAAGTAACACCCATTGTATATCCTTCATTGTCACTACAATTGGTCTAAGGGATAATTTGTAGCACGTGTTGATGACCTAAACTTTATAAGCACCTAGAAGGGATAGGTTGTGGATACAGATGTGTCAGATGAGCCTATACTAGAAGAAGTGAGACATTCTAGAACCATCCCTTGAGTATCCTTGAGGACAACAACCTGAGCACCACTCTTAAGTGGGGAAGCCTAAGTATCATTCTTGAATGAGGGAGCATGACCATCATTCATGAGTGTTGGAGCCTAAGAAGCATTCTATAAAAGACCAACCTTACTAAGGTGATCCTTTAGAGGAGAAGATATGGGGGACTACATGACATTCACTCAAGATCAACCTAAGGATAAGCAAGGTGAGCCAAGCCATACAAAGCAAGATCATGTGGATCACACCAAGGTATAGGTAGAGCATGATGGAAGTGACAAGGAGGATGAGAATGATGAGGTTGATGAGTCAAAGCATTCAAACATGTCACAAAGAAAGTTTGTTGAGAACAGTGAGTTTCAAAGCCTTTCATCAGGCTATATATCACACGTAGACACCAAGAGCGAAGATCAATGGGCCTAAATTATCCAATGATGACTCAAGTGTGGGCATGGACATGGACAATTGAGTATATTTTCATGAGCAGGCTATTGATTTATATATTGATGTTGCAGTCAATAAGAGACGAGTTGGCAATTTCTTGTGTAACATAACAACAAAAAATATGATTTAGGGCATTAAAGATGAGTATAGCTTTGATGAAGATGGTAGTGAACAACACTTCCCGGGGACATACGATAAACAAGAGGAAGAAAGAAGTCATTCCACAACTTGATGCAAGACATGTATCTAGTTGTTGTCCCCAAAATTTTACATTGTCAAATTTTCCCAATTTTGGTACCAACATGAAGCCTTCGTTATGAAGTCCAACTTTACCGAAAAAAATCACTCTCCGATGCTTGTTTTCCCAAAAAGTGAAAGCATGTCTTCTGCACCCTACACACCTAGGAGGCCAGCCCAGCCCTACCCCCTAGGCATATCGAATGTGAATGCGTGGTCAAATTGTGCCTAGGTGAATTTTCATGCCCGCGCCTTGTTGGAATTTAGGCACATCCTCACATTTATCACACCCATGCAGTCGGAGCAGCTAGACCTTGGGGACGCATGTGCTGGAAAAACGATGGGCCAAAAACATGCAAAATTTTCAATTTTTGTTCTATAAATACAAGGCAAGGGCACTCAGTATGCACAAAATCTTTGGCCAAGATCAATGAATGCAAACTGTGTACCAGCACTAGTCTGAAGCTTCGCTCCTCCATCATTGAGTTTGGGAAAGTGAAAATCGGCCTAATTATAGTCAAAATCTTCATTTTTCAGCATACTTCTCATCCTTACTCTGCTTAGTGGATTTCGAGGGCATTTTGAGCACTTGGCAAGACAACAGAAGTTTGAAGTCCTTGGGGTACACCTAAACTACGCTCCAATCCTGCTAGCTTTTGGAAGGGTGTTAAGAGGGAAAGAGACATTTTCATGACCACCATTACATGCTCTCCACATCCGCATAAGCATTTTATGCCCTCAGACCCCTAAAAAAATCTCCAATCTCTTGCCAAAGTCGCCTTTTCTGCCACCAAAGAGGCAAAGATGAAATACAAATACATAGGTTATGAACCTATATCTGTCTTGGAGACTAACATAACGAAGATTGGCAATTCATAAATTGGGCATGTCAATTTGGAAGAATTTCATAGGAGAATGAATGCAAAATCCCCTACTATAGTGGTTGCACTCCTATCAATGAATGGTCTGTCAGAAGCGATTGGATTTCCCATCTCGGTACAATGCACAGACTTGGTGTTTGCCTACATGCAACACTATGATCCAAATAGCAAGGGAGCTTGGTAAATGAGTAGCATGGTGATGGCTAAGCTTGACAATAATTCCATTGATACGAATTTCAAAATTTATTCACGGGACACGCATGCAAAGATAAGTGAGAAAGTGGGGCGAGCTCACTGGGACAAGAACCCTGATAAACATCTCTTGACAAATAATGGCGAGTGGTTGAAGCATAAGAGGAGACACTTGTCCAAGCTTCCCAAGAATTTCTTCAAGTCACACTTCAAGGAGGTACTGTCTGATATGATTACCCTCCTCAACAAGGTGGTGGGGAACAAAACTCCATCTAAATTCCACCCTTGGATGTTCTTGGCTATGAGCATCATCTGCAACGGCAAGTTGTTCATTGATTGGGGGAACATCATGAGCAATGCATTGCATCAGTAGCTCAACAAAATAAATGTCACCAAGACATTTTACATCACTTTCTATCTAGTATACTCCATGGCAAATCTGTGAATCTTGCTTGGTCTCACTCAATAGGGGAACCTTGGCCCTACCACAAAACTACATGAGTATTATCCATAGCCAGTCTTTGAAGAAAGCAACAAACATTTCAGGCATCTCATTGATGCTTTCACTATGAGGGTTGTTCAAGGGCTTAATGAGGACTGAGGAATGAGCATATCCAATAAAGGTGTTAACCTAGTCGCATAATACAAGAGTTATTTCATTCAATTCAAGGTGGTGTTTTTCTTAATGCAGGGGTTATTTTGCTTAATGAGGACTGGGAAATGAGGATATCCAAAAAAGGTGCTAACCTAGTTGCATTTGTTGTCCAACCGACATACCTTCTTGCGATCCATTCTACTTATCTTGTGTTCAAGTACATATTGAGGAAGCTTTCTTTTGTGTATTCTCCAAGGTTGTATTGTTGTTTATTCTAGATAATCTTTGTCTAGGGTATCTTATATGAAAAAACTCCATGCCATGTTTATTCTTTCTTGAGTGTTTATTCTCTTTTCTAAATCTTCTTAATATTTCTTTTCAAGTATCTTTGTGAATACTTAATTTATAAATTGCATTGACCAAGTGGTATGGGTACCCCTTTGCTTGTGCCTACCCATGTAGATTACCTGCCCTTGTTCTTTCCAAGTGTTTTTTGTAATTTTAAGTTTGCACCATTTAGGAATATACTTTTAATGAATGCTCCTCATAGCTTATCCTCTCTTACAAAAAATGGAATTAGTAACAAAGAACCCAAAAAGTACCTCAAATTCCAAATATGAAAATGTATGGGAGTACCTTCTATATGAATGTAGTATTTATGTCAAGCTTCAATCCCAACTCTTCAAGTTATTTCTTGCAATTGTAAAATTGTACTATTTGGGAAGCTGCTCTTGAGGAGTTTAATTTGTTGTCCCCAAAAAATGTCACTCATTTTTGGGACAACCTACGGACTATTTTGGCCCTGCACAGACCAAAAAACATCTCTCCCCTTTTCAAAAAATTGTTCTGAGCATTCGGGTTTTTCATTTTTCAAAGCTTTTCCAGAAATCTACAGACTCTGCAGGCTTGAATCTACGGACTCTGCAGGCCAAGTTCTACGAGCTTTGCATGTTGATTTCTATAGACTCTGCAGGAAAGAAGCAAGCTCTCAACACTTAGGCGATTTCAAAGTTGGTTCAACCGGTTGGTTCAATCGGTAGGTTCAAGGGGCTGCCCCAAAGCGAAAGAGACAAGTGCCCTTGCGGAGGGCAGGCAACATTGGTTCGA
Source organism: Torreya grandis (assembly GCA_037957365.1). Taxonomy (NCBI): domain Eukaryota; kingdom Viridiplantae; phylum Streptophyta; class Pinopsida; order Cupressales; family Taxaceae; genus Torreya; species Torreya grandis. Next base: position 4,566,043 of record JARHVA010000093.1, on the reverse strand, counting down.
AGGTCAAAGAAAAGACAGAATTCCTTCAGATTTGTTCGAAGGCCCAAAAGGAACAATTCCTTCGGACTTTTTGTCCGATGGAAATGGCTAAGTGCAAGAGGCCGAAAAAATTCTTTCGGGAAGATTTTCCTCGAAAAAACATTTAAGGCAAAATTCCTTCGGACTTTTTGTCCGAAGGAATTCTTTCGGGCTTTTTGTCCGAAGGAAAAGCCCGACGGAAAAAGCCCGAAAGCCAAAAGCCAGCCGAAGATGCAAGAACCCGCCAAGGAAGTTAAAGCCCGAAGGTCGCATGAAAAATCCCGAAGGGTAGATACCCTTGCGGGGGACACTTGGCGTCAAAAAAAGGACCTTTTCCAAGGACCCGAAGGGACACCTTCCCTTCGAGACGTTCCAAAGGCTGAACAAAGACGCAGAAGGGAATCCTCAAAGACTTAAGACACAAAGAGCTTCAAAGAATGAACCGATTGAACCATTGAACCGTTGAACCAAATGGTTCAACGAGTTCGCAGATTCAAAGGTTCAACCAAGCGCGATAAAGACCAAAGAGCTTAGGAAGAACAAGCAGTGGGCAGAATCAAAGAACCAATGAACTGATTGAACCTTGAACCAAAAGAGTTCAAAGTTCAATGGTTCACAGGTTCAAGCAGTTCAAAGGCGGCCTCAAGCAAAGAAAGAAGCAACATGGATGATTCCAAAGGCAAGTTCAATGAAAGCGATGGTTCAACCAGAGAGCAAAGAAGCGCTTAAGCAGGGAAGTGATGGACCAAAAAAAACAGAGTGAACCGACAAAGCTCTGAACCAATGAACTTTCAAATGGTTCACAGGTTCAAAGTTCAACACGGTTCAAACAGCGAGCGACCATTGACGGTCCCTCAGACGTCAAATTTAAAGTAAGGAAAAATTCGTGGAAATTCAAATAGAGCGCGGAACTTAAAGTAAGAACCAAGCGATTAAATAAAAAGAGAGCCCGAAGATTTAAATTGCTACAAGGGAGAGAAGATCGACGCAAAGGACCAGAAATATTTTCAAAAGAGTTATTTCTAGTAGGTGGAACAGTGGATCAAGTAGACTTAGACTTTTGAATGCACTAAATCAAGGACGCAAGCTTGTTTTTCTTCCATAAAGTAATGGCGAATTGGACAGCTGCGCAAATATCAGGAAAAGGACCGGACAGTCCATACCAAAGAAGAGACATATTAGAGGAATGGACATGCCATAGTTATGGCAATACACTGTTCCCAGCATGGTCCCTCCAGACAAAACTGAAGGCGCATTGAAGACTTTGACTACAGCATGGGCCGTCCCATGGGAAAGAACACCAAGCCTTGCGTGATTTCTATAAGTTTGTAATTTCTCTCATTAGTAAGGGAGACTTTTCATTTTTACAAGAGCGAAACTCTGCCCAGTTGAAAGAAGAATACTGAGAATTTGAGCTCAAATTGTAATTTCATTTCATTTTATTTGAATGAGAAAGCAAGTTGTTTGCAGACTTTGTGCTGTGTTGGCTTGTATCATTTTAAAAGATTGTTCTCATGTCTATCTTCTGAATGTGTTCTTATTTATTTAATTTGACAAGCAGAACCAGCGAAAGTAATTAGTAAAGTGTCCTGAAATCAACTGTGAGGAAGACTTTGCGCTTTCACATTTGCTTTCAGTCTGTGTTTTTCTTTTCTTTCTGTGTTGAGGATTCTGGGACAACTTTGTGCCCCCATTATCCTTTGTGATATACTCTTTGGGTAGTTGAGGTGGAAACTTTGTGTTTTGTTTCATCCTGCTGGTTACTGCGCCCTTTTACCATCAGTTATTTTTACTACCTGAAAGAAACTTCTGCTGTTTCCTGCAAGATCACTTCTGAAAGAAGAGAAGTGCCTTCAGTGTTTCCACCAGGATTTTCTCCTTTGTCTGTGAGCATCATCTCTGAAAGAAGAGAGATGGATGGTTTATTCTGCCCCCATGTGTTATTTTCTGCTTATTTATATTGTATATAGCGCTGCATATTTAATAGGGAACCTCCCCTTGATGAGAGGAGAGATTTGTCCCCATTGGATGTGGTAAACCTGCAACTTTGGACGACCAATCTCCCTATGTTGTGGTGATAGAAACTATTTTGCTCACTAGTTAGCCGGTCGACAAAATATTCACCCAACATAATTCATAGCTTATCCCCGCTTATAGCATAAATTGGGATTAGTACCAAAGAACCACAAACATACCGCATATTCCAAAAATGAAGATCTATGAAAGCCCCTTCCACATGAATGTTGTGTATGCCAGGCTTCAATCCCAACTCTTCCTTTTGGTTTTCCAGCACCTTTAAAACAGGTCCATAAATGAGCAACCTTGCAACTTTGAGTACTACTCACCTTAAACATTTTCTCATCTTGCACTTTTTTTCCAATCATCAAATCACATCATGCTCCTCCAACATGGAAGCAAATATTTGGTTCATAGAGTGTGTTTTTAAATGCCAATCAATGTGCATAACACAGTTGCTGCCATGCCTAAAATAGCTTTAGAAATACATGCTTCAACCATTGCCATGTTTGTTTTGGCTCCATATGTGCATTCCCCACCCATTATGATGCTCAAATACTATTTATATATGTGACAATCAGTGTGAAGCTCAACTAAATTCAAATGTAAATTTTTACTCACTTCTCCTTGTTCATTGCTTAAAGGATGTCCTCTCTTTGGAGTTTCTTCGCATGCTTCCTTGGCCATGAGGATTGGTGATGTGCTACCTCCTCCATTGGAATGCTACCCATTCTTTGGATATGTTTTGTGATCTTCCTAAACTTTCAAAAAACTTGATCTTGGGGGTGTTGCCACATCCTTTGAATATATCTTGTTGAAATGGTGTCTTGGACTCCTCCCCTTTATGATATATTCTTCCTTTGGCTGAACTTTAACATTCTCCGCCCTCTTCTTTGCCTCAAAAATATGCCAAACCTTCATATTGTGTCCTAGCCTTTACCTAACTAGATTTTTTTGCCATTCTTGGCAACGCCTTAACCACTTCCTCCTATTTTTTTTTCAACTTTGAGCCAATTCCTTTAATATGTTTGTCAAAACTATCAAGGAACTCATACTATTTCATTGGAAAAAAAAAGAATATGTGGAGTGTGATGACCTAGTTCAACACTCAAGAAATATTTCACCAAGGACTCCTCATGCTATGATTGTATTAGCAATTCACAACTTTGAATGTGGTGGTGTGAATATGGAAACAATGCAACAACCACAATATACACACAACAAAGAAAATGGCACAAATACTTTACACAAAAATGGGGTACACCATATAATTGTATTAATAAAAGTAGGTGTGTTATAATCTCGCCCAAAAGGTGGACCTGAATTCCACCGAGTGTTACCACCTCCTCGTCGATTCCACTCACTATCCCTTCCAACAGCCTTTTTCTAGAAAACAATTCAAAATTACACATCCCAATAGCTTTGTTGAGACTCTATCTCTATGTCTCTAGGATTCTTTATATGTGTGTATCTCCATACATGTGTGTGTGCAACTGTATCTATCTAATGTATATGGGGGTAGAAGGCATCATTTTTATACTCTAAGGCATGCCCCACCTTCCTTCAAAATAAAATAAGATAATCCCCTTTAACCAATTAGAACACATTTCATTTCACACCTTTACACTTAAGATTATCATTTACGAGAGATTATTTTAGACATGGCTCAAGTGACCAAAAACAATTAATCATAGGATTCCTACAAAATCAACCTATCCTAGACATTATCCTAATAATAGACAAAATATTCCAAAGATATATGACATCACTCTTTTGATAAAATTACAAATATAATATTAATTATTTGGGACCAACTTGATCCTAGTGACCTACCTACCATCACAGTGACACTCTGATATTACTACAACCATTTACCACAAATATTTACTTTTTACCATTGACCATCATTTTCCCAATATTCCCCTAAATTATTTTGACCTTTATCAAGGAATATTTACTAATTACTTTATGACATCCTACGGTGTGCATCATTATTCCTTGGTGGGTGTTGATAACTTCTAGTGGGTGCTACTATTAATTACACTTTACATCAAATTATCCACAACATTGTCACTAATGAGAATGAAATTTTGGAGAGAAAATTTTGATGTTGACAGGTGCTTGCCATGCTTACCTTTGTCATGTTTTGGGCATCTTGTGTAGAGATTTTGCTTACCGCAAGCAAAAAACCTTTCTCTCTTGCAACTCTTTGCACTTGGATTGAAGCTCTAGAAACAATACCTCCTTGGATACAAATTCTTGTTGCAATTTTCCCATGGATTGAGAGTTCCTTCCCTCAAGTTGGTCGATTTCTCTACGAATAAATTTTCCATTATCGAAGAATTTGGCTCTACACTTTGACTTGAAGAATGAGGAAATTTGTATGGCTATTTAAAAAAAATTGCAGCTCTTCCTTCTCCATTTCCATTAGATTTGCCATTTTTCTCAGGTCTTGGTTCCCCTCTTGAATTTGGTGATTAATTTAATGGAGTTCTTGTCTTTCCCATGGCTGATTTATTTCAAGCTAAAAAACCTGGAAAAAAAAATTGATTTTTCCAACTATACAAGTTATGGAAGCAAATACAGACAAAGCTTTAATCTGTTTACAAAACTTTCCAGAAGCACCAAGGAAAAAGTGCTCTAATACTATATGATATATGATTTTCCAAGTAGTCTTCAAAAAATCCTCACAGATTTCTAAATCCTACAACTTCTACGGTAAGTGATACATGATTAATGTGCTTAAATTTGGAATTACAATGCACCAATGACTGCCCTACAATGATACACAATGGCAAATCAGTCTTATAAGCTTTCTCATACTGCTGTACATGCTTTAAATTCTGAAAATACATGTCACACAGTTGCTGGAATTCAAACTAAGCTCATATGTGATAAAAATACCATTTATACATTTTTTCCTCGTGTTGCAAACTCTGCCACAACAATGCAAGGCAACAAAACATGAAAAATAACTTGAAACAACAACAAACACATATAGCACAGCAGAACTACTCTGAAGAAAGCCCTATGGAAAAAAACTCCAACATCAAAGTGTATGCCTTATTCCTCAAAAATGGAATTTACTAGCCAATAATATAGAATTGGTTCAATATGAGCATGGAACACTACAGCAACCTCTCTATTAGTCCAGTACATCAATCCTCTTTGTCCTCGTCTATCCTCCCTTTGCTGAAACGGGTGTATTTTTAATGCTCCTTAGCATTGGTTGTGCTTCCAGCCCTTAATTTCTTAATGTGAGCAGACTTGGACAATTTTTGCACATTTTAATAAGTTAAAATAGGAGACATGTCTTCGTACCTCCAATACCACAAACTCATACAGAGTCTTCTCCTAATACCAAGAGACTTTGTTTCGCGACCCCCATACACTCTCCAAACTTGAATGGAAGTATCCTATTAAAAATGAAATTAAAAATTTTAAAAAGCCAAAGTGGCCCCTATCTTTACTACAAATTGTACACAATTTTTTCCCAGTGGCTTTGGGACCATGTATAATTTTGGCAAAACATTTTATTGATAAATGATGCACGAGATGGTTTTGACTTTAATAACTCTAGGCAAGTGTGCTGATTTCAAATAGTACAATTTTATGATCCCTAGACCTTGTTGTATGTAAAAATACAAATCTAAGAATGCCAAGGAGCCATAACGCCTATGTAGCAAAAAGTAGAGGGCTTAATGTTGTTAATTTGTATCATGCTTGAGAGTAAAATTTTTAGAATTGTCTACTATAGTCATCCTCTTCTGGTTTCATGCATTGTATCATTTGCTTAAAGGATCGCTAAAGTCTTTGCAATGCCAATGTGAAATATGAGCTAATCATGTGTGGGTCATCTAATGCATTGTGGCCATGTCACATCATTGGATTAAAGTTGCAACATGTCATAGTGCAAGTTGAAGCATAGGTTGTTATTATCATTTTCTTATGTTCAAATCACATCAAGTAGTTTAACGAATAAAATTGTACAAGCATATGGTTTGGCAAAATAAAAATGGAAAATGAAAGGATAAATTTTGTCTCCCCAGTATGGTTTCGAAAATCTCCATTGATCACCAATTCACAAACTTTCGTTTCACACTTGTTCACCCTATCATCACCAAAATACCACTTCGAGAAAGAGAACTTAAGTGAATGGCAATGTCTATACACTTTGTTAGCTAAGTGCTAGCCCATAAACATTAATAAATCATCATTTTTATTACTACCATACTCCTAGGTTACCAGGTACTACCATGGAGGACCCTATGCCCGTGTTGGTATAGTTTTGGTACTGGTATTGAACTAGGTACCTCGTGAGTTATTCTATTATCCTAGATACCCAACTATCATAATAAAAACATCATTAAAAACCATAGTTAGAGGGAACATGGGAACGTGGGGACAAGGTTTCCAAGACAACAAAAAAATCCCATATTTTGGGACATCCCCTCCAAATTCCCAAGTCCCTAAAACGTTCGAGACGTCCAAGACGTCACCAAAATCAAGGGGATGTGTCTTCATGTAAAACTATTTAAAACAATGTTGGTTCAAGTACGAGAGACCATAAAAACAAAAAAAAATAGATAAAAATAAATAAATCACAAACAAAAATATTAAAAAGCACACAACTCATTAAGTGTTTGTCCTACAACATTTGGTTCTTGTTGTTAACCTGGAGTTGCGCCCTAAATCGAAGACGTGCATGAAATGGCCAATCCTCTATCCGGTTGAAACAATGGGATCTTCTCACGAGGGTAGGTGTCTCAATGGTGAGAAAAACCTCCAAAGAGATTGGTTCCTGTAAGATGTATCAATGAGGATCTCTACTCTATGCTGCAAACTACCATGGAAAAGAGAGAAAGAAACTTTAAGGGGAAATCCTACCTAATAAAGGTGATACACCAAAAGATTGATCCACTCAACTTGTAACCTAGAACACTAAGCAAACAAGGGAAAAGGAAGACCTTTGATTTCAATCGACCACTATGCATAAGTATTTCGTGAGAAGGTTCGATCCAATGACCAAAAAATGAGAGAAAAACGATGCAGAGAAGTCTAATACAAGACACTTTGCAACCACCTAACATCCACTTACAGCTTTAGCAAAAGACATAAAGAACACTTAACATGACCTGCATAATACGGTAAGCTAGCAACTAGGTACGAATCAGAATTTGGGAAGAGAGAGAAATTTACCACATATGCAAATTGCTGAATGAATATACACTATGCCAACACTTGAAATCTGAAAGTACAGTCCTATTGATTGAAGAGGTTACACAACTCACCAGTGGCAGAGTCTGGTATTGCCAAGAGAGGGATAATTTTTTAATCAAGGCTAAAAGCCATCTTATAGAGAATTACAAAAGCCAAATATTGGCGTTGAAAAATTGAAGAGAAGGATTAACTTAGATTAACTCAAGGCTGACTTGGCCTTTCAATAAAATATGTTTTCCTTTGTCTTTGCATGAAGCTTCTTGCGCTTGAGGAAGTGAACTTGTCTTTTGTTTATTGAACCGTCCACCTCTCTTTGCATGGAAATCCACGCCAATGTCAATTTTAAAACTCTACGCGAGCTGTTGGAACGTTTGAAATCTTGAGAGGATATCATTGCATGAAATCCAACGCCAATGTCAATTTTAGAACTCTATGTGAGCTGTTGGAACGTTTGAAAGCTTGAGATGATAATATCATTGCATGAAATCCAACGCCAATGTCAATTTTAGAACTCTACATGAGCTGCTGGAACGTTTGAAAGCTTGAGATGATAATATCATGCATGAAATCCAACGCCAATGTCAATTTTAGAACTCTACGTGAGCTTCTTGATGCCGAGTTGAAACGTTTGAAAGGCTGAGTTGACCGTTTGGTAAGCTGAGTTGGACGAAGAGATAGGCTGAGTTGGACCTTCGAATGCATGAGAATGACTAGTCAAACCGCCAATAAAACAGATAGTCAACAGAAACTTGGCAATCCGCCAGAATTGTTGGCAAGTATTTTCTCTTATATTGGTATGCCTGTGTCTTGTCTATTTTTGGCGGCATTCTATTTTTTGGATTATCTTATCTATATTTGGTCTATATTTCCTCAGATACTCTGTTTTCAACTCTTTTTTTGCACAGTCAACCTCCGTTTCTTTCAGATTTCTTACTGTCTCCTTGGCTTACCTTTCGGCTTTATTTGTCACTTCTCCCGCGCTTTTATTTCCTTCGGATCTTTTGTTTCACCCTGCATTTGCCTCGGGCTTATTTCCTCAGGCCTATCTTTGGACTTTCCTGTGGATTTCCTTCGGGGAAATTGCCTGAAGAAATTGACCCTTGTTATTTCCCTCGCCCCCTTTTTTTTGTTTGAAACTGCCCGAGATTTGGCCATTTGTCGTTTTTCCTCTCGCTTCTTGGCTCTAGTCGAACTCTTCTTTGAACTTCAACAGTTACTTCCCGCGGTCAAAATTTGACGTCTCGCGAGACGTCACCCTTTGGCATTTTCTCGGGCTTATTTTTTGTTAGGCCCCTTTTGTGCTTAACAATTTGTCCACAACTTCCTTTGTGACTTTGTTTTCAAACTTTCTGAAAGAATTCTTTCCTTCGAGTCTTTGCTATTTTCTTTCGGGAAAATTGTCTTGCTTATTTCTTTCTTTGTCGGACAATTTTTCCGCGAACATTGTCTTTCAACTTTTCCGAAAGAATCATTCTTTCGGGCTTCCTGTCTCTGTTCTTTTCCTTCGGACAAATTGTCCGAAGGATTTCTTTATGGCTTCTTTTCGAACTACCCTTGCTATTTCCCACAGAAGTGCTTTGTCTATTTCTTGCGGGAAAATGTCTTCTCTATTTCCTGTGGGGAAATTTTCTCGGACAACTTTTCCATGAAAATTGTTTCCTTTCGGGCTTTTGCTTTTGCTATCCTTCGAACAAAATGTCCAAAGGAATTGTCTTTTGTTGTCCGAAGGAATTCCTTCGGACCAAAAGTCCGAAGGAATTAATCCTGTCTCTTGTCTTTACCTTGTTGAGAATGCCCTTCGAAAAGTGTGCAAAGGTCTAGGCACCGACCAAGTGCCCTCTGCAAGGGCTCGTGGCTCTCCCTTTGTGCCCTTCGGAAAATTTGCAATGGTCTTGTAGCTAACCAAGTGCCCTCCGCAAGGGCTTCTGTCCTTCATATGCGCCCTTTTTCAAAAAAATTGTAGGGTACCCGGGCTTTTTGTAGGGCACTCGGGCTTTTTGTAGGAGTCCTTATTCCCTTGAATTTTTGCGGGCTTTGACTTCTCTCTTGGATTTCTTCGGACTTTTGTCCGAAGGAAAGCCAAGGAATAATTCCTTCGGACTTTTTGTTCGAAGGAATTCCTTCGAACAAAAAGTCTGAAGGAATTATTCCTTGGTTTTTTCTTGCTTTTGGGCGGACTTTTCTCTTTTGAATTCTCCAAAGTATTCCTTCGGACAAAAAGTCCGAAGGAATTACTTCCTTTGCTGGAGACTCTTTCCTTTGTCTTCATTTCCTTGTGCATTTCTAAGCCTGCCCTTTTGATTTTTTGGCTCCTCCTTGGTCCTTTATCCTTGTTTAATTTCCCGTGGACTTAAGCCCTTTGCAAATGAGTTATTTCAATTGGTCTACCTCTTACCCAATGTATTATTTCTTCTTTGGTTAGAGGCATGAATTTTCTGAATGGCAAGAGACAATCCTGGCCTGTGGAAGAATTGTCAACAGTTCTAATGAGCCAACTGCTGATTTGGATTCTCTCAATAAAGAGGAATATGATAATATGTTCACATAGTTCTTGAGTTTAACTATGACCATTGACTATTTTCCTATTTTGAATAGATAATAAAAAACCTATGTGATATATCATGTCATGAATCATTTAATATTTTGAATTATTAATTATTAGTAGTGTTTTGTTATTTTTTGTTTATCTTATGTATATATCAATGATATTACAGTTACTTTTGTTTATTGTGTCTATAATTTTTATTAGTTTTTGTACAAACATACCCAAGTCATTATACTCGTGGTCCAAAAAATGGCGAACCCCAAAAAGTAAACCCTATACCTACAGCCAACCATGTACCAATAACATAATCATACCCTCACCATGCATTTATTTCATACACTCGTCATTTTTGCTTTGCTATCTTGAAGGTAAGAAAGTTGAATCTAAAAGAAACTGATTTCGTTTAGCAGGTGAGCTAAGGTTTAAGAGTATTTAAAAATATACAGTTTCTTTATTGAACCATTCATTTAATTTAATTTGACATGTTGGATAATTATTTCAAAAGTGATAAAACTCAACAAGTTACCTCCCAACAAATATACACCACTTGGCAAGACCAGACAACATAAAACTGATGCAGACAAGGATATGAGGTCAGTCAAGTTAATGGCAGCATCTCCTTGCGGCAGGAAACCAAGTTCACTTTTCATTCACAAATATGGACCATTTCACCCATTCAAAAGCTACGTTACCAATACGGATATGGGTACGAAAATCGGATACGGGAATTTTTTTTGGGGTGTTTGGATACATTTGGATACGGCCGTACAAAAATATATATATAAAATTAAAAATATAGCCATATAAGCAAAATTAACCATATAATATACATAGAGGAAACAAAATTAGTTAAATAAAAACTTCAATATGACGTCCATAGCTGTATTTTGAAGTCCAAGAGTGAACAAATATGCAATGTGTTAGGAGGTGAAGTGAATATCCAAACCTCCAACAACTGTAATGGTGTGACGTCTTGTAATCCCCTTGGCAATATCATTTGCGGTAAGACAAGCCATCCGGCATGAGGGGGGTTACAGGGGGGTTGTTTACCCGAGGGTTCGGGGTAGAGCCCGCGAAAAAAATTTCATGCAGATTTTGATAAAATGAGTGTGAATGTTGTTTTTAGCATTGGGAATCCACTTTAGTTTGTTTTGAATTGTATTTTGAAGTCCATGTTTGACTTTTCATTGGGTGAAATTGAAAAAAATAAAATAAAATAAAATACAACATTTTTGATGTCCGGGAGCGTGGGGATGCGCCCAAGGATGCTCCCTGGGCGTATCCCCCGCATTCCCGTATCTTGGGGTGTATCCCCCACGCTCCCAAGGCCGGGGGGGTGTATCCGGTAATGTAGTCCAAAAGCATGCAAGTGAGCCTAAAATGAAGCAAACACATTTAACAAGTGTCAAGATGGTCCCATTAATGTTCTTTGTGCACAATGCTTCCCAACCTTCACCCCAAACTAGATCACAAAGAAAGGCATATTTTGACATTTATAAAAACACTTAGCTTCAAATTGGACATTCTACTGCAAAACAACATGTTCTATTTTTGAAGGTGAAATCTTCAATATAAGAAAAAAACCCACAAGGAATATGCTCTCTATTTCTCTCAGGACTGCTTGAAACGCCACATCCTTCAATATGCAAAAGTTCCTTTATTTGCCTAAAACAAGCCTGCCCACATAGGAGCATGACTAATACTCAAAATGCACAATGGATTCACCATCTCCATGCCAGGATATTTTTTTTGGTACGTTGGGCGTCCTCTAAAATTTCCCAAACTCTCCAACCTTCACACCACACCCAATCCCCATAGACAAACATCTTATTCCTATTCTTTTTGTTTCTTTTTTTTTTTTTTGTTGGTATGAACAACAAGGATGCCATTTTGAATATTATTGGGTCCCTTAGGGACATTTCCCATTCATATTCCCTATGGTTCTCTCCTTTCAACGTTTTTTTCCCTATTTTCTTGCCAAAAATACCTCGAGGGTAAAAATGTTATATTCTTTCTTTGGTGTTTTATCTTTTGACATTTTGTTGTTTTTTTCACATTCCCAACATCCCAAAAGTGCTCCAACACCATTGCTCACTTGCTGCCACATCTGCTTTGCTCTCGATTTTCTTTCTCCCAATAATCTCCAATGATGTAGGAGCATCTGGGTTCACAACCAATCTTGCATCAACAAAAATATATATATATATATGAGTAGTGATTAGTAGCAATAGTCATTGTTTGCAAGCCTTTGGTGGTTGAATTGATTGTAGTACATTAGAACCACCTCAAGAGATTCACAGTATCTCCTGGATCATCAAACTGCCACTATAAGTTGCCACACAATCTTCTTCAATGGCACAATGCCTAAAAACTCTATGCACAACTATAATTATTCGTAGAGCCATAAAACATGCTACAATGCACCATGGCACCCCACGCCATGTGTACAACATTTGAACAGCCTTAGCAAATGGTGCATCACCTAAAAATATGATTTGCAACGATGTTTCTATGAAGAATGTTCAAACACATTCCAATGTGTTGTTTCACCCCACGCTAATGTATACATCCTATAGATAGCCTCAACAAGTGGTTCAAACCTTAAAATCATCAGGGACAACAATGCTTCTACACAAAGTTCCTAAAACCCAAAACTCAACATCGTGGACACTTAACATCAAATTGTGATAGGTTAAGTGCGGATCCAAGGTTCACATCATGTCAGTATGCTTGTCAGAGTTTCATGCACCTGTCAGAGAAGCCACATAACTAATAGAAATTGAAGAGTTACAATAGAAAAGATGAGACACTTGGGCTTCCATGAGGGTTCGTGGATGAATTCCTTAAAAAGAGATGGGCTCCATTCGATTAGGAATCAATCCAATGAGAGTAGAACAATTCAAGAAGCTCAACAGCTAGGAGATTGGCAAGGAAGTTTTGGAGAAGCCATTAGAAAAGTTACGAGCAGAGTCTTGCTGCAAGTGCGCAAGTTTGAGAAGTGAACTATAAGAGTGAACCACGACCATGAATGGACCGAGATTATAACACTGCATGTTTGTACTCTGAATAAGACTAGTATTTTGTTGTGTGTGCATTATAATTTTCTTGTTGAAGCAATAAAGATGATGTTTGTTTGTTTATGCGCATGGACTGTCTATGTCCATTTGTGAGTATTGAAACTTAGACTGCAGGATTTAAGGTGGTTATTTATTTGACACCCTAACCATGACTCCATAAATTGGCATCATAGCAAGGTTTTGCCTTGTCAGGGTGAATGTGTGAGACTCTTGTAGAGTCAAATACAGGTTGTGAAATAGAAGGTTGTATTATTGAAGAATAGAAAAGGCACACAAAGGAGCTTCCAATGGAAGAGCACGAAAAGTGCCAAGAATTGCAAACTTGGCAAAAATGATGAGAGGAATCCAATCCAGTTTGGAGGCTATGAAGACAATGCGACACAAAGGAGTTGTTGTAGAAATCAATGACAGTGAAGAGCAGGAAGCACTTGAGGTTCAAGGGGAAAAATTGGTAGATGAACCAGAAGATAGATTTTTGAAAGCCATTGCTAAAATGGAAAGCAAGTCCTTGTGGTGGGATCACCTGCAAAAGGAAAGACTCTGACAAGGAATAGACAAAATCATGTCTTGGGATAGAATGGTTGCAAAACTAAATGGTAATGTTTTACCTTCTCATTATCAGGGATAAGTTTGTTCAAGAAATTACAGAATTTAAGGAGAAGACCATGAAAAAATACATAGAAAAGTTTTACAAGCTCAACATTCGAGTTGGTCATGTTGAAGATGACACCAAAAATATTTCAAGGTATGCAAATCGTATAGGATACTTTGGTATAGGAAGAGGTAAAGGATTCATGGGCAAATGCTTAGATGTTGTACATAAAGATTTTGAGTGTCCTAAATCATTTCAAAAAAGTTGTAGAAGGAATGAGGCTAGAAATCACATTGCACAAGCAAATAAAGAAAGTGTTGCATTACCCAATCATACAAAAGAACCAGAACATGGAGAAGCTCTTATAACGAAGAGAGTATTGTTGAATCCAGCTAAGAAGAAGGACGACCCAATGCAAAGAAAGAATATTTTCCAGACCATATGCAAATCTAAAAGCAGGTGTTGCAAAGTTATTGTTGATAGCAGTAGCGCTAATAATCTTCTTTCAAACAAGATGGTAGAGAAGCTTGGTTTGAAGAGAGTCACACATCCAATTCCATATAAGTTGTTTTGGTTGCTAAAAAGACATCAGATTTTGGTAAATGAGCAATGCTTGGTCAATTTTCAAATTGGGTCGTATAAAGATGACGTTTTGTGTGATATCATGCCTATGGATGTTTGTCGTGTATTGTTGGGAAGGCTTTGGCAATTTGGTAGAAAGGCTATGCATGATGGTAGAATGAACACCAACACTCTTGTCAAGGATGGGAATAAGTATACTGTGAACCCATTGAAGGACAAAGGTGAAGAAGTGAACTGCAGTCCAAATATTTTGTTGGTTTCCAAAAAACAATTCCTAAAAGAATTGAAGAAGAAAGCATATTTTCCTTTCATTCTCAAGCAAATGCATGTTGGGACAGCAGGTAAGGCAAATGAGTGGCCAAGAGAAGTAAAGGATTTGTTGGATGAGTATGTGAAGATCCTTTCCCATGATCTTCTAGAGGGGTTGCCTCCCGTGAGAAGCATTATTTATCACATGAATCTTGTTCCTATATCTAGTTTGTTGAAGAAGCCAAAACATAGGTTGATGTCTATGGAAAATGAGAAGGTTAAAAAGTAAGTTTTAGAGCTGTTGGGTAAAGGGCTGACAAGAGAAAGCTTAGGCCCATGTGCAATTCCAGCAATGCTAGCACCAAATAAAGGTGAAAAATGGCAAACATGGACCAATTCTAGAGCCATCAATAAGATAAAAATCAAGTACAGATTCCCATTGCCTTGGATGGATGACTTGATGGATTGCTGGAGTGAAGCAAGGTACTTCACAAAGATACACTTGAAGAGTATATATCACCAAATTCAGAACAGAGAAGGTAATGAATGGAAGACAGCTTTCAAAAAAAAGGAAGGGTTTTATGAGTGGTTGGTTATGCCATTTAGGCTAATGCACCAAGCACATTCAGGAGACTCATGAATAATGTGCTGAAACCATTTCTTGGTAAGTCTGTCATTGGGTATCTGGATGACATTTTAATTTTCTGAAAACAAGAGAAGAACGCTTCATGCATTTGAGGCAAGTGTTACAGAGTTTGATGAAGGAAACGTTGTTAGTCATCTTGAAGAAATGTAGTTTTATGAAAGAAGAGTTACGTTTATTGGGTTTTGTGATTCACGTGATGGATTGAGAATGGATCCAACAAATGTAAAATTCATTGTTGATTGGCTATCACCAAGAAGCATGTTTGAAGCAAAAAGCTTTCATGATCTATCAAGCTTTTAAAGGAAGTTCATCAAGAATTTCAACGGAATATGTGCACCTTTCAAAGAGAGGATGAGAGGTGATCAAAAAGAGTTCATGTGGCCAGTTGCAACTAAAAGTATTTTTCAGAATTTGAAGAACAGCCAATGTTAATTTCACAAGGTATTCCAAGTTAATTGTAATGCTAGTGGAAAAATAATAGGAGCAATTTTGACTCAAGAAGGTAAACCCACTACATACTTTAGTAAGACGCTAAATGAAGCCAAGCGCAAATATTCATCTTATGATCAAGAGTTTTACGCCATAGTGCAAGCTCTTAAGAAGTGGAGGCACTGCTTGTTGCCCAAGGAACTCATGTTGTACACATCATCAAGCAATGCAATTCATAAATAAACAAGGTAAGTTAAATCAAAACCACGTGAAGTGGGTTGATTTTTTGCAAATTTATTCATTTGGTTTGCAACATAAGAGTTGCAAATCAAATAGAGTTGTTGACACATTGAGTAGGAGATGCCTGTTGGTGAATGAGATGAGAACAAAAGTCACCGGGTTTAACTCTGAGAGATTTGTAAGAGGAAGATTTAGATTTCATAGATGCATGGGCAGCATGCAAGAATGCAACAAAGATGGATAGAAATTATGCATACCTCAAGGTTCAATGAGGAAGAACCTAATCAAAGAAAAGCGAAGTGGAGGACTAGCTAGTCATTTCAGTGTGAATAAAACATTGGTGCAGCAAAGGGAGAATTATTATTGGCCACAATTGAGTGGAGATGTGAAGAAATTGTGCAGAGATGTAGAGTTTGCCAGCATGCTAAAGAGAAAAGTAAGAATACATGTTTGTATCAGCCATTACCAATCCCAGAAAGACCATGGGAAAATGTATCGATTTCGTTCTTGGGCTGCCAAGACCTCAAAAACATAATGATTCCATATTCGTTGTTGTGGATAGATTTTCTAAAATGGCACACTTCATAGCATGCAAGAAGACAAGTGATGCCAAGAATATTGCAAATTTGTTTTCAATGATAGTGTTAGGTTGCAAGAATTGCCTAAGAGCATAGTTTCAAACAAAGATACCAAGTATGTTGGTCATTTCTAGAGGACAATGTGAAGGAATTTAGGAACAAGGTTGAATTTCAGTTCAGCCTATCATCCACAAACAAATGGTCAAACAGGGGTTCTAAATAGAAGCCTCAAAAAATTGTTGAGATGCTTGGTAACAATCAAGCCTTAGCAGTGGGATGTGATTCTTGCACAAACTAAGTTTTCTTATAGCAACTCACTCAACATAAGTACATCAAAGAGTCCATTCCAAATTGTTTATGGTTACAGCCCTAGATGCATTGCAAAGTTGAGGTACACAACTGATTTGAACAGAAGTGTTGTAGCAAAAGACTTTGCTAAGTACATGCAGGAGATACATCAAGTGAAAGAGAAGATGGAAAACCACACTCTGAAATACAAACAATATGCTGACCATAAAAGAAGAGAACAAGAATTTCAAATGAGAGAATTAGTTTTGGCTCATTTGAGGAAGGAAAGGCTTCCAAAGAGAACGTATGATAAGCTCAAGTGGAAGAAAAATCGGCCGTATAAGATTATGAAGAAATCTGTTGCAAATGCGCATGAGATAGCATACCGGAGGGGATAGACTTCTCATCTATATTCAATGTAGCAGATGTGTACAATTATCAAGAGGGGCAATGCAGTGATGAGGATACAAAATCAAATTCTTCAATTCTGGATTGGAGACAGCATATGCCTAAGAAGGTGAGAGAGAAGATCAAGAAGGTAATCGACTCCAAGGTTCGTAAGAAGATAAGAGGAAACAAGTACAAGTAGTACTTGGTAAAGTGGAAAGATAGAGCAACTGAAGATGCAACTTGGATGTGTGCATCCGAAATTGGTAAATGTGGAAAACCAATAAAAGAGCTCACAGAATGTTTTTGAACAAGAGTTTGTGATTCATTTCACTTACCTGGAGGTGTATGATGCAAGAGCATCCAAGATCACAAGTTATCTTGCATCAACCAAAAAATTATGAGTACTGATAAGTAGAATTAATAAATGTTTGCACGCCTTTGGTGGTTGAAATGATAGTAGTATATTAAAACCACCTCAAGAGATTCGCAATATCTTCTAGATCATCAGAGCACCACTATAAGTTGTGGCACACTATTCAATGGCGCAACCGTTGAAAACATGATAAACTATAATTCTTCATGAAGCTAAAAAACACACTACATTGCACCACGCCACCCCGCACCACATTTGAACAGACTTAGGAGATAGGGCAACCCCTGAAAATATGACAAAATGGTGTTTCTATGTAAAATATTCAAACACGTTGTACTGTCCCCATTTTTTCTCTAGAGCTTTGGAGGAACCTTGGTTATTTTTTTTCCGATAACTACAGGGTAAAAGAAGGAAAAAATGAACCCGGTGCACCACTTGTGAAGAGGTATCTCAAAAGAAGGTACTTTATGATTCTAATTTTGTATTATGTTTTGAGGAAAAAGTACTTTATGTTATTTCACTTAAATGGGTGAGATGTGAGTCTTAGCTTAAGACTTAAGTTGTTTTTAAAAGTTAACCCTTCTTTGCTATTTTGGAGCGGCGCATATGATAATTGGCTTTGGTGATCAAGTATGTCAAGCTTGGTTATTGAAGGTAGATGCTTGAAGAATGTTACCCTTCAAGTTCTACTGAATGTTCTACAAGCGGTGTCTATCAACACCACCCTTTGATCGGAAATTGTGTTCAATCCTTGAAGATTATTTTGGAGTTTCATCTAAAATTTTCAACTTGTGGCGATTTGACTAGGAGAGCTTGGGCAAATCCCTTGGTGGGTTCGTGAGGTCATTGGAGAGTGACGAAATTGCTTGGGGATGAAAGTTGTTGATTTCTCCTTGGGCGACTTGCTTGGAGGCTTGGAAAAACATCTTCCGAAGGCATGTTGTTGGTGAAAACCTCTCCTATGGTTGCAGTAATTTTATGAATAATTTTTTTGGTGGAGCGAATTGTTTTGAGGTATGTTTGCATGTTTTTTAAGCTAATCTATGCCTAGAAAATATCCAATAATTATTTGCTTAATTTTGAGGGAAAGACTAGAGTTTTCAGAACTTCGGGGCATCATTTGGGGGTCTTTCAATGATTGAAAAAATCTGATTTTTATTTCAATATAAGGAGCATATTTTTATCTTCAGTTCAAACTATTATTTGCTCATAAATTCCAAGTATCTTGCAAATTATTGAATTTATAAGTTTCAGTTGTATTTTCACCATATAAATTCAGAAAGTCAGTTTTTGCCAAATATGATTGGAAAAATAAATCAATTGTATTTTTCCCTACGTTCTTACAAAGTTTCATAATTTTTGGAGGTGTTTTATGGACTGAAATCACCATAAAACCCTAGCTAGGGTTTGGGTGATTTGCATGTGAAGGGTGAAACATTGCAAATAAATTTTGAATTGTGGAGTTGTTGATTTATATTTTAGAATTCAGTTTGTGTCATTTGGATTGGGATTTGAAAGATATTATTGTTTTTAGCCTTTGTTCCAATTTGGGGACATTACAGTGGTATCAGAGTCATATCTTGGCCATATCTTGTGGGTGTGAGGGTTTGGTTGTATGAGTGGTGGTAAGAAATTGTTAAATAATTAGAGGAGGAAAGTTGAGACTCCAATTGTTTAGGGGTTAAAATCAGAACAGGTTATGGGTGACATGGATCACCAAGAGATAGAAAGAGTAAGGAGGGACAAGTTATCAAATGAGAGATCACATAGGTATGAGCAGAATCAAGGAAGGATAACTATAGTTTTTGAGGGTCTCCTACACACTCTTAGTGATAAGGGTGATTCGAGGGCACCTACTGGAGATAGTGGAGCTTCAAGAAGTAAGGCAGATTTGGGGAATAGGTCATCCATTCTTAGGCCTACCTTTCCTACTTTCATTCAAAAAGAGGAAACCATGCCTAGGAGGGAGGGGTCATCTAGCCCCCGTGATGAGCTGAACAAGGAGATAAATGAGTATGTAGCTTTGGATGAAGCAATGAGACAAGTTATGACCTTTT
This sequence comes from Torreya grandis, assembly GCA_037957365.1. NCBI lineage: Eukaryota > Viridiplantae > Streptophyta > Pinopsida > Cupressales > Taxaceae > Torreya > Torreya grandis. Next base: position 4,546,743 of record JARHVA010000093.1, on the reverse strand, counting down.
TTGAGTATTCAGCTTGGAAGAGGGGATATATTGGTCCCAAGATCGGACAGAGATTCGGAGGCACTTAGGGAGATCTCCAACATGCGTTGGAGAAGGTATCTCTTTCTACTTTTGATGGGTCGCATAGGAGTTCAGCGAGGGCTTGGATTCAAAAGGTAGACACCTTCTTTTTACTTCGCCCCATGGCAAAGGATGAGGCTATTCATTTTGTGACATTGTATTTAGAGGGGGCAGCCCACAATTGGTGGTAACATGGATTGGTCACACAGGGACATCAACATGTACATTCATATGAGTTGTTCAATAAGAGGTTGATAGATTTGATAGAATGGATCCCGAACTTCATTTTCGAGATCTAGCTCAATTGAGGCAAAAGGCCTCGGTTGATGAATATGTTTCAGAGTTTCAAAGACTTGCAATCATGGTGACTGACATTTCAAATAGGAGGCTTGTGGTTTTATTCACTGAGGGCTTGGTTGATTTCTTGAGGGGATTGGTCAAGGCATTTGATCCACCATCATTGAGAGAGGCCATCCAAAAGACCTATGATTTGGAGTCATCTACTTCTAGAGGCAGGTTTACACTTTTGGGGCAACCAAAGGGACATTTTGTACCATCTACAGGATAACCTAGAGGTGGCGGTTTTGGGCAGCCTAAGGGCAACTACACAAGGCCTCCTAAGGCCAATCTTGAGGGTCCTTTGACTAGACCAAATCCTTTGGATTTGGGGCAGCCAAGGAGACTACCTCAAAGTAGTTTTGAGAGGAATAAATTGAGGAAGGGACTTTGCTTTGATTGCAAGGATCCTTGGGTGAGAGGCCACAATTGTCGTGGAAAGGGACAGGTTCATTACATAGAGATACTGCCTAAGGAGGAGAGTGAGGAAGAAGATGGTGGGGCAGCCACCTATGAGGAGGGAGTTTTGGAAATTGAAGGGAAAGAAGAGTTGAGTGGCACCTTGGAGTGAAGGGGTCTTTGAAGGGCAAGCTAATTACCATACTCATTGATAGTGGAGCAACTCACAACTTTATTGATAGAGGGCTTTTGACTTCTTTTGGTCTACAACCCATTGAGTTCAAGGGGTTTAAAGTCACGGTGGCAAATGGGTTTACTATTCTTTGCACTACCAAGGTTCCAAAGTTTTGCATTACTTTGGAGGGGCACATGGTAGAGGATAATTTCTATGTAGTTGGTATTGGAGAGACCAATGTGATCCTTGGCATCCAATGGCTACATTCCCTTGGTCAGTACACGCAAAAATACCAATCCATGGGATTGAAATTCAAGGTGGGAAACAATGAGATTGTCTTGCATGGTTTGAGTGATAGAGAGACACCTCCACCTTCATCAAATCATATGATGAAAGGATGTTTCATGAGCATGGGATGGGTTGAAAAAGAAAACAAGGGTAGGGTTGTTTCCAGACACAATGGGCAGCCATCTACTTGCAAAAAAGAAGAGCCCCGAAATTGTTGTGAACAGCACATTAGTCCCAAATGCAAAGATGATATGAGAGCTAAATTTTTTTTGACAAATGCTGATTTGAAGAAAAAGGTACAGCGATTTGGTAGAAAGGGAAGTTCTGATTTTTATGTCACTGAAAATTTGATGTTTCCTTGGAAAGTACAACCACATAGTCAAGGAAAAGGTTTTGATTTTCTTGAGAAAAAATCTGAATTCTGTGAAGAGGTGCAGCCGTATAATAATGGAGATGCTGAAATTTTTTGCATGGAAAATCTCAAACGTACATGGAAGGGCCAGCAAGGTGATAGAAGTTTGTATTCTGATTTTTTTATCATTTCCAGCCTATGTTGCGTCATGAAAATATTTATTTTAAATGGCATAGCATCAAGAACAAAATTGGGAGTACACATTATGGAAGCATGCTCTTCCTAGTACTCTTTCAAGGAGGAAGTATGACGATGGACAGCCTTGTACACCATGAAAAACTAATTTTGTTTGGCAGCCCTCACATTGTTGTTATGAATTTTGAATCATGGAATGATTATTGGAGAGTTATGGGACAAAAAGGATCACTAAGCGGCAGTTTGGTATCGAAAAGATTGAGAGTATGGGATAAAAGCATGTCTGTACTTTACTATTACAGCCCACATGGACATATATTCATATTTATGGGAATGAATACAGCTCTTAGGAATGCAACCTTGGTGAGTTTGGAATGCGACAATCTTCATGGTAAGTGGCATGATTTGTTGAACAAGGCAAAGGCTCGAGTGGAGGTATCTTCTTTTTGTGAAACAATTCCAAGGAATGTGTGCATGATAGAGGATATTGGAGTAGCCCCGTGGTTGTTGAAATTGCTTGAGGGTAAGCAATTTTGAGCGGGGAGGACTATAATCTCCCCATTTTTGCTCTAGAGCTTTGGAGGACCCTTGGTTATTTTTGTTCCGATAACTAAAAGGTAAAAGAAGGAAAAAAAAGAACTTGGTGCACCACTTGTGAAGAGGTAATTCAAAAGAAAGTACTTTATGATTTTAATTTTGTATTATGTTTTGAGGAAAAAGTATTTTATGTTATTTCACTTAAGTGGGTGAGTTGTGAGTCTTAGCTTAAGACTTAAGTTATTATTTTTTAAAGTTAACCCTTCCTTGCCATTTTGGAGCATTACTCTTGGAAGAGGGTATTTAAGGAGAATGAGCTTCATTCGAAAAAGGGATGCGCATATGATAATTAGCTTTGGTGATCAAGTATGTCAAGCTTGGTTATTGAAGGTAGACGCTTGAAGAATGTTACCTTTCAAGTTCTACTGAATGTTCTACAAACGGTGTCTATCAACACCACCCTTTGATTGGAAATTGTGTTCAATCCTTGAAGATTATTTTGGTGTTTCATCTAACATTTTCAGCTTGTGGCGATTTGATTGGGAGAGCTTGGGCAAATCCCTTGGTGGGTTTGTGAGTTCATTGGAGAGTGGTGAAATTGCTTGGGGATGAAAATTGCTGATTTCTCCTTGGACAACTTGCTTGGAGGCTTGGAAAAACATCTTCCGAAGACCTGTTGTTGGTGAAAACCTCTCCTAGGGTTGCAATAATTTTATGAATAATTTCTTTGGTGGAGCGAATTGTTTTGAGGTATGTTTGCATGTTTTTGGGGCTAATCTATACCTAGAAAATATCCAGTTATTATTTGCCTAATTTTGAGGGAAAGACTAAGATTTTCAAAACTTTGGGGCATCATTTGGGGGTCTTTCAGTGGTTGAAAAAATCTAATTTTTATTTCAATTGAAGAAGCATATTTTTATCTTCAGTTCAAGCTATTATTTGCTCATAAATTTCAAGTATCTTACAAGTTATTGAATTTACAAGTTTCCACTGTATTTTCGCCATATAAATTCAGAAATTCAGTATTTGCCAAATCTAATTGGAAAAATAAATCAATTGTATTTTTCCCTACGTTCCTACAAAATTTCACAATTTTTGGAGGTGTTTTAGGGGCTGAAATCACAATAAAACCCTAGTCGCCTAGGGTTTGGGTGTGAGGGTGAAAAATTGCAAATAATTTTTGAATTGTGGAGTTGCTGATTTATATTTCAACATTTGGATTGGGGTTTTAAGGATATTACTGTTTTTGACCTTTGTTCCAATTTGGAGACATTACACACATTCCCGTGCGTCATGCCACTGTGCCATGTACACATCCTATAGACAACATCAACAAGTGACACAAACTTTAAAATCATGAGGCACAACAACGATTCTACCCAAAGCCCCTAAAACCTAAAACTCAGCCATGCAGACACTTCACATCAAATTGCAACAAGTTCAATGCCAGATCCAAAGTTTGTGTTATGTCAGCATGCTTATCAGAGCTTCATGCACCTATCAGCAGAGTTGCATAACTGATGGAAGTTGAAAATCCACAATGGAAGATGAAGCATCACAGGTTTGGGAAGATGAAGCACTTGGGCTCCCATAAAGGTTCATGGATAATGCCCTTAAATCCATTCGATTGGGAATTAATCCAAGGAGAGTATTGCAGTTCAAGAAGTTCAACAACCAAAGATTTGCAAGGAAGTTTTTGAGAAGCCATTAGAAGAGTTGTGAGCAGAGATTTGCTACAAGTGCACGGATCTAAGGAGCAAACTATAGGAGTGAACCATGTCCATGAATGGACCGAGATTGTAACATTGCATGTGTTTGTAGTCTAAATAAGACTAGTATTTTATTGTGTGTGCATTGTAATTTTCTCACCAAAGCAATAAAGATGATGTTTGTTTCTTTCTTTCTCCACAAGGACTATGTGTTTGTCCAATTGTGAGTGTTGATACCTAGGTTGCATAGTCTAAGGTGGTTGTCTATTTGACACCTTACCCATGAGCATCACCCCACAAGAAGAAAGACGGGCTTTGCATTGAAAATTCAAGTTTTTTGTCTTTTGATTTGTTGAAGTTTGTCCACATCCATTACCTGTGAGCATGTCTTCCACAACAACGACTTTACAACAATATTCCTTCAAAAATGACCATTAAGTGTTGAAGTCTCACATGCAAGAGTAGTTTCACAAAGATGATCCTTCTGTAGCAACAGTTCTACAATCCTTCAGCACAATTATTACAACAGGTCTTCCACAACATAGGTTTATGGATGTTTTTGGGCAAGGCAAGATTATCATACCCCTAGGATGCTCTTGTATCAAACACCCCAAATAAGTGAAAAAATGGTGAGTTCCTACTTACATGTTGAATATGTATGATGGATCCTTTGCCTTGATTCTCCTCCACTTCCAATTCTTTCTACTTAATATTGTTCTCCTCAACTAGTGGATGGTATGCTTCAAAGTTGATTCTTGGCCTTCTGTGCACATGGTCAATTGAATGGCTTAAATCAAACACACTTCCCTCCCAAGAATCCATCTCTCTTCAATTGTCATCCCCTTGACTTGGTTGTCAAAAGTGTTCAACATCCTCTTTAAGTTTCAAAATGATTAGCCAATACCTTCATTGTTGCCTCTAGAAGAATTTGTCTTCCATGTTTGCTAAACTCATGGCAATATCAAACAACTTCTCAACCTCTACTGCCATGGTGTACTCTAGATCAATTTTGGTCCTCGTGATTGCTTCAGAAAGCTAATCCAAATCACTCAAAATGCCTCTTCTACTACAACTTCCAAGTTGTCCTCAAACACATCAAACATCACATCGCTCACAACAGTCGCATTTGCATATAGACTATATGCAGCAACCATGTCATCCTCTTTAATGACACATTCATCCTTTTCTTGGTCATCTTCAACATCATTCCCACTCTCTTTTCTCACTACTGCACCTACACACAAATCAACACAAACAACATTGAGTGAATTAAAAGTTCCCACAGGGACCTCCTTCAATAACAATTGTGTTGCCACATTAATCTTTTGCAACTTCTCTTTTGCTGTAACTTCTCTTGGCATGTTCTCAACTTCATGTTGAGCAAAACTGGAGTACATGCACCGGAGCAAAACTGGAGTACAAACAACATTATGTGAATCAAGAATTCTTGTTCAGCTGAGCAGAAATGGAGTCCTTTATCCACTCAGTTAAGTGCATCAAGTTGGTAGCAAAAAACACAGAGGAGTCGGTCTATGTGCATTCCAACCCAAACCTCCTGTCATATAAGCAGGTCAAGTACAAGGAAGGGGCAACAAGGGGTTGGAACCATGAACCAAAGCATCCTAATTTGGATTCTTCCTTTGACCACCTCTCATTACTCTCACAGGCCCTTCATAATGCAACTAGTGGGAGGGGCACTGCTATTGCTTGTGGTCCTAATGAACCATATGGTGATGTTGATGTTCTTCATGAAGAGCTATAGCTGAATATGCTGATTTATCTTAATTTTTGTGTATACATTTGCACTGTGCACTTGTTCTAAATTTGACTACTACCTATTACTTTATTAGTATTAATCTATTCGAATTTATATCATGACATTTGGCATTCAATTATCAGAAATGTTTTCAACTGTTTTGTGATTATTAACTTATTTATCTTATTTTGTTTACTTTATGCATATTATGTGGTTAATTTTGCTTGTTTGGCTATATTTTTTATTTTTTATATATTTTTTCACACGGCCGTACTAGTGGTGAAAACAAAATCACTATACGGACGTGCCCAAACCCCATACCAATACCAAGATTAGCTACTTAGTCTGTGTATGCTAAATACATTATTAAGGCAACACAACCACGCTTCTTATCTCTCCACTATTCCATTTCAATGAGCAGTGGACAAGTGGATGAATAGGAGAGAATCTTCCTTCAAAGATTTAAAGTAGACATTCAAACATTCCTCTTCTTCTCCATATTCCACATGCAATCGATTTTATTTTGTTTTAAGAAACGAATTTTAAACCACAGGCTCAAGACTTTGTAAATACATCAACCACCTTTTGGATCGACCAATAGGAAGAAGGGGATATTGAGAGGACAAGTTTTAACATAAAGGATAAGTGTTTTATATTTTCATGTTTCAATCCTTCCGATTAAACCACAATCCACCATGTGTTCCAGTGGGAAGATAGCACAGTTCAAAACCTTACAGTTTTATACTCAACTTCTCATCCTTCCACACATCCATTCAAAATTAAAAAAGCAAAAAGAGAAGAAAAATAAAAGGATGATAATGTGGGAAAGTTTAAAAACGAACAGTTTTTTTTTTTTTTTCTAAATCACAAGCTCTCAATCTTTTCTTTCTTCCTCCCCAATTAAATTCCGATAAATGTCACTATAAGAAAGCCACAAGTTTGAAGAGAAGCAATGTAACGTCCCATTTTCATATAATTTTAATAATTAATAAAATTGCCCAAATAGTGATTTTAATCATTCGAAAATATAAGGCAATTTAATTAATTATTAAAATAGAATTATCTTAAATAATTATTCGAATTACCAGAAAAGTGGTTTTAACCATTTGAAAAATTAAGGTAATTTTAATAATTATTCTAAAGGGTTTTATAATTAATAAATTGCTTGAAAAGTGATTTTTATCACTTCAATTATTAGAGCGATTTCATTAATTATTTAAGCAATGACCAAATATAAAATAATTATTTAATTTGCTAAAAAGTAATTTTAATTACTAATTTATTAAAGGCAAGTTATTTAATTAATTCAAAAAGACCTAAAATGAAATTAAAATGAATGTTTGCTTGGGAGCTAAAGCAATAAAAAAGAAAAGATATCATAAAAGTTGGCAAGAGAGGGTTATGAAGTATTTTACCTCCCCAAGATGGTTTGCCCCATTTTGAAAGGTACAAATACAAGGTGAAGATCACAACTGAAGATATGCAGAAAATTAATATTGTTTCTCCATGTTTGAAAAAGATATTGGGATGTATGCCCAATAAGTGTTTGCAAATTTGGAGTTGATTATTCTACAAAAGGTGTCTTGTGACGCCACCTATTGCTAAGATGAATTTGTTACTTGCCCTAGATGGGGCGATTTGTTTTGTGTGTTTGTTGAGAAGGTCTGGTGGACAATCTGATGTCCAACTTGAGCATAATAAATCTGATTATTATTTAAATTAATCTTCCCTTGGGTGGCGACTTGTTTGGGATTGAGGGTTTGATATTTGAAGAAGTAAATTCTAAAAACTAGGGTTTTCAAAAATTTAGAGCAAATTTTGATGACCTTCCCATGGAAGGACAATTTTGAAATTATTTTTCTTTAATAGTCATTAATTTTTGAAGTTTCAGTTGTTCATATGAAATAATAATTGTTGAAGGTAGATTTGCATGGGTTTCGGTGACCTTTTTGAGGGACAAATTTGAGAGAGTTATGAATTTTTTAAGTTTCAGTTGTTTGTAGGAAATAATATTTGTTTAAGGCAAATTTCCATGGGTTTCGGTGACCTTTTTTGTAGTAACCCTTCATAGTTTCTACTGCTGAACGGCATTTTTTTTTTTATGCTGTCAACTATTTGTAAAAAACCCTTACTGATTTTTGCATGATTTTTAAAACATTATTCCCAGTTTGACATATGGACTCATTTTGTCAAACTTATACCAATGCATTGAATGAAATCATAATAGTATTTAAATGAGATGCATGACAGTTAATAGCAAATAATTCATCCTCAATCTATGGCATATGATGATGAAACAACATAGATAACTGGATAAAAACTTCAATCACAAGAATACTCAGTCTGAGCAATAACCATGAGCAGGTTTACACAAACAATATTCTGAAATATAAGACAGCAGTTTCTGAGTTTATATCAGATATATATGTTCTCATGGAAATGCTAAAAATACCCGTTGTTAGCCTCCCAAGATGATTCTGAGTTGACAGCAAAAGTTCATGATGGCTGTAGCAGAAGATTAGTGACTGCAGCAGCAAGTATACACGCCCAGCTCTCCAAATAAGCGTCCAACTATCACCAACAGTCAGCAACAAGAATGGTGGAGACTGTGTAGACAAGTCTGCACCCTTTCAAACTCACACGACACCCCAAGAATGGCATGATGGACACATCTCACAGTCACGCTACTGTTCATGCACTATTCACGAGTACTGTTCACGCATCACTGTTCACGGCCGTACTGTAGCAATGGGTACAACTTTAATACGCAAATGAATAATCTCTAAATATTCTGATCTACAAGGAAACCCCTATAAATTTCTGAATCTTCCTCGCAACTGCTGAAGCACAAATCAAAGTACCTGTATGAAACTCTAAGGATACCAAATTCGCTGGATATTTCACCAACTCAAATGGAGACTCGCAGAAGAAACTACGTTCTTCAATGGCAATCGTTGAAACCCTTCTCAAAGCACAAAACCTGTTTTCAAAATAATAGCAATAACAATGAATTTTTTCTTCATTCTTTTCCAAGCATAAATATGCCCTTTCAAACCCTAAATCGAATCCTTCTAGAGAGCTGCGATTTTCCTCATAAAAATCATTTAAAAAATAAATCATCAAAACATTTAATGATTTTAGACTAAGGAAAAAAACATTTAATTTTTCTCCTTCAATTAATTCAGTCAACTGGCCCCATTCGATGAGAAATAGGCCCATACTTAAGTGATTTAATATAAAGTTAACTTTAATATTAAATCATTAATCATTAATTAATGCTGGAAACCGCTAGAAATGCAATAACCCTCTCAAAACTGAGAATCTAACCCTGCCGTCTGAAACTGGAGTCTGGGTAATTATTTTCCATGTGACCAAATAATCTTGCTAAAAAATAGCAATTGCTAAAATTAGCAAAACTCATCAAAACGTAGTCTAAATCAACTCTCCAAGCCCAATCAAAGCCACTGAACTCTGAGGACGTCAAATCACTAAACAACCGAAACTCTCATGTGCTCAAACTGACCCCCTATCCAATTGTATTAGCCTACGAGGGTCCAAGGATAGGCTAAACAACTGCTAGAATGGAGCCTCTAGCTAGAAGGGAACATCACAATCCGCCTCCCCTAAAATTGCTTGTCCTCAAGCAATCTCAACTCAAGATGCTGTAAAATCTCCTCGCTCTCCCAAGTAGCATCCTCAACCGGCATGTCCTTCCATTTCACCAAGTACTCCATGATGGTACGTCTCCTCAAATTCCTCTCCCTGAACTCAATGATAGCCTCAGGCACTAAAACCAACTTTCCCTCATCATCCAAGGGTGGAAGCATTGTAGAAGGAACAATATGATGTCCTAATGCCTTCTTAAGACGTGACACATGAAACACATTATGGACTTACTTTCTGCCGGTAAATTCAACTCATAAGCCACCTCTCCAACTCTCCTGACGACCCTGAAAGGTCCATAGTAACATGGCTTAAGCTTCTCGACACCACTCTTTTTGAGAGTGGACTGGCGGTAGGGCTGCGGCATCAAATATACCATATCACCTACCTCAAAATTCCGCTCATTCCTCTTCTGATCTGCATACTGCTTATGTTGATTTTGTGTCTTAGTAATATTCTCCTTAAGAGCCTTTACAATGTCATGGCTCTCCTGTAACAAGTCTCCATCACTAGGCACTCTACAGTCTGATAACCACAGATCCATGAAACTGGGTGCCTCATACTCATATAATGCCATGAACGGTGACATCTGGATAGACATGTGATAAGTGGAATTATAACAATACTCACATAAATATATCCACTTAACGCAAGCCTTCTGCTGCCCTACTATATAGTTCCTAAGGTATCCCTCCACCCATTTGTTGACGATCTTAGTCTATCCATCTGTCTGGGGGTGGTAGCAAGTACTCAGGGTGAGCTCTGTCCCGCATAATCTGAACAACTCCTACCGGAAGTGACTCATAAACCTGCTGTCCCTGTCACTGACAATGCTCCAAAGTAAGCCATGCAACCTGAATACCTCTCTAAAGAATAAATCTGCCACCTGTGTAGTAGTGTATGTAGCAGTGATCAAAAAAAATGGGGCAAACTTTGTAGGCCGATCAACAACATATATACAGTCTCTACCCTGGGCTCTCAGCAGTCCTGTAATGAAATCCATGGACAAACACTCCCACTTCCTATCAAGAATCAGAAGTGGCTGTAGTAAACTGGCTGGATAAGAATGTTCCTGTTTGTTCTGCTGACAAGTAGGACACTCTCTAACATATTGCAATACCTCAGCCTTGAGCCCTTTCCAAGAAAAGCGCTCACGAATCTGCCGATAGGTTTTATAAAACCCTGGATGTCCTGCCATAGGTGAATCATGATAAACTCTCAACACCATCCTCCTCACCTCTGACCCTGGTACCAAATAAATACGCCCTTTGTAAATGATGAGCTCATTCACAAGGGTGAAATCACCGTCTTGCATGGATCCATCAATGAATCCTGATGCCCAAGTATCCTTTGCATACTCTGCAAGGATCAAATGCCTCCAATCCTCTGATATATCTGTCATCAAGCTCAAATGAGGTCTCTGTGACAAGGCGTCTGCTACAACGTTCTGTGTCCCTTTGAAATAGGTAATATCAAAATCATATGCCTGTAATTTACTTCCCCATTTCTGCTGCCTGTCATTAAGATCACGCTGCCCCAAGAAATGTTTTAGGCTGTTGTGGTTTGTTTTTATGCTAAATTTGCTGCCCACTAAGTACTGCCTAAATTTGGCCAAAGCATGCATTACGGCCAACATTTTCTTATCATAAATGCTGAAGCTCCTCTCAAGTCCCTTGAGCTTCCTACTTTCATACACAATTGGGTGCTTGTCTTGCATAAGCACCGCTCCAACGCCCTCACCAGATGCATCACAATGTAGCTCAAATGGTTTGCTAAAATCTGGTAATGCTAGCACTGGACAAGAAGTCATCAACTCCTTGAATTGTGTAATGGGCACCCCTGTTACGCCCGAACTAACCCAGCTGAAACCCCTTATGACTCCGAAACGATTTGCTTGTATTGTTTTTTTTGTGTTTTGCAAGGTCTTATGCATGTAACATAAACATAGAATTGAAAGCATAGACACACACATCTGAAATAACCAACACACTGTATTTATATTGATTGCAAAATGAGTAAACAAGTACAATGTCGGCCACGCGATAACTCACTAAATACTCCAGTAATGGAATGAACATTGTTTCAAGTGAATATCCCCAGCGAGTACCGAAGGTGTGATCATTTTGTTCTCCGTCCAACAGAACTACGGACTCTGCAAGTTGGTTTCTACAGACTCTGCAGGTTGGTTTCTACGAACTCTGTAGGCTTGTTTCTACGAACTCCGCAAGCTTGTTTCTACGGACTCTGCAAGCACGCTTCTACGGACTCTGCATGCTAGTTTCTACGGACTCTGCATGCTGGATTCTATGGACTCCACAGACTGGATTCTATGGACTCTGCAAGCTGGTTCTACGGACTCTGCAAGCTGGTTTCTACGGACTCTGCAAGCTGGTTGTACGGACTCTGCATGCTGTTTCTACAGACTCTGCAGGCTGGTTTCTACGAACTCTGCAGGCTGGTTCTACGGACTCTGCAGGTTGTTTCTACGGACTCTGCAAGCATGCTTCTATGGACTCTGCAGGCTTGCAGGCTGATTTCTACGGACTCTGCAGGCTGCTTCTATTTCTACGGACTCTGCAGGCTACTTCTATTTCTACGGACTCTGTAGGCTGTTTCTACGGACTCTGCAGGCATGCTTCTACGGACTCTGCAGGCTTGCAGGCTGATTTCTACGGACTCTGCAGGGTGCTTCTACGGACTTTGCAGGCTTGTTTCTCCTGACTCTTACTACAGATAGCGGCTGCTACGAGATGCTACAGTGACGTGGCTGCTAGAGTGATGACCTGTTACAGTGACGCAACTGCTACAGTGATGGGGCTGTTACAGTGGCACGGCTGCTACAATGGTGCAGCTGCTACAGTAGTGTGGCTGCTACAGTGGCACGACTGTATGAGGCTAAAAGCACAGACTCTAAAGACCAATCCCAAGGATTGATGTCTAGAGTGCTACAGATGGGAAGGACGTTCCCAAATGCCCAAAATAACCTGCAAACTACAAGTGCATCAATTTTTTTTCTTCTTATCCAACATGCCTAATGAAACCACAAACACTTCCTTTTATCTTTCCTCCAATGGGGCGACTCAACTCTCATAAGCAATGTGGGACAAAAGATGTGCAACCTTTTATATATTAAAATATTACTTATGTCTCCCTTGGGTACCATCCCCATAAAGTAAATATTTAAAGTAACACCTTAATATTTTGCAATTAAGTTAAATGTTACTTTTTATAACACTTCAGGCATTAAAATATAATAGAAATCGAACTTCGAATAGCGCAAGTGATAGATCGCCGGAAAGCTCTCGTCGAGGAGTATCAAATCCAATCATCAAAACTGGCCTCCGCTGTGTCCTGCTAACTTACTACAAATAGTAAGTATAACTGAAACTGAGTAAGTCAACTGCTAAAGTGGGGACATTACAGTCCACCCGCCTTGAAATTGCTTGTCCTCAAGCAATCTCAGCCCAGTCTGTTGAATAACCTGCTCACTCTCCCATGTAGCATCCTCCTCCGACAGGTCTCTCCATCTGACCAAATACTCCTTCACTATCATGTTTCTAAGTTTCCTCTCTCTCGTGTCCAGAATAGACTCGGGTACTAACACGAGCTTCCCCTCCTCATCCAAAGGGGGTAAATCTGCAGAAGGCACTACACTCTGACCAATGGCTTTCTTAAGCCTAGACACATGAAATACATTGTGCACCCGCCTGCCCTCTGGGAGCTCAAGCTCATAGGTGACTTTGCCCACTCTGCAAATCACCCTATAGGGACCGTAAAATCTAGGCTTCAGCTTCTCTGCTCCGCTCTTCTTGAGCAATGACTGCCTATATGGTTGTAGCCTCAAATACACCATGCCCCCCACCTCGAAACTGCGCTCTACCCTATGCTGATCAGCATACAACTTCTGCTGATTTTGAGCCTGTTGTATATTCTCCTTGAGTGCTCTCAGGATATGTTGACTATCTTGCAATAGGTCTTTGGCTTTGGGCACTTTGCTGTCACCCAAAGCCATATCCATGAAGCTTGGTGCTTCATACTCATACAATGCCATAAATGGAGTCATTCTGATGGTCATGTGATACGTGGTATTGTAACAATACTCCCCCATGTGTAACCACTTAACTCAGGCTCTCTGCTACGCAGTCACATAGTTCCGCAAATAACCTTCCACCCATTTATTTACTATCTCCGTCTGCCCATATGTCTGAGGATGGTAGCTCGTACTAGGCGTAAGATCTGTACCGCACAACCTGAACAACTCCTACCAAAAGGCGCTCATGAACTTGCTATCACTGTCACTAATAATAAATCTCGGTAACCCATGCAACCTGAAAACCTCCCTGAAGAACAAATCTGCCCCCTGAGCTGCTGTGTAAGTAGAAGGGATAGCAAAGAAGTGAGCAAACTTTGTCAATCTGTCTACCACCACATAAATGCAATCTCTTCCCTGCACTCGCGGTAGGCCAGTGATGAAGTCCATAGAAATGCTTTCCCATTTCCTGTCCGAAATGGGTAAACGCTGTAGTAAACCAGTAGGAAACGTGTGCTCTTCCTTATTCTGTTGACAAACTGCACACTCCCTGACATACCTCTAAACATCATCCTTGAGCCCTCTCCATGAGAACCGCTCTCGGATCTGCCTGTAGGTCTTGAAGACCCCTGGATGCCCAGCTGTAGGTGCATCATGAAATGCCCTCAGTATCGCCTCTCTTAGATGTGATGACGGAATCAAATAAATGTTGTCCTGAAATCTGATCAGCGCATCTATCACCTCATAGCGATCATCCTGTATAGTACTTGAAATCAATCCAGAAGCCCAAGCATCTCCGGCATATTCTGCTATAATCTTATCCCTCCAATCTCTCGAAATCTTTGCAAGAGCACAAATGTGAGGTCTTCTGGATAAGGCATCAGCGACTACATTCTTCTTCCCTTTGACAAACTCAATGTCAAAGTCATAAGCCTGCAATTTAGTGACCCACTTTTGTTGCCTGTCATTCAAGTCTCGCTAGCCCATGAAATACTTTATGCTGTTGTGATATGTCTTCATCAGAAACTTCCCTCCAACCAAGTAGGATCGGAATTTGGCCAAGGCATGCATGATGGCCAACATCTCCCGATCATAAATAGAATAGCTCCTCTCCACCCCTCGGAGCTTCCTACTCTCAAAAGCAATGGGATGCTTCTCCTGCATCAATACTGCTCCAATCCCATCACCCGATGCATCACAATGAAGCTCAAAAGGCTTCGTGAAGTTGAGTAGAGCTAGGACTGGACTTGAAGACATCCCCTGCTTGAAATGTTCGAAACACTATTGCGTTGCCTTTGTCCATACAAAAGCACCCTTCTTGGTGAGATCTGTTAATGGTGCTGCAATCCGTGAAAAACCCTTCACAAATCTCCTATAGAATCCACATAATCCAAAAAACCTTTTGAGTTGTGTAAGGCTATTTGGAGTAGGCCAATCAACAATCGCCTTAATCTTTCCTGGATCCACCCTAACTCCATCAGCATTGATAATATGGCCAAGGTAGAGTAACTTTGGCATGCCAAACTCACACTTTGATTCCTTGGCATACAATGATTCCTCCTCCAAAATAACCAGCACGTCCTCGAATTGTTGCAGGTGTTCCTCCCAAGTCCTACTGAATACCAGGATATCATCAAAGAATATCAATACAAATCTTCGAAGCTGCCCTTTGAACACCTTATTCATACAACTTTGGAAGGTAGCTGGAGCGTTAGTTAGCCCAAATGGCATAACCAAAAACTCAAAGTGCCCATAGTGACACCTAAAGGCAGTTTTTTTTATGTCCTCCATTCGCAATTTGATCTGATGGTATCATGAACGTAAGTCTATCTTAGAGAAATACCGTGCTCCATGCAGCTCATCAATCAACTCATCAATCCTAGGGATGGGGTACATGTTCTTAATTGTCTTCTTGAGAGCTCTATAATCAATGCACATACGCATTGTCCCATCCTTCTTTACCAAAACAACCGCTAACGCAAAGGGGCTTTTGCTTGGCCTAATATGCCCCATCTCCAATAGCTCCTTTATCGACTTCTCTATCTCATCCTTATGCTTTTTAGGATGGCGGTAGGGGGTGATGATGACTGGTTTGGCCCCCTCCTCTAACTCGACAACATGCTTTATACCCCTCTTGGGAGGAACCCCATGTCGAATGCTACCAAACACCTTATCATGCCTAGAAATGACCTCCTGTATATCTGGAGGATGGCTTTTAACCTACTGCTCTGGAGGTGTAGGCATGATCAAACATTCAACTGCCCACTCTACATCATCATGTCTAAATAACTGTTCCATCCTCTTCAATGATACTACCCTAAGCCCCCCATCGGGTAAACCTCGAAGCACCACCTTCCTGCCCTGATGTTGAAACCTCATCTCCAACTTAGCCAAGTTGAAGGTAAACTCTACCAGAGAAGCCATCCATGTCATTCCCAAGATGACATCATAATCACCCATGTCAACTACATAGAAATCGTCCTCCAACTCATAACCTTCACCCAATCTAAGGCAAAGATTTGAAATCTTTTGTGTGCACACTAATTTATGGCCATTAGCCACCATAACTCTAAATCCAGCATGCTCCTCCGTTTTCCAACCCCTCTTAGCCACTAGCTGTGCATCAATAAAATTGTGAGTGGCCCCTGTATCAATCAATGCAAACCTTCTGTCCCTGTATCGTACCACGCACCTTAAAGGTAATTGCCTTTTGGGCTCTTGTCAACTTGGCTAGGGATTTCTCATCCCTGAACTCTCCTCGAAAGCATTGCTCTCTTGACTAGACTCAGAATCAAATTGGTGCCCCTCATCCTGTGACTGTGACTCCTCAGCTGAAAAGTACTCCATATGCTTGGCTTTAGCCTTCAAAGGACACTCGTGAGATAAATCCCACGGCTCCCTACACTGAAAACAAAGTTTTTTCTTTCTTAGCTCATTCAATGACTCGCTGTCCAACTTCTTTGACTCTCCCCTTTTTGGCTGTATGTCTTTATGCATTGGCTTCTTGTCCTTATCCTTCTTAAAATGAGAGTCCTTTGAAGTGAACTTGCCCCTGTACGTAGAAGGCGCTAAGTCTCTAGCCTTCCTGATAGCATCCTGTAGAGTGGGAGGATCATGTCCCTTCACCCAACCACGAAGGGGGTCTGACAGTCCATCCATGAACAACACTATCAACCTCCTCTCTGATATGTCTGCCACCAATATTAAAAGCCTTTGAAAATATGAAATGTAGCCATCTACAGAGCCCCACTGTTGAAGCTGCACTAACTCCTTAAAATGAAGTTCAGGATCCTTCGTGTCAAATCTATCAATGAGTTTCTCAATAAACTCTGCATTGGTATCTATCTGGTTATGGCCAAGTGTGACCATACCATGGTGCCACCACTCGTGGGCACTCCCACCCAAGTGCAATGCAGCATACTTAATCGCATCCTCCTCAAGCATGGAATTAAGCTGGAAATAAGTGTCTAATTTTTGAGCCCATGTTCGTGCTGAAGTCTTCCCTGTACCATCATAGTATGGAATAGACAACTTCCCCAACTTCTTCCTCATCTCATAATTTTGTTGTCTATTTCCTCTCATGGGCATATGCTTGAGTCTAACATCCATATATTCCCTGAATGTCATCTCAGCGTGTAACTCTGGGCTAGAATTCCTCCAATCATCCATAATCATATCCTGAATCTCCTGCTGTGTAGGACCAACATTATTCTGGTCATTCTATCTCGGAGAAAACTGTGGCATGAGTGGTCTTGTAGTAGAACCTGCTCTAGCATATGTCCGGGTTCCTCTATTAATCGATGCATCTCCATTACCCTGTCCACCTACCTGGTTAGCATTATTACCCTGGTTGGCATTATTGCCCCGATCTGCTCTAGTCAAGTGTTGTGTAATTGCCAGAGCCATCTGCTGCAATGTAGCTTGTAGCTCCCTCTGACCCCTAGCAAGATCATTGAGCATCATCCTAGTGCTAGGTTCTCCCCTTTCCTCATCTTTGTCACCCATGGCTGGGGCTGAAAAAGGGTCACCCTCCTCTTCAATCTCTAAAAAATTACGTAAGTCTGAGTTTGTCTGGTTTCTCCTCAAGTAGTATTGATGTGTTGGATGCATGAAACCTCACAGGATGGCAAGAAAACAAGTTCTGATACCACTGTAATGGGCACCCCTGTTACGCCGAAACTAACCCAGCTGAAACCCCTTATGACTCCGGAACGGTTTGTTTGTACTGTTTTTTTCTTGTGTTTTGCAAGGTCTTATGCATGTAACATAAACATAAAATTGAAAGCATAGACACACACAGCTGAAATAACCAACACACTGTATTTATATTGATTGCAAAATGAGTAAACAAGTACAATGTCGGCCATGCAATAACTCACTAAATACTCCAGTAATGGAATGAACATTGTTTCAAGCGAATATCCCCAGCGAGTACCGAAGGTGCGATGATTTTGTTCTCCGTCCAGCAGAACTACGGACTCTATAGGTTGGTTTCTACGGACTCTGCAGACTTGTTTCTATGGACTCCGCAGGCTTGTTTCTATGGAGTCTGCAGGCACGCTTCTACAGACTTTGCAGGCTGGTTTCTACAGACTCTGCAGGCTAGATTCTACGGACTCCACAAGCTAGTTCTACGGACTCTGCAGGCTAGTTTCTACGGACTCTGCACGTTGGTTCTACGGACTCTGCAGGCTGGTTCTACGGACTCTGCAAGTTGTTTCTATAGACTCTGTAGGCTGGTTCTACGGACTCTGCACGTTGTTTCTACGAACTCTACAGGCATGCTTCTACGGACTCTGCAAGCTTGCAAGCTGATTTCTACGAACTCTGCAGGCTGCTTCTATTTCTACGGACTCTGCAGGCTGCTTCTATTTCTACGGACTCTACAGGCTGTTTCTATGGACTCTGCAGGCATGCTTCTACGGACTCTGCAAGCTTGCAGGCTGATTTCTATGGACTCTGCAGGCTACTTCTACGGACTCTGCAGGCTTGTTTCTCCCAACTCTTATTGCAGATAGCGGGTGCTATGAGATGCTACAGTGACGTGGTTGCTATAGTGACGAACTGTTACAGTGACGCGACTGCTACAGTGGCGCAGCGGCTTCAGTGGTGTCGCTGCTACAGTGGCACCGCTGTATGAGGCTGAAAGCACAGACTCCAAAGACCAATCCCAAGGATTGATGTCTAGAGTGCTATAGATGGGAAGGACGTTCCCAAATGCCCAAAATAACTTGCAAACTGCAAGTGCATCAATTTTTTTCTTCTTATCCAACATGCCTAATGAAGGCACAAACACTTACTTTTATCCTTCCTCCAAGGGGCGACTCAACTCTCATGAGCAATGTGTGACAAAAGATGTGCAACCTTTTATATATTAAAATATTACTTATGTCTCCCTTGGGTAACATCCCCATAAAGTAAATATTTAAAGTAACACCTTAATATCTTGCAATTAAGTTTAATGTTACTATTTATAACACTTCAGGCGTTAAAATATAATAGCAATCGGACTCTGAATAGTGCAAGTGATAGATCATCGGAAAGCGCTCGTCGAGGAGTATCAAATCCAATCATCAAAACTGGCCTCCGTTGTGTCCTGCTAACTTACTATAAATAGTAAGTATGCTTGAAACTGAGTAAGTCAACTGCTAAAGTGGGGACATTACAATTTGTCAAAACACTCATGTGCCTCAGGAGTCCATAAGAAAGCCCCTTTCCTCATCAAATCTGTCAAGGGTGTTGCATGCCTGGAATAACCACTAAAAAACCTCCTGTAGAACCCACACAAGCCCAAAAATCCCCTCAACTGTGTAAGGTTCACTGGAGTAGGCCACTCAACAATAGCACGAATCTTTTCAGGATCCATGCGTACCCCCTGTGCACTGATAATGTGACCCAGATATAATAATTCAGATAATCCCAAATGACATTTGGACTCCTTTGCAAACAAGGACTCCCTGCTCAAAATGCTCAACACTTTATCCAAGTGTCACAAGTGCTCATCCCATGTTCTATACACAAGAATGTCATCAAAGAAGACCAATACAAATTTCCTCAACTGAGGCTGAAAGACCTTGTTCATCGTGGACTGAAAGGTAGCTAGAGCATTAGTTAGCCCAAATGGCATAACTACAAACTCGAAATGGCCGCAATGACACCTGAGTGTTGTCTTCTCTATATCCTGCTCTCTAACTCTGATCTGATGATAGCCTAATCTCAAATCAATTTTGGAGAAGAAACATGCCCCATGTAGTTCATCTTACAACTCATCAGTCCGTGGGATGGGGTATCTGTTTTTAATTGTCTTTTTGTTTAGGACCTTGTAGTCAATGCACATCCTAAGAGTACCATCCTTCTTCACTAAAACCACAGAAGAAACAAAAGGAGATTTACTCGGTCTAATATGCCCCATAACGAGTAGCTCCTTGATGGTTTTCTCAATCTCATCCTTCAATCTCTTCGGATGCCTGTAGGGTGTAATCATGATGGGTGTAGCACGCTCCTCTAACTCAATGATGTGCTCAATACCTCTATCTGGAGGTCTACTTGGTGGAATATCACTGAAAACCTTGTAATGCTTAATTCTCAACTCATGTATGTCTGGATGGTATTTTGATTCTTGCTGCCCCTGTGATGGCATCAACATGCAACGGGCTGCCCACTCAACCTGGTCATGACGCAACAAACTCTCCATGCGCCTGCAAGACATCATCCTGAACTCACTGTCTCGAATGGCCTTAAGTATGTGAGTTTTACCATCAATCTAAAATTTCATCACCATTTCTCTCAAATTGAGAGTGAACTCTCCAATATTATTTACTTATTTGTGTATACATGTGTATGGTAAATATCATTGATTAGTTTTGAGAATCATTGAAGTTAATTTGATATGTTATATATTTTAATATCATGTTTCCCTAAAATTTGGTATTTTCCAATTATTTTTTAAATTTGCCGAGTTTTGGCTGATTTTCATTTTTTCATCGAGTTTGGATCAGAGTCAAAAAATCGGCTTAGCAAACAAATCATCCGCAAATAGATGCACAAAATTGAAAGAAAAACACATTATGGAGGATATGTTAAGATCACACATTACATCTAAGGAAGAAAGTTAGCAAGAAAAGTTGTCCTTTGCAAAATTCCCGTGTAACAATAATATGCTTGCATAGGCAATGTGTAGCTTTGTTCCCATCGATTTCATAAAATAGATGATAATGCTTACTTAGTAGTCATGCCCTAAGAGTTTACCCTATGTTACCGGATACGCCCCCTGCAGTTCCCAAGAGCATGGGAGATATGGTGACGGGTACGAGAGCACAGGAGGAGCGCGGGGAGAGGCCCAGGGAACGTGACTGGGTTATGGATACGCCCGAGTACATCGCCCAAATGTACTCGGGCATATCCGCAGCCCAGGGATACTTCTTGGGCATATCCCCGCACTCCCGGGCTCCAAAAAAATATTTTATTTTTATTTTTTTCAATTTTTCCTTTAAAAATGTCAAACATGGACTTTAAAATACAATTAAAAACAAAATAAAGTGGATTCCCAACCATAAAAACAGCATTCATACTCATTTTATAACAAGATTATAACACATTGTATTTTTCACTCTCATTGCATATTTGTTCACTCTTTTTATTTTTTTCAGTTGCACAAGCTTGAAACTCCTTCCTTGTGCTAAACCTACACCATTGCTTTAACCTATTTGGCGACAAGGAGCATGAGGAGCTTGCAAGGAAGATGATTTGTTGATTTAAGGTATGGTTTTTAGATTTGTGGTTTCTTTTATTTTGTTTTGTTTGTAACTAGTTTTTATTTTAATTTTTTTTGTTATTTTTTTAAATTTTAACCGTTATTTCCACAAATTCAAATACAATAATTATGTCTTTAATTTTAATAGCAATTTTTTTTTTTAGTTTTTACCATTAAATTTTAATAGCATTTTTTTAATTTTTTACCAGGGGCTATAAAGATTTGTCAAAAATTATAATGTCTCAGGGTGCAAGTGTTAGTTCAGTGGGGCAAGAGATAACCCCCAAATTTGATCCACGAACGCCCCTTTGATAGTATGTGATAGTATTAGAACAAATGCCTAGTGGAGAGTGTTTTTATTGACTTTTCTCAAAGTGTAACTGTAAATACAAGAGCTCATACAGTCGAGTGAAAGCTCATTTGTATGCGATTTTTGGCACTGAAATCAAAGTTTGTGGTGGGCCAAGCATAAATAGAAGGCCAGGAAAGGGCTTGCCACAGGCAAAGATCCTTGCATATATCAAAGAGCAAGAAGAGGTAGATGCCATTGTGGAGCAAAGATCGAAGCATCCTTTGAGGAAGAAAAGATCACCACCTGTTGATCCATCTCGTGCTAATGTGGTGACCCCATCACACCCCTATCTTGCTACACTCGTTGCGACCGAAGAGGAAGAGGATTCACCTCTCAGTCGCAAGAGAACAAAAGATGCAGGCCCATTGAATAGGACACTCCAAAATGAATCCAAGGACATAACGAAGCAGAGCATCGTGCATTGTCTTTATGGATGTGAGCTGTCATTTAATGTTGTTAGATCACCATACTAGCAAGAAATGGTGAGATCTATCAATGCTATCCCTAAAGGGTTTGTCACCCTAGAGTATGAAAAGGTGCGCACCACCTTATTGACAAAAGAAAGATAACACATTGAAGATGCATTGAACCCTGTCGGAGATTCATGGATCGAAACAGGGGTGTCCATCATTTCCGATGGATGGAAAGATATGGCAAATAGGCCATTGATTAATGTGACTGCAATGAGCCCTAAAGGCGCAATGTTTTTGTAGGCCGTTGATTATGAAGGGCAAGTGAAGGATGCATAATTCATTGTTAACATCCTAAAAGAGTCCATTGAGGTAGTGGCACCTCAAAACACTGTCCAAGTTGGAATGGACAACACTAAAAATTAAAAAGTTGCAGGCATGTTGGTTGAGGCAAGGTATTGGCACATATTTTGAACACCTTGTGCCATTCATTCCCTCAACCTTATGTTGCAAAAGTTGGGGGCAAAAATTGACTGGATCAAACAAGTCTATAAAGAGGTGAGTGAGATCCAAATGTTCATAACCAACCATCACATGTCCCAAGGCATCTTCAGGACCTCAAAATTGCAGTTATTAAAAGTAACTCTTAATTTAATTTAATTTTATAAGTTTGTAAGTTGTAGTGTTTTTATTTTTGAACATTTTTTTAAGTTTATTAATTATTTGTTTTAAATTTGTATTAAGTTGTTGAGACTCGATTTGCCTCACACACCCTCGTCTTAAGACGACTTGTTAAGGTGCGTGAGGCATTGAGTAGCATGGTCATCAACAACCTTTGGGGTGTATAGAGGCAAGGAAATAGTGAGAGGGCCACAAAGGTGAAAGAGTGGATTCTTGATGATGCGTGGTGGGAACATGTGGAGTATTTGTTGAGTTTTGTTGAGCCCATCGTCAACATGTTGAGATATGTGGACATGGAACATCCATGTTTGGATGAGATTTATGATGGAATTGACTCAATCATTGAGAACACTAGATCCATCATAAATACCAAAGAGCAAGATCCCACGGAGAGGTTCTTTAAAGAAGTGTAGTCACATCTCATTGAAAGGTGGAACAAAATGACCACCCAATTGCATCTTCTTGCTTTTGCCTTGACACCCAAATACTACAATGCATAAATTCTTTCTTTGCCCAAGAGGGTCGCACCATATAGGGATGTTGAGGTTGTCGAGGGATATAAGGCAGCATTCCTAGAATCTTTCCTAATCCAAAGGTAGTAGACCAAGTTAGAGAAGAGTTTGTGCATTTCATATCCTCGGTGGGTCACTCCCTTGGTGCTATCTGTGACAAGTACAAGATGGATGCTCACTTTTGGTGGTACCTCCATGGGCAAGCATCCACCCACCTTCAACCACTTGCAATAAAAATTCTATCACAAGTAAGATTTTAATTTTTTTCCTCTACCCTTCTTTTGACCTTTTCGATGTTTTGTTTTAAGTTTTAACTTTTAATCTTTTAATTTTTATAAATTCTAATTCACTTTGTCGCTTCAATAGGTTGCAATTTCCTCTACAGCTGAGCAGAGTTGGGGCACCTATCGCTTTATCCACTCAGTTAAACGCAACAAGTTGGCTGCAAAAAAGGCAGAGGACTTGGTTTATGTGCATTCCAACTTACGTCTTCTCTCACATAAACAACCTCAATACAAAGAATGGCCAACAAAGTTGTGGGATATGAACCCAAAGGCTGTTGATTTAGATGCCTCTGTTGCCTACCTTTCTTTACTTGACACGGAGTTAGATAGTGCTTCACATGACTTGCATAGTGGAGCTAGTGGGAGTGGCACTGTTGCTGCTTATGGTTCTAATGAACCACATCATGATGAAAACATTGCAGCCGAAGACGAATATAGTGAACAATGAGAATGTTGATTTGTCTTTATTTTTGTCAATGCATTGTAACATTTGCACCATGTACTTGTTATAAAACTAATATAAGTTCGACTATTGAATGTTATGATATTTGGCATTGAATTATGAGTATATATTTTGTGGTTATTTAACTTATTTGAAGTTATTTTGTTTCCTCTGCATATTATGTGGTTAATTTTGCTTATATAGCTATATTTTTATATTTTTAATTTTATATATATATATATATATATTTGTACAGCCATATCCAGCCGTATCCAAACCCAAAAAAAAAAAATCGTCGTATCCGATACTTGTACCCATATCCGTATCGGCAACGTAGAGTTTACCATCTCCTAGATGTTATTGGTCATTAAATTAAGTCTAAAAAAGTAGATTTCAACTCCCACCTCACATGAAAATAGATCCAAAATTCCAAGTTTGATTTAGGATATCCAAAGCTTTGAGATGGTGAATCCATTGAATTCCATCAAGCATAGCTTTTGTGAAGTCCTCAATCATATAAGGCATTGATTCCAACAAAATCCTTGGGTCGAACAAGGCACTGAATGAGTGAAGTCCTCAAGTCTCCCGAGCAATTGTGATTTCTAAATGAGTCATTCAATATTACTGGTTGTTGGCTAGATGGTGATGAGTTGGTTAGAGCCCCAAATTAGTGATGCCATAATGGAAAAAGATGTATCTGAATGTGATTCATTATTGGTCATTCTTTACAACAGACTTTTTGGCTTTCGGTTCACTAACATGTGTGACTTGTGTACAATCTTTCTGATACAAACACTAACAGAGTAAATAATTTTTGTATTTGTTTTTTTGAAAAAGTATCCAAGTAGGACAATCCTTAACAATATATATGATCTTAATGTTTGGTTCGTGTCCATGACATAGCATAAGTGCAATGAGTGTCACCCCATGAACACAAGGTCTACCACTAACCAATAGGATGACATTATCTACTCTCAATTCCATACTTGTACCCTCGTGACATTTATATTGTAATAGTCATTTAGCCAAAAATTTACTTATAAGATGCCACATAATTCAATGCCTATTCAGAAAAGCAAACAAAAAGGCTCAAAGCAAACTAGACCAAGAAGTCTGTAATCACAAATTTTGAATGAAGATCTACCCAAACAACTATAGATGAATAAATGGTTCAGCCAGCAGTACAGAAAATAAGCACCACAAATTATATTCAAACATTACATAGAATGACTAATAAAAAATTATAAAAAATCAAGATTGCATGTCTATACGTCCGACATGCATTTTAATAAACATTTTATCATGGAAGAGTTTTCAGCAAACCATTTTTTTGTTGATTCTTCTAATCCAGTATCACCATTGCCTGGACCACGTGATGCAGCAGAAGCCCCACCAGCAGCAGCATTGGAACGCACAGGAGGAATAAAGTTGTTCCGCACTCCTCTACGAGAAATTCCCAATGTCTTAGGAACATTAGAACGCATAGAACCTCCACTGTTGCAACCATTGTGACATGCAGAATTGGATGTTGCTGACAAAGAGCCATTTGGAGAATAAGAAGCACCTCGTTTTTGCGTGGTATCCATAGCCTGTGTAAACAAAATAAACAACTCAGACCTTCAAAAATAAATTTAAAGCTCACAATTTCCCACAAAACATATATCGAGCCTAGTAAAATAGGTGTTCACTGGATATACAATTATTTCAGAAAAATAAATTCTTGGTTTATAATGACAGGGAAAGTTCTATTTTAAACCTTCACCAACAATGTTCGTGAGAGTTTAAAGGAACATTGGTGAATCTATTAGCAATGCAAAGGAAGTCCAGAATATTGACAGACATCTATCAAAAACAGATTTTTAGAGAAGAAGATATCAATACTAAATCTAAATGTTAGTACCGTTTCATTCGTGCAATTATAACACAAACAGCATACTGACATAATATTCTTATTGAAGATAAGCGATATAGTAATGTCCCTTCTCTAAGACTTGTTTCCCGATGCTCTGTCAATCCTAATAGAATGGAGCAATTCAGAGATCTATTGGTTTCTGTGAGAAAAATAAAAGAAAACCTTGTGTCCAACAGTGCTTGTAATATAACTAAATGCACATCCAGTTTAACGTATGTTCTACACAAATATAATTTGGGTGGTTTTATCTACAGACCACTGTCATTTGATTAGTACATTCTATATACGAATTCATCAAATCCAAGAGAAATACATATAATCAGCATTGTTTCATTGATTGAAGAAGTTGAGCCAGAAGAAAATGTATGAAATCTATCAGACTTTATGCTCTTGTGCATTAGATAGCAAGACCTAAAAATTATTCAAAGTTCGAGAGGACTTGATTCTGAAAAACTGAGAAATCAGCACTATACAAAAGAAGAGGACAGTGGAATCCAAATGTATCGATGGAACTTGCTCCCTAATTCAGCCACTTCTATTTTTCTGAATTTAAACATGATACCATTGCTGGATTCTAATATCCACATGATTTGGTGGAAAATAAGACAGCTATAGTAGACAGTTTTGACAGACAAAAATAGGAAGCTAAGGGAACTACTAAAATATTAAAGATGTTTGAGCACAAAGATAACCAGAGCCTTGTCCAGTATTTATGTAGGATAAAGATAGCAGATTATAGCTAAAATCCAGCTTATTGAATATGATCCAAACCCTGACATAGAGATCCAAGTTATTTCTGAGAAAAAAGACAATGAATGTAAACCCCATTTGTGAGTTAGAAGTGCAGAAAGAAGAAAGAAATAAATTATATTCATGTCCACAAATGACCAAAGCAGGTCAATGGGATTTGAAAAGTTATATCATATATTCAAATATTATGCTCTTCTTCCATTCATATTGTGATCTATTTTAATGATTCTACTTCAGTACTTAATTTCATTACACCCCCCATAACCTCTCCAAATATCCACAGAAAATGAACCTTTGGCAACCTTTGGCGGGAAAGAAAAACTAGTAATGTGCAGCTGACTCCATAACCCAGGTCGTAGACAAGGAAAGGGCCCTCTGCACTCAAATGAAGCAAAACCACTCCCCCTAGAATGACACTAAGGAGGATGGGAAGCTTTGGTCGTAATACACAGAGGAACATTGTCCCATTAATCTGTACCCGTCTATGAGTAAATTGGTTGTATCCAACAGACGCTTACCACCTCTAATTCTTGTCATGAGATGAAAGAAGTAATCACTAAGACAGCTCTAGCCTCAAATGCCTATAGTGGCCAAGTAAGGAATTACATCTGAGAATAACCTCCCAAAGAAAAAATATCAAGCACCTCTAATTAGGATACCTAGAACAGTTGTATGAAGATCTATTTGAACATTTTTTTGATAGTGGTGTCTCCCTCAAATATCATACTAGATAAGACAGATAAAAGCACTCATTCACGACCTCCTAGAAGGGGTGAATACGGAAATCATGTTTCCCAGCAAAATATGGTGGTTCCTTTAAACTCAGAACTAGTGGTAAGACACCCTTACCAAGCCAAGGAAGATCCTCAAGACATGTGTCCAATGACGCTAGGGATAATCATGTTTAAGGATGATGGCATCTGCAATCGATAGGAAAAGCTCGGCATAGAAAGTCAATTTGGGGCTAAGTGGTTGTGGAGGAGACATCCATGTGAGGTAAAATTATTGTCTCTATATATATACAACCCTATTGATAACTTCCTTCAAGTGAAGGTGAGGAGCGACATCTATGGAGTACCTGAACAAAGAAAGTTGATCAACAGAGATGCCAATAGATTTAAGGACCAAACAAATCTCAAGATACAAAACAAATCAACACATAGTGGGACCCACAAAGGCAATCGTCTCAAAAGAATAAAGGGCCAAATATGGGTCTGTCTCATAGCTTGAGGATAAGTCAACTAATGATCTGAGTTTGTGAACATAGAAAGTACTCTCAAGTCTCGAGGCAAAGGGAATGGATGGCAAACTCAGTTTGGTTGAAGCATTGAGAAGACATATGTGTGCAACAAATCATACGTTGAAGCATGAGTCTAGACCTACTCAATATGAGCAGTTAACATATCCCAAACTAGGACCCCAAACCTCCTAACCATAAATAATTGTAAGCCCAATGACTTCGTTGAAAAGGCACAAATCAAAAGGGATATCTTGGAGCCCCTGGAAATGTGAGGGATATCCCTTGCGAACACATGCCAAAGATCGAAACTTCAAACATAGAAAGGAGAGAGCAGTCTACTTTATTAGCCGCACACTCCTTGACTATGAAAATAATTACTTTCAGGCCAAAAAGGAATGTCTTTCCATGGTGTTTACAACCAAACATCTAGACACAACATGCCAAATAAGGAAACACAAGTCATCATTAAGTCTAAGGCCTTGTGCACGTTCCTAACCCAACCAACCCTCTCTAAGAAGACTAGTCTATTCATTACCCTGATGAGTGAAATTGAGTTGACATGTGTCAACCAAAGTCCACCAAAGAGTCAAATCATTGTGGACTGGTTGGCTCAATTTCCCATGGAGAGCTAAAATTCAATTAATGACATGTATCCAAACAAACATATTCTTCTTATTGACAATTCTATTTCTCAATCCCCTTGGTATTCGAACATTGTTTGATACCTTGTTGATTGTTCCTATCCTTTAAGAGTCACCTCTCAAAAGAGGGGGCACATTCAGACTCTTACAGCCAAGTATGTCATACTTTGCAACACCCTTTATAGACGTGCCTTTGATTGTCTCTTGCTTAGGTGCATAGACGAGACCAAATCCCAAAAGGTCCTTCACAAGGGTCACGATTGGATTTGTGTGGATTGTTTTGGTGGTCATGCAACTCCCAAAAAGATCTTTCACTTGGGTTATTTCTAGCCCACCCACTAGCACAATACCATCAAATTTGTGACAAAAGTGTCCTTAGTCTCAAGTGTTCTCCCATGTTGTTCATGTTCTTGTTCATACATTGCAGCCCATCATTACCCCATGTCTCTATTCGACCTGATGCCTAGACTTATAGACAAGCTTTCCCCAACATCCTCAGATGGGCACCAATGCATTGTCGATGTCAACAAGTATTTCACCAAGAGGGTAGAGATCATGCCCTTAACCACAATTACAAGGTCTGTCATTTCTAAATGTATCTTAAACCATATCATTTTTCAGTTTGGCATTCCCCAAGTCATTATCACAAATAACGGCTCCTCTTTCAGAAATCCCAAGGTGTGAGAATTGTGTGCTAAATTCCACATTTCTCATTACTTGGAATCTCGTTACCATCCACAGGCAAATGGACAAGCTCAAGCCACGAATAAGATCATCAAGTCCATTTTGCTAAAAAGTTTAGGATGCCAAACACAACTGGCACCTCCAGCTTTAACTTAATCCTTGGGCTCACAAGACTAGCATTAACACCCACAAGTACAACCCCTTACTCTTTCGTCTTTGGTTTTGAGGTTGTTCTTCCTCTAGAGGTCGAGCTCCCTAGACTTCGTGTCTCTCTCCAAGGCTTGCAATCTTTATAAAGAGAGTAAAATAAATAAACAAATAGAAAAGAAGAATAAACTTCAAGTATCTAGAAAGGAGAGGAGAAAGCTACAAAGTAATTTCATCATCACAAAGTAATGAAGCCTAAAGGAGTTACAAAGTAACTCCATCATTACCTTGGCCAACATTCTTAGTGTGTTCCTAGTGTCCCTAATCCTCATGAGATGAGGGCGAAGTGTGTGCCAAGTGTTATAGGAGTTACATATGGACTCCTTTCAAAAGGGCCAAAAGAGATGAGACACCACACATATTCCCTTAATATATGAATTCAAAATTCATATGGAAATAAAACCTCACACTTAAACTAACATTAGGATTAGAAGTCTTGGCTCGTGAAATTAGTAACATGCAAGAGCTCGTCATCGAGGACCAAGACATAATCAAGTAAGATGTGAGTGCTCATCATCAAGTAGATGTAAGGGCTCATCTTTTATATATATCATAAATTATAATGGCTCTTCTTTTATTAAAGCACTTATTATCATTAGTTGAACGCTTCTTTCCAAAACTTCTTTTATATGCATTACTTTATATATTAGTCTTCTCTTCTTACAACTTTTTGTCTCCTTATTAATTAACACATGCAAGAAATGATTTTTTTAATATTTTCAAATAAAAAAAGAAAATGCATCCTCACATGGAAAGTTTCTTTTAAATGATATTTGTTCTAAGGTGACAAGGTGTTTTTTTGTCCTTGTGTGGCATGAATGTTTTTAATGTTTTCCTTGTCTTTGCCAAAGTTTATTTATTTTTGAACCTTTTTATATATATTTTACCTTTTTTTATAAGCTTTTAAATAAATAATTAGCATATGTTTTTTTTAAGTCTTTAAGTTTTGTAAAGTTTTACTACCTATGGTATTTGCTAAATTAGAAATTATGTTTTTTATACTTGTGTTTTGATTTATCTTTCTTTTTCTCTTTTCATCTACTTATATTGGTGTATTGTGTTTTTGTGATCCCTTTGGTATTGTGAGTATTTAAGACATAATGACTAAATAATTGCTTGAATTTATACTCACTTCTTCAAATTACCATTTATGAAAATCACATATGCAATAAAACTTTACTTTTAAGCATTTTAGTTGTAGAGGGTTAAAAAAATCCCTAATGATGCAGCCTCTGGTGAAGCTGGTTAAAGTGACAGTTATAAATTAAGAGGCCCTATAGGTTTAATTGGAATGCCAATGTCCCCTGAACTTCATGTTAACATTGAAAATTGTCATAGTTTCTAGTGCTTGGTCAAATCTTAAATATGTTTATAAAGTTGTGAATGAATCGCAAAAAAATCAAATTCAATATCAATTTT
Source organism: Torreya grandis (assembly GCA_037957365.1). Taxonomy (NCBI): domain Eukaryota; kingdom Viridiplantae; phylum Streptophyta; class Pinopsida; order Cupressales; family Taxaceae; genus Torreya; species Torreya grandis. The sequence goes on along the minus strand of JARHVA010000093.1, from coordinate 4,515,956 downwards.
CAAATTTAAAGTGTGCTGATTTTAAAAGGATGGATGGTTCTTTGACAAAAGTTCATTCAATAAAGTCGCAATTGAATGGTCTTGGTGTTAAAATTTATGATTTGAATTGAATTCATATTATGATCAAAAAGTGTTTACCTAGACCTTTTCAACAATTCGTTACAAATATACACTCTCACCTAGCTATTTCTACTTTAGCTTTGGTTGACATTTGATCATTTTTGTAATTTGTTTCCACAAGAAGAATAAAAATTACTTCAATTTGGTAATCTTAAGGCAAATGAACACACATTTGTGTCTAAACACTAACAAAAAATATTAGTAATAGAGATCATTTTAAATCCAACAACAAAAATGGCAAAAATGAAAACTAATCAAACTCAAACACCAAGGGTAAATTAGATGGTATTTATTGTCATAAGGATGGTGAATCTCACTGCTTTTGGAGATAAAGACATTAAAAATGGTAAGAGACACGCAAACACTAATGACAATACTAGTAACAAGACTCTCAAACCATAAGTCAAATACTAGGGTTGTTTTTACTTGTGTTTTGTGTCATTCCTCTTCTACTGAATGGATTGTTGATTTTGATGCTACTCAACATATGATGTCTAATGTCGATTTATTTATTTCTTTAAAACCAAATCATTCCAATAATCGGTTATCTCTTGCAAATCATGATTCATGAAATGTAGAAGCAAGAGGTACTATTAGTATTCCTAATAGTGAATTACAAGATGTTTGGTTTGTGCTTGATTTGAAGTTAAATCTACTTTTCGTTCCTCAATTATACAAACAAGATTACAAAATAGTATTTTTTCAAAATACTTGTTATTTCAAGTGGGTTGTGGTCTAATGGTGAAGATGATGGTGTAAAAGGTGTTGCCTAGCCATCCACCAAGGTATAAATCCCAGAATATACAAAAAAGGGATGAGGTCGGAATCGTGCCCCAGGGGAATTTGGCGGAATGGATACTCCTCAGTCCTTGGCACCTAAGCCAAAGAAGCATTCTATACACCTAATCCGTGTAATCATTCAAGGTTTCAATAAAAAAAAAAAAAAATACTTGTTATGTTAAATCAGCCAAGTAGAATTTTAAATTTGTTGCTACCACTATTTTAAGATAAAGGCAAATCTTGACATGTAACTAAAAAAATGCATCTTGTTCATAGTGACATTTTAGGTGAAATGCAAACTCCTATTAATCGTGTTAAATATGTTCTAACTTTTATAGATGATTGCAGTGAGAAAGTTAAAATTTATTACTTCAAATCTAAAGATCAAGTTTTGGATACTTTCATTAAATTTCATGCCTTTGTTGAAAAACAATTTGGTTGTTTTGATAATGATACTGAATATGTGCATTCAAATTTTCTTCCATATCATAAGCAATATGGTATTAAGCATGAAAATATTGTTTCTTACACAATTGAGCAAAATGTTGTTGCCAAATATAAACACATGACTATTACTAAAATGGCTTGGGGTATGTTGCATACTAAAAATATGCATTATAAGTTTTTGGCTAAAGCTATGCATTTTTTTTGTTTATCTCATTAATAGGACTCCGATTCATGTTGTCTTAAACAATATTACTAAAGAAGCTTGGAGTAGTAGAAAATCTAATTTTAAACATTTGTGTTTTTGGTTGTAATGCATTTGTTCATATTCATCAACAAATGCATAAGAAGTTAGATTCTAAATCAAACGCATCTTGATTGGTTATGATGAGAAAAGTAAAGCTTATCAAGTTTATGATCCCCAAAGGAACAAAATCAAGATTAAAAGAGGTATTAGAATTGCTGAAAATGGTGTGGTTGATTGTTCTACTACTTCAGATTCTCTTGATATTGTTTCTGTTTCTTTTTCTTTTCTTTTTTATTCAAGTGATAATCATGTAAAAGTTGCACATAGTAGTGTTGACTGCTAGTAATCCTGCTCAATCTTCTAGTCTTGCTCCACCTGAGCTTGTCTAAAGGGACAAGAACAACTATACAAGCATCTGGGGTTGTTCTAGATGCTAATAATTATCCTAGAACTATGAGAATTATGTAACATGTTTTGATGTCTACATTTTGAATAACAATGATCCTCGAACACTTGAACAAGCTATAATTCACCCTCGTTGGGAAAAAGCTATGCATGATGAATACAATTCCTTAATCTCTAATCAAACTAGGGACTTAGTCCCTCTTCCTAGAGGTAAAATTTGGTTTATTGTGAATGGTTGTTCAAAACTAAGTTTACTTTTAATAATCAAGTAGACAAATATAAAGCTAGATTAATAGTTGGAAGTTTTTCTCAAGTTGAAAGAATCTATTATAATGAAACATTTACTCTTGTTGCTAAGTGTTGTTAATCAAACCTGCACCCTTGTGAAGGTAGTTTTAAGCCTTCACAGTCTGTTGAAACATGAAAACAATTTTAGGTTGTGGGTGACCTAATTAGTGAATTGAATCTCTAGATTATGAGGGCTAGCTCACTTTGGTGTATCAATTAGGACATTTGCTATACGCTACAAACTGTCGAAAAAAAAGAGAAACTTGAATGAAGGAATAGGCCTAATTGAAGGCACTAATCAACCACTTGCATCCACTAAAATTCCAGCCAAAAGACACAAACTTGAATGGAAATCCTATCTAACGATGGTGATACCCCTGTATTTTTTATTGATCCACTCAATTAGAGCTTCTAAAAACACTGATTTAGACAAGAAGGCTAAACTTTCAACTCCAATTGACCAATATGCATAAGTATTTCATGAAAAGGTTTGATCTAGTAACTAAAACTTGAGGGAAATGAAAGAATAGGCCTAATTGAAGGCACTAATCAGCCACTTGCATCCACTAAAATTCCATCCAAAAGACACTCAAACACAGAGCATGACCTACATAATTTGACCAGCTAATAACTAGGTAAGAATCAAGACTTGACAAAGAAGAAAAACTCTATCACTTATGCAAATCGATGACATAAATACACTATACCAGTAGCTGAAATCTGAAAACAACGGTCCTATTAATCTGAAAAAAGTTACAACTCAGTGTTTGGCAGAATTTTGTTTTGCCAAAAGAGGGATACAATTCAAGGTTGAAAAGCCAACTTATATAGAAAAATACATAATAACCAAAAGGTTGGCGTTGAAAATAGAAGACAACTCTTTCATTAGCCCAAGTCCAATTTTTGTTATGCCAAGATAACAAAGCCTTCTAAATTTGTCTTTTCTTGTCTTTGTCTTGCATGAAAAATACTTTGGCGTTGAAAATAGACGGTGGGCTCAAGCTTAGGCTACATGAAATCTACGCCAACTTTGCATGTAATTGGTCTTTTTCCTCTTTGAAATTGGTCTTTTCCGAAAGACATGTACCCTTTGGGAGCTTCTGAATACCCCTCAGGCTTTTGTAAACGGTCCACTCATCTTCGAAATTGCCTTTCATATTTTTTCGAAATGGACTTTCCTCCTCAGAGTGCCTCTCGGGTTTCGTTGTTACCCTTTGGGATTCTTGTAAAGGACCTTCCCGAAGGGTACATACCCTTTGGGATTTTTGTAAAGGACCCCTTCAAATAGTTTAATGAAATGTGATTTTCTCGAAGGGACTCTAACCCCTCGGAAAAATTGTAAAGGTCCTCCTTCCCTTTCAAATGGTCTTTCAGATTTATGTGATGAACTCTCCCGAAGGGCACATACCCTTCAGGTTTTCTGTGAACTATCCTTCCGAAAGGTATATACCCCTCGGACTTTGCAAATGACCCCTTCAAGTTTCTTGTGATCGTTGTCATTTCCTTCGGGTAAAATGTCCGAAGGAATTGAATCTTCAGCTAGTGATTCTTCGAACAAAAAGTCCGAAGGATTCAAAGCCTTTGTAACTTCAAAATGATCCTTGCCCCTTTGTAAAACCACAAGTCTGTTCTCTTTAGAATCTTCTCGCTTGAATAAACATCTGTTCTTTTCCTATAGGGCAGAAAATTATCAACACTAAGATGCTCACAATTACAATTGTTTTAGCTCTAGATGCTCATATGCATTGGCTTATTTATCAAGTACATTTTTGAATGGTGATTTAAATGAAAAAATTTATATGTTTCAACCTCATGGTTCATTAAGGAAATAAATGAGCATCTTGTATGCAAATTAAAGAAATTTATGGTTTGAAGCAATCAACTAGAGAATGGTCTACCAAAATACATAATTTTTTTGTAAATGAAGGTTTTACTCATAGTTGCAATAATCCTAATCTTATTGTCAAAAACATTGTTGATGGAATAATTATCATAGTCATAATTGATGATTTGATAATTATCGGTAGTAATATTTCATTGGTTTCTTCTACTAAAGATGTTTAAAAAACAACTTTAAAAATGATAGATTTAAGTCATTTGCATTATTTTTTAGGCATGCAAGTTTAGCAAAAAAAATATAACCTCTCAATTTCTCAACCCAATTATGTATATGATTTGTTAGCTAAATTCTATATGCTTGATTGCAAACCCATTGGTCCTCCTTGTGAACTTGGTGTCAAATTGCTTAATGATATGGATGTTGACCCTGTTGATCCTACTTTATATAAACAATTAGTTCAGAGTTTGAGTTATCTAACTCATAATCATCCTGATATTGCTTTTGTTGTTGGTTTGGTTTCACATTTTGTCTAAACCCCAAACTGTTCATTTTAAAGTTGCGAAACGAATTCTTCATTAGCTTAAAGGCACTTTAACCCTTGACATCGAGTATACCTCAAATAGCAACTTTACTTTGGCAAGCTGCACAAATTCTAATTGGGATGGTGATCTAAATGATCGTACATCCACAAGTGGTTATTGTTTCTCATTAGGATCTAGTACAATTTCTTGGAATAGTAAAAAGCAACGAACAATCTCCTTGTTGTTTAGAGAAGCTAAATATAGAAAATGTAATCATACTGCCAAGGAAGCCCTTTGGCTTAGAATATTTCTTGCAAATTTGGAGCATACTCTTTCATTAGCCCAAGTCCAATTTTTGTTATGCCAAGATAACAAAGCCTTCTAAATTTGTCTCGTCTTTGTCTTGCATGAAAATCCTTTGGCGTTGAAAATAGACGGTGGGCTCAAGCTTAGGCTACATGAAATCTACGCCAACTTTGCATGTAATTGGTCTTTTGATAATTATCGGTAGTAATATTTCATTGGTTTCTTCTACTAAAGATGTTTAAGAAAAAATTTAAAAATGATAGATTTAAGTCATTTGCATTATTTTTTAGGCATGCAAGTTTGGCAAAAAAAATATAACCTTTCAATTTCTCAATCCAATTATGTTTATGATTTGTTAGCTAAATTCTATACGCTTGATTGCAAACCCATTGGTCCTCCTTGTGAACTTGGTGTCAAATTGCTTAATGATATGGATGTTGACCTTGTTGATCCTACTTTATATAAACAATTAGTTCAGAGTTTGAGTTATCTAACTCATAATCATCCTGATATTGCTTTTGATTGTTGGTTTGGTTTCACATTTTGTCTAAACCCCAAACTGTTCATTTTAAAGTTGCGAAACGAATTCTTCATTAGCTTAAAGGCACTTTAACCCTTGACATCGAGTATACCTCAAATAGCAACTTTACTTCGGCAAGCTACACAAATTCTAATTGGGATGGTGATCTAAATGATCTTACATCCACAAGTGGTTATTGTTTCTCATTAGGATCTAGTACAATTTCTTGGAATAGTAAAAAGCAACAAACAGTCTCGTTGTTTAGAGAAGCTAAATATAGAAAATGTAATCATCTTTCTTTCTATACTACCCAAGAACAAGTGGCTAGTATTTTCACTAAGTCGTTATGTTAAAAAAAACTTGCACTTTTTGTAAAATGTTGGGACTGAAGGAAATTATCATCAAGGGGAAGTGTGTTGTAATGACACCTCCCTCCTTTGTTTAGGTTTGTTTGTAACCACCAAATAAAGCTTAAGGAGGAGTGTTAGGATTATCCTTTATTTGGGTTTAATTTATAGTCTTATTGTAGGTTTAAGTTTGTGTAGATTTTAATCCCAATACAAATTTTTAATTCGTACATTAAGAGAATATATGAGGTGTATCACCTCTTTTGTTCCTTTTGAAGATAATTTTGGAGTTTCATGTCATATGTAACTCCTATAACACTTGGCACACACTTCCCTCTCACCTCATGGGGATCAGGGACACTAAGTGCACACTACGAAGGTTGGTCATGGTAATGATGGAGTTACTTCGTTCCTCCTTTTGGCTCCATCACTCTATTTAAAAAGTTTTCTCTTCTCCTCTCTACACGCTTGAAGTTTATTCTTCTTTTATATTCCATTATTTCTTATACTTTCTTCATAAAGATTGTAATCTGGAGAATAATGTTTGTAAGCCATTCCTCTTTAATACACATGAGCTTTTCTTCCATTGTAATGATTTCCCCACTTGCCAATTTGTCTGTCAACACTTTCATGGTTTGGTTTTTTTTGAGGTAATATTGTACCTTTCTTTTGCATTCATTTATTTATAATTCAACTTTAGTCGTAAAGACCTTGTATTTTATTTTTTCACAAATGCCTAAATTCAAGTGCCCTACTTGATTAACTCGGTCTTCAATGATCCTACTAGGTGCATGGGGACAAGATTTGGGAGTAGGCATCATATACAAACAATAACATTCTACCTATTTGCTTTGGTCTTTAATATAGAGGACTCAAAATCTACTGGTTGTGTGCGGCCACAACATGGAGGTAAGAAGCGAACCCTACACACCCTACCTTCTCCTTGGTGATAAGCCCTTGCATCTTACTAGTTTCATGGGCCTAGGCTTGAAAGCTCTCTTTTAATAAACAAATCAGATCAGTACTTCTTAGAAACACATATACTCTAAAGTCGATTTGGGTGGACTTCCTTTTGCTTAGGTTTGACCTAAGTAGTTGTCTCATGATCTAAATTTGGATTATGGCCCATAAAGATCCTTTTATTTTTAATGTTATATATTATCCCAACAATCCATGTGGACCAATATCAATCTCTTGCCCACTTTGGACTTAAAATTTTGAACTCTATCCTTCGCATCCTACTTACCATTTTTATTATCTTCACTCCTATTGTGAGAACAACATCCATGAATGTGACTTTGCCTTGTAAACCTATCACTTATTTGTTACCTTTAAGACAAGATTTAGTGTTGAGGCTCAAAATTGTCATGAGAGCACCATAGCTAAGAACTTCCACTGCATTGGGCAAGGCAACAGAACAACTTTTTGGATTAAGAGGTTGGCTCCTCCTACTCTAGTGCTATTCTAATGCATATTGGGGTTGAGAAGGGAGAAGAAGACGGCAAAATGCAACCAAAAAAAACAAGGTTGATGCACCATAATAGTGTATCCTCCACCCACCCAAAGGAATACATGCACAAAGCAAGTGCTGTAAATTCAAATAAATTCATTACAAAATATATTGCAAGAGGTAAATGGTTGGGTGTACACACATAGACAAAGACTGCGAGCAGAAATAAGCCACAAAACATTCACAAATTGTCAAAAAACTACACAGTTGCATATAGTATTGTTGGAAATGAAAAAGCATTGAATCTAGGCAACTGTTGAGGCCAATAAATCACAATGGAGGCTCTCATGGGGAGCTTAAAAAGAAATCCATGGAGTGAGCACCCAAATAAAAAAAACTCTCTTTTTATGCAAAATGCCAAAAGAAAGAGGATAAGTAGCATTGAAATGTATATCCACACGTCAGAACTTTACAGCCACCATCAACACAAGAATCTACCATATACCCATTGTTTCCCTAGGAATGCCTTCACAAATTCAAAATTTGAATGAAGCCTTTAATAATTTCCACCATTTGCCTGGGAAGCTTAAAAGATTTTAGTTTGCATATCTATAAATGTTCTAATATTTGAATGCCTAAAAAGCCTACAAGCTTTTAAATAACATAGCATCTCCTTCTTTTTAGCCTTCCACTCAAGTGGACTTTCAAAATGACTAAAGCGTAAAGTTTTTAAGCAAGGTGGGCCCCTCCAATTTTTAAATAAAGGTAATTATCTTTGCCTCTCCATGCATGGCAATCCATCAATTTAAAATCTAAAAGCTTAAAAACATTTGAATAAAAGGTGGTCTTTATTAATTAAATAAAAGCTTTCACATATGGTGGAGTTTGCATTTTAATTGGAAGGTGGGCATTGCATTAAAATAAATCCCCGAGCTAATTTTAAATAAAAGGCAGAATATCGTAGAGTACATGGCAAATAACACAAACTTGGCGGAAAATAGTGCAAACATCCCGAGGAGTAGAAGTTTGCAACAATTAGCTTTTATATTCCTCGTCTTATATGCATATCCAGAGTCATGCACTTCTCACATCACATACATACATCCATACATATCCATAAGATTATCTCAAATTATCTAGTCATCCACGTCCAGAAAAGAAAGGAATAATTACACAAAGTATAACACATTTTAGGCCAAGTCAAATATATATATATATATGAATACAAGTTTGAAAGCAATACAAGGTCATCACACTTGGGGGCAAGTGTGGCTCAAAAAATCTCTCCCTACAGTCCAAAACAGCATACTAGCCTAATCCACCCATGAACACTCCACCCTAAAGGTTGGGAGCTCTCACTCCTATTTCTCGTATTAACACCAACCTCTAATCCCCTATGAAATTGTGATGTCTCAGACAATGTCTATGCACTAGTATCTCCTCTAGCTCCTTAACCTCCACTCCCCAAAAAGAGCTACCTATAGCTCTCTAGTCACTCGTCTTTAGAAGCTAACTAAGCCTCCAATTGCATAATCTGGGTAGCACGTGCAATCAACACCTGTGACACAAACAAAGCACATGCAAAAATGTATGTATGCCTCACTACAAGGGCAAATGTCCTTAGGCCCACCAACAATCTGTCTTTCATCCTACCCATAGGGTTTAAGAACATGTTCACACACGTAATGGAAAAAACATTCTCCACTTGTTGACACCTCTTGCACACACAATAACATCATGAATCAAGAGGCTATCGATCATGTCTCTAGATTAGGCATTTATGACTTAAATATTTAGGGTTTAGAGTGCACTCACAAGGATCGATCTTTGCAACCCCTCCCCTGCCTCATCCCTAGCCTCCTCATCCCCACTCTTCTCGTTTCTTGCCTCCACTCCACCTACTTCCCTAACTCCAGCTCATCACCCTCTCTACTAACTACTATATGATGTTGTGATTGGGCTACCCCACCACCTCCTTGCCCTCCACGCATAATGTTTATGGGCACCCGAAGCATCAATGTGCTCCATCGTAGTCGCCCCATGGTTATGGCCCTAGTCTCCCACTCCCCACTATAGACCATTCTGAAATGTCTCATCCCAGGTGGATACTTGCAAACTAAAATTTCTGCCTTGTTTGATTGTTTGTTCAATTCTGAGTTTATGCTTTTAGAATATTTTAAAGAAATGCCAAGTATTGTATGAAATTGCATATAATAAACACAATAAGAAACGCTGAAGCAAATACTAGAATGATTTAAAATCTGATTTTATTATTGTATTACAAATACAATATATTCAGTTCAGATTTTAAAATGCTCGAAGAAACACTAACTCCATACCCGAAAAATGCAATGACAGCAAGTGCAGGTCTGAAACTTATAACAACAAGCTGATAAACCCTTGGAGATAGACACCAAGCTTCCAATATTGGTTTCTCCACCATATATCTTCTAACAACAACCCATGATCAAATCAGCCACAATAGAGTTGGAATGGCACCAATGGCCTAGAATCTACACGCCCCAGCCAACGAGAGGAATACGACCTGCAAATTAAAGGCTTGTACAGCGTCTAGAAATCCACATGCCAAAAAGAAAAGGCACAATCCAGCAATAATGATGATCAAGTAAGTTTGTTTTCAGACTAATGTTCAAACCCTTGAAGTTCTGATGAAGCAATGCCAAACCAAGCCCTATTATTGTAGTGAATCACTGTAGCATGGCATTGTTCACGCCACTGTAGCAACTAACAATAACTTCTGATATGCACATCAAACCCTTATGAAATCTGGTGTTAATCTCCTCTTTAATGCACAATGTGACTTCTAAATTAAAGCCACCCAATTAGCAAACCTCGAATGATCTTTCACACCCTCAAAAAGCTCAATTCAAAGAGATGTTACACTCTCCAAGATCGTTTGCATCTGAAAACCCTAGTTTCTACCTCCAAAATGCCAAAGTACAAGCCAAGTTAAATGAATGATCAATAATCCATGAAAATTTTCAAAATTCTTTTTTATAACGTTCAATCTGTATTTGACTTCATCTTATTTAATTTACTTTTTAATTTCATTTTATTTTCCCTCATTTTTGGTACACAACTTAATAAAATAAAGTATACTTATTAATCACTTATATCTCCCCTTTAAGATAACACTTTAACACTTATTATAAAGTATACTTTAAAGCATTTAAATCCCCCTTTTAAATAAAGTCCTTATGTCTCCCTTTATGATGTTTAATAATGATTTTATGACTTAAGTGAAATCATATATTATAAAGTCATTAATCATCATTAATGATATTCACTTTATATTTAATTATTATTAAAGTATAACTTTAATAATAATTATAATATTATAACTCCGTAAATAAACCTCATAAATCAAGTTTGTTTGCACTAGGAGGTAGCCCACTGCATTCTCTTTTCCCCAAAGTGCATTACTAAAAATAGTAAGGTTGGTCTCTATCATACGACTGACTTACTGTAAATAGTAAATATATAAAATGGAGCCAGAACACCCTGAATAACACCACCTCTGAATACACCAAAGATCTGGAGATGAAAACACTGCCAACTGCCAACTGAGGAACTACCTAACTCCAACACTGGGTCCTCTAAACACCATTATTAGCCTATGAGGACCAAATGATAGGCTAAACCTCCAACTCTAATGCTCGCTCAAAAAGGGGACATTGCACATTCCTACAATTAGAAGGTTGTCTATGTATGGCTCCCCAAACTAATGGGGAACCCTATTAATTGGATATCTCTCTTTGTGTCCCAACCTCCCAATCAAAAACAATGTCATCTTGCACACTGTCAATGTTGCATCTTCCTCGCCCCACTAGTCGAGCATATCCATGCATGGCTCAAATACTAGCATGTTCATCCCCTTGTCCTCAACCAATGGCAAGGCCAACACACATATAATAACATTGTGAAGGGTAGGGATAGGGGGTGTTTCCACACCAAATAGTCAAACACCATGCTTGGCGCCCATGTATGTCATGACCTTTTGTGCCACTCTATAGAAGTCATGATATATTTGTGTGAGGATGTCCATCGCATAATAGTAGATCCTACCATGCTTCTCTACAACCCTCACCACAGGGACCCTGCAATATAGTAGCATGTCCATCCCCTTGTCCTCAACCAATTGCAAGATCAACACACTAATGATAACCTTGTGAAGGGTGGGGATAAGGGCTTTTGTCACACCAGATTGTCAGACGCCAAACTTGGTGCCCACATATGTCATGTCCCCTTTTCAGAGTTAATTTTATTGGGAGACCCATAGCCTATTCTTTATTTTCCATAGGCTAAGGGATAAATTTCTGGAAATAATTCAATAATAATATTTTAAGTTGTCCTAAGTAACTTTATTTTATAACATTGTAAATAGACGACGTATATATTATTATTCAAAGTGGGCTTAATGTAATATTTTATTAAAAACTGTTTTCAAACACTTCTAGAGGAAAATTAGGCAGGAAAAAGACATCAGAATGAAAAGGGTAATCATAAAAGGAGTTGGGCTCAAAAAAAGACATCCATTATCTATTGAAATCAAACCCTTTTTCAAAGCTTGAAATTGAGGACGAAAACCCTTTGGTATGCAAGATTAGAAGACAAAAACCCTCGTCCATTTGTGATGGTTCCATCCAAGGATCACATTTGTGCCAAAAGATTGAAGTTTATTCTAGATTTAGTTTGCTACAATGTCACTACAATACTGCTGCTACAATAATTCATTTGGATAATTTATGTATTTTTGGGTGGTGGTGGCTTACTTTGTTTGTTGTCATAACATCCTCAAGCTATTGTGCGACCCATTGCTAGCCATATCTTGTTCCCATATCAAATGCAGCCCTAGTAAGCTACTTTGTCATTATGTAGTCAATAAAATTGGGTTTTTATGTTGCATAAAACATGTAAGGGTTTCCTATGGTTTATCTTTGTTATTCAGTTGTTATTCAATAGTATTGTCATGTGTTTTGTAGGCATTCAGTACGTTATAATAAAGGTTTCAATTGGGTCTAGTACTTCAATATTGTATGTTGTTATTTGGTAATTTTATTGATATTTCAAAAAAAAAAAATCACAAAACAAAATGAGAATTGATAAAAATACGAGAAAAGGATATTAAAGTGGTATCAAAGTTGTGATCTTGTCAGCATAGAGGGGAAAGTTATTATTTTGATATCATATGCACTCCCCTTGAAGATAAATTAGATATTACCAAAGAGAAAGAATTAAGGCTCAGTTACCAGAAATAGAAAACGAAGTCATGGGGGACAGAGAAAAGAGAGTACCTACAGATGAAATGAATTCGTTGCAAGAAACTATCAATCAGGTCAAAGAGAATTGGAAAAGACAATCCAAAGGACATTGAGAGAGTCCATGATAGAATTAGTATGAGCCATGCAAAATAGAATCAAAATAGGGCAAATCAAGGAGAAAGAAGTTCTTTAGCTAATGATCGGATTTCACTCAACCCCCCTTCCACGACTCTTTCTGAGCAAAAATTTTGCATGAAGAACAACACCCAAAAGAGGTAGAGCCCCAACAACCCCACATAAGTAATGATTTTGCAACATATCATGATGAATATAAAGTACTAAGCCATGCAGTACAAGATACATTGACTTTTTGAGAGTTATGTGATCTAAGGATGAAGAATGGTAAAAGGACATGAACCAGAGATTTAAGTGAAAGAACCAAACCCTGAAAGGAAGAAAGAAGATACTTACGAAGGCACTCTTGCCACACTTTTTGGTGCTCCTAGATATCACCCTTTTAGAATTTGTGGAGTTCTGCATGGGCATAAAATCACAATGTTGATTGATATTGGAGCAACTCACAACTTTATAGATGAGAGATTGGTTGTCAAAAGAGGTTTGAAAACAAAGCACTTTGAAGGATTAAATGTTATTGTAGCTGATGGCTTTACTATCCCTTACACCAAGAGGATTCAACAACTGTATATTACACTAGACAAATACAGGTTGCGTAATGAATTCTATGTTGTGGGCATAAGAGAGACAAATATGGTCTTAGAAGTGCAATGGTTACATTTTCTTGGAAAATTCACTCAAAATTATCAGACCATGGAGCTGAAATTAAAATCAGATGAACAAAAAGTAGTGCTTCAAGGCATTGCAAATGGATCCCCTAAAGTTGTCACAACCAAGAAGATAGAGAGACCATTTCGCAGAGGACAAGTCGCTTGAGCAACTCATTGTTTGGTGAATACCACAACTTCACCCACAGATAAGAAATCCTATCACGTGGACATTCAACCTATTCTAGACCAACATTGCAAATGTTCAGTGGCATACCTCCCAGATTGCCACCTGATAGAGGATTTCAGCATATCATAGAATTGGAACCGGGTTCTAAACCCTTGATGACTACCCCTTTGCATCAGTGGTCCTTGTGAAGAAAATGATGGTACTATGTGGATGTGTATTGACTACAAAGCTTTGAACAAGAAGACTATCAAAAATAGAAATCCCATTCCTAGGATCGATGAGTTAATTGATGAGTTGCATGGAGCTGTGTATTTTCAAATATTGATTTGAGATCAGGATACCGTCATATTCGTGTAAGGGATGAGAACGTGCACAAAACAACATTCAGGGGTCACTTTGGACACTTTGAATTTTTGGTCCTGCCTTTTGGCTTGACAAATGCTCCAGCCGCTTTCCAGTCATGCATGAATCAAATTTTTAGTAAGCAATTGAGAAAATTTTATTTGATTTTTTTTATGACATTTTGATTTATAGCAAGACTTGCGAAGATCATTTGAGACATTTGGATGCAATTTTCGGTTTATTAGAACAGTAGACTTTGTTTGCTAAAGAATATAAATGTGAGTTTGGGATGACAAAAATTATATACTTGGGCCATGTCATTAGTGCTTGAGGAGTTCAAGTGGACCAACAAAAGATCCAAGCTATTTTGGATTGGCCTCCTCCTACCACATTGACACAGTTGAGAGGTTTCTTTGACCTCTGCAATTATTACAAGAAGTTTGTTAAAGGCTTCTCACAGTTGGCACTCCCATTGACAGATTTAACGAAGAAGGGAGCTTTCTCTTGGTCATATTCAACACAACAAGCTTTTGACAAACTGCAGGAGGTAATGAGTTCATGCCTTGTCTTAGTTGTTCCAAATTTTTCACTTCCATTCATATTAGAACGTGATGCATCAAGAGAAGAGATTGTGGCAATTTTGATGCAGAAAGGGCATCCCATAGCTTTTGAGAGTTGGAAGCTTAGAAAGACAGAGAAAGGATTCTCAATTTATGACAAGGAGATGTTAGCCAAAATGCATTCTTTGGCAAAATTCAGATAGTATCTAGTGTGTGGCAGATTCGTGGTTAAAACTGACCACAATAGCTTGAAATTATTCCTCAGCCAAAGAGATTTGAATGATAGGTAGCAGAAATGGGTAATCTTCGGACTTATGATTTTGATATAAAGTATGTTAAGGGTAAAAACAATGTTGTAGTTGATGCCCTATCCAAAAAACCAACTTTATGCTCTATGTGTGAAATCTCTACTAATTGGAAGGTTACTATAATAGCAGAGTATGCAAAGAATGCTTTTGCTACTGATATCCTCGAGGGAAAAATACAAGATGACAGGTATAAGGTGGTAAGTGATATCATCATTTACAAGGATAGAATTTATCTCATCCCAAAATCAAAGGTGAAGGATAATTTGAAAGCAAGGCATGAAATGCCATTGGCTGGTCACCCCGTGTACTTCAAGACCTACAAGCAAATTAGGGAAAGATTTACCTGAAAGGACTCAAGGGAGATGTCCTCAAATACATCAAAGTGTATTACCTGCCAGCAGAGCAAAATTGAGCACAGATTCCCAGCAGATTTATTACAGCCCCTACCAAATCCAAATCAAAATTGGAGAGCATCTCTATGGATTTCATCACTGGTATTCCAAAGGTTTAGGGTAAGATTTGTATATATGTTATAGTTGACATACTAAATATGCTCATTTCTTTGCCATTTCATCTGATTTCAAGGCACCACAAGTAGCTGATTTGTTTTTCAGAGAAGCATTCAGACTTCAACGGTTGCCTAAAAACATAGTGAGTGATAGAGATCAGATTCCTTAGTTTATTTGGGAAGGAGCTCTTTCATCTGACAGTAACTGAATTGACTCCTAGCACCAATTACCACTCTCAAACAGATGGGCAAACACAGTGGATTGAGGGATATTTGAGAAATTATGTATCAGAACAGCAAATAGCATGGATCCAATGGCTCCATATGGGGAAGCATTGCTACAATACATCACATCACCTCCATTGGTATGACTCCATTCAAGGCCTTATATGGTTATTGACGCACGTACTTTTGTGGATTTGGTCATCATAGATAGTAAAGTACCAAGGGCAAGAGATTTGGTCAGACAAATTCAGGACATTTTGGAGTCACTCAAAACAAATCTCCAACAAGCAGAAGTTGTATGCAGATCGGCATCGTATTTAGAGGACATTTTGGCTGAATTGTTGGCTTGGTTTTACAAGAATCACTTGACCTTTAACAATGGGGGTCAAAAACAACATGTGGAAGATGACTCTAGAATTACAATCCAAAATGTTTGACACGCCTAAAAGCACATAGCTTACCCAAATGGGACAGGGAAAAAGCAAATCAACTGGCAGATGTTAAATATAATCAACCATACAACTTATTTCCAAGATTTCAAGACTAATCGAATTGTAAAAGCAAATCAGAACCTATTTCTCATCTGTTTCTACATTGCTCTTTGGCAAAAGCCCTTTGGAAATAGTTTGATTGTCTTCTTGGCAATGAAGGTAGCACATTGACTTCAATTGAACAAGCTTTGAAACAATGGAGCCAGATGCCAACTGAAATGACAATTCCTAACCACATAACACAAATTAATTCTGGCCCACAAAGTGTGGCATAAGTGGAAAGCAATAAATGCCAGAATATTCACTGATGAAGTCACTCATCCTACTCAAATAACCCGCATAATCAAGGCCAATATTCATAGCACAGCTATGAGCTTCTACTGAAGAAAAATATGGATTATAGACTCTTCTAGAATTTTTGATTGTCAGATTGTACAATCCAAAAAAACAATGGGTTCCACTGCAAATAGGATGGCACAAACTACTTTTTGACAGTGTTGCTAAAAATAAGCCTGGTCAAGTGGGAATAGGTGGTGTCATATGAAAAGATCTAGAAAATTATATTCTTGCGTTCCTAAAGGATATAGGCGAACAAACCAACAATTTGGCTGAATTGTTGGCTTGTTTTCACAAGATTCACTAGGCCCTTGTGAATGGGAATCAAAAACTGTAAGTGGAAGATAACTCTAGAATTATAATTCAAAATGTTTGCCGTGCCTACAACCACATAACTTACCCAAATAGAAAAGGGAAAAAGCAAATCAACTGACAGAAGTTAAATATAATAAACCACACAGTTAACTTAGTATCAAAATTTCAAGGCTACTCCTTTGATCAGAGGGCAAGAGAGTGTAAAATTGCTGCAGATAGATTGGCTAATCTGGCGATCTCCCATTTCAAGAATAAAGGGATACAAACCTATGTCTATCCGGCAAAATCCCCCAAAACAAATTCAATAGATGGTGACCTTAGAAGTGGTTACCACAAAACAAACGGACAATGATCAATAACACCAGATCTAATAACTATAAGCAAAATCTTTTTAGGGGATACTATAAGAAAGCTAGAATGAAAAGAACCGTTTGTATGCAGTCCCAATTCAACCGAAGAGAGATAGAAGGCAATGTAAAGGTCTTTGAACAAATACTTATTGTATTATGAGATAGGGGCCTGAGACTGATCAAGAAAGAGGTGATTTCAAAAAAAAAGGCAAATTGCGGAAAAACTCAACAGACTTTTCCCTTCACGCATCTTCTTTTTCTAGTTTTTTTAGACTAGGGGTCAACTTTGTTTTCTATATTACTTGTCTTTTTTTAATAATCTCTACGTCTTAGTCGAATCTATCACTTATATTTTCTTTGCTCTCTGTGTTCCTTGTTTAATTCTATTCCCTATCCATCCTTATCTTACTTTTGCTATCCTCCACGTCACCCCCCATTAGCTTGGCCCACTCGACTTTTATCCTAAGGCAATGTTTCTACATAAATGTTTAATTGTTAACCACAAGGAAACCCTATGTTTGGGGGCTTTTAAATATCTCTTCTATTCTTTCCAACCACAACAGGTTCTAATAAATAATTCTTATATGGAAGCAATCCACTCTCAGTGCCTGACAATCTGCCAGGTGGACACCAATAGGGAAAATATCAAAAGCATCGATAATGGGAAAGGGCAGCATTACAAAGATTTCTCTCTCCATAGAACATATAAATTGGGTCCACACCAAGCAAAGTCTAGATCAATACACTTGAAGGACTTTTTTTATCAAAACAAGCAGGCTCAAGGCCACTTGAACACAAATCATTCTTCCATTTTAAAAAGATCTATCATGTCTCCAGTGCATGGTAAACTGTATGTATCCAGCGAATAATAGAAAATGCAAAGTTCAAAGGGTGAAGAACAGCCCTTCTACTTAGCTTGTTGAAATTCATTAATGCTTTCAAATTGTTGTCTTAATGCCAAGCAAGGAGGATTTATTGTCTTAATGCAGTAAAAATTTATGAAGTGGGTGAAAGTGGACACAAGTTGTGATGATTTGTATATCTTTTCAGCAGTCAAAGGTTCCAAAAGGCACCAAAGCAAAGGTAAAGTGTTAAAGGTTAAGCCTTTCACTATATGTCTGCCCCCTTATATTAATAAGAAAATCACTCACCTCCCTCTATGCAGCTGTTTTGATCAGTTACTGTTATTTGTAAAAGATTATATGATCTGCTTCAATCTAAATGAGAAAAGGGAACTCAAGTGAATCTTATTTTCTCAGCTGGGATGAACTTAGGCAAAATAAATAGATTTACATCTCAGCTTATAAATAAAATTAACAGACATGGCAAGAACAAAGAAAACAACTACAATCATGTTACAATTCAGGTGTATAAGAGAAGCAGACGGAAAAGAAAGAACATTGCATCCCAAAGGCCTTCAACCATGAAAAGAGAACAAAGGAATGATGCTGCTATGCAACACCCAATTTACATATAAGATGATGAAGATATCCCCTCCTTTGGCACCAACAGTGATCATCTTCTCAGTGTGAATTAGCAGCAGTAGTTTAACACACCAAAGGAATTTAATCTCACGTAGGTAATGGTCTCAGAAATAGGTCACATGTTCCTCCTATCTACCCTAGGACCCATCCTGTCACTTGAGTTCTTTCTGGGATTGAACTTTGTCATAAGAATGGAAGGATGCCTCCTTCTTTGACCCCAACTTCAATAGGTTTGGCATTAACCCTGGTCAAATGAATATCCTGGAGCATACGTATTTTGCATCTCCCACTCATGGCCTCTCCCTCCAGCTCAATCACAAGCCGCCCAACTCCTCCCATAGAATCATGTTCCTTTCGAAAGGGGGACACCCCAAAATCCCAATCAAGGACACCAGGAAACCCAGACCCACTCTCATGTTCATGTTGATAACACCATCACTAACTCAACCGTGCTTGCTGCTGTTTTGGAAATCTCTGCTGCCCTTAAAAATCTGAAGAAAACTAATGGTGATAAAGGGATTTGCAACCCCCGTCTTGAGAGGGTTTATCTAGGCTGTTGTAGAGTGTGCTACAGCAAAATGAAAGAATCGGTGCCTTAATAACTATGTGGACCGGCTAGGGAAGATCATTGAACAACATGAAAAAAACTCTACATGCGATCAACACTATTCTCCTTTAAAAAAATGCTAGAAGGCAGATCAGTGATATTATTCAAGAACATGCTGAGTTGGCTTCCCCCACAAAAAGGGAAGCTTCTAATGCTCAAAGCTCCACTGAAACAAACATCCGAGAAATGGCTTGGCAAAGGACCCCTATTCAAGCCCCAAGCTTCAACCTCCACAAAGGCTTGGATCCTCTGCAACGTTAAAAAGGAGAGTCTTTCTGATCCGGGGCCCAGGGGGAACCCGGCGGACAACCCCTTAAATAAAAATCTTGATGTGTTGTATGTGTGTGCATAAACTATGTCACATTTATTATTTATGCAAAGAATCAAGAAAGAAAGATAACAGAAGTGGAACAGGAAGTTTTATTAATCTGTGCATTTTGTACATGGCAAACTCTTGAGAAAGATGTATGGTTGTCCATCTTCTACACTGATTGCTAACTAAAGTTATAGATGTGTATACATATATTACAAAGCCATGAAGGCATAAAGAACCATTATAGAAGTTGAAGCGTTTGAACTTCCATGTGGGACACTTTGCCTTCCAACGATTGCATTGATCGACGTCAAAAGTAACCCTTGACATTTTGACACATGGTGTTGCCCCATGGAAGGGGCACTACGCCTCAACCCACACCATCTATGCCACTAAAACTAACACGCTTTGCACCTGTTAAGATGGAAGCAACAAGTTGTCAGTGCCTAGTTGTACCATGCGGTGTGAGTTGGCCTTTGTGGTGTGGCATTGAGGTGTGTAGGACCTTACCAAAGCCACTGATGGATAACAAATAAGATTTGGCAGATGCATGGGTGGCACCAAATCCAATCTACACAAATTGCATTGTGCCACTATAGAAGCATATGCGACATTTGTTGAAGACAAATTGATGATCTTGGAGGTACCACTAACATCTGAAGATTGGGGTACCACAGACAGTTGAAGAGAAACCACAATAACCGCAAGTTGTGAGAATGGGCTTGGTGGTATCACTAGAACCGTTTTTGGAAGATCCTCATGGATCAATTGCCCCACCTTGTAAAGTAGTAGTCCCAACTGCGTTAAATCTGAAAAGCAAGCATGTAAACTTGAATTCTAGCCAATACTTTTTGAACCATTTTGCTTGTTGCAGGTGCTGACCTACTTTGACAACTCTGTACACTGGCAAAGAACGGTCTTTTGTAGACATGATTTCTAGAATCATATTTGGCTTTGTGGGTTGAGGTTGTGTGTCAGTAGGCCGTGATGTTTTGAATGTTGAATATGCATAGATGTATGGCACAATCTTCTTAGGAGTTGGCACAACATGATTAGAGCATGGAATCACTTCAGGGATTTGATATCTCTTACCGCCCACTAATTCAACTACGCTCTGAGGATTGGCATTGTACACACACTGGCAACTATGCATGTATGGATGCCCAAGGAGTACATCACAACCATCATTTGGCACTACATCACAAACTCTTCTTTGAAAGGATAGATAGCACATGAGAAGTAGCATTGGAGACTAATGCGTATAACTTCAGTGTTGCAAGAACTAAACCATCCCAATTTGTAAGGATGCAGATGAAGCATGGTTAGAAAATTCAATCAATTGATGATTGCTTCAGTGATGAGGTTCTTTATGCCATCACCATCAATCAAAAAAACCAATGGCTGACCTTGCACCTACATCTATGAATGGAATGGGTGTTCTGCTTCAGCATCTTGTGCTATTGGTGTTGCTTGTGCAATGGCTACTACAACGTTTGGATTTGTGTCAGTGATTCCATTAGAGGGGTTGACTTCATAATCCTTTGTTGCTTCCCGGGTAAGAAAACTCTTCTAAGCATGGCAATCCGCGTTGGAGTGGTTGCTGCTATTGTGTTTGTCACACCATTTGCTTCTCTTAGACTGTTGTGTCTTTCTATTTAAAGAAGGCAGATTCTTTGGTGCAGACAATGTGTCTCGTCATCCTTTCAACTTAGATTCTTCCTCAACGGTTACCGCATAGCAATAGGCTTCTCCCATCATCTTAACCTTGGTCAATTTCAGTTTGAACTGAATAAATGGTTGTAGGCTATTGCGGTAGTTAAGAACTCTATGCTAATGATCACAATCTTCCATACATGTCATGGAAGGCATCAGTGTAGACTTAGACTGACTGGGCATGTCCTTGTTGTAGTTGTTGCCACTAAATGCAGCAATCATCACAAAAATCTTTAGTATAATATTCATCCTAGAAGACTTCAAGGAATTTTTCCCGGGTTGGTTCAGATTCTTATTTTGTCTAGTCTTTCTCACAAAGAATGGGATTGCAACCACTTCATGATGAGTGAAGAAACTTTCAG
This sequence comes from Torreya grandis, assembly GCA_037957365.1. Classification (NCBI taxonomy): domain Eukaryota; kingdom Viridiplantae; phylum Streptophyta; class Pinopsida; order Cupressales; family Taxaceae; genus Torreya; species Torreya grandis. The sequence continues at coordinate 4,494,520 of JARHVA010000093.1, read as the reverse complement.
AAGTGCAATCTTGATTTTCTCTTCATTAGACAAGTCATTCATAGAGAAATATGACTCAATTGGTCTAACAAGTTATCTATTGCATTTGCATTAACTTTTCCCTCACACACAAAAACTCTCAATTTACTTGAAACCTAGGGGGAGCTTGACCACCAAAATCTTTACCTAACATGTGAATCTATGGAACCACCCATTCAAGGACTTCAACAAACTGGTTGAACAAAAACGTCTTTTGTTCTCAAAGTGATTTTGCAATTCCGTCATTAATCATCTATTGGATTGCATCTTGTGGGTTGTTTCCTACCATCTGAACTTGCTTGAAATGACACAACAAGCTATTTGATGGGTCTCGTGATTTAACGCCAGTCTTCATATACTTTGACCTAGTTTGACGGGACATGCACAAACAAGATGAATCGTTCTGACACCGCTAATTTGAGGCCCAAGGGAACCTGGAGGACAACACCCTAAATGAGAATCTAGATGTGTTGTATGGATGTGCCGAAACTATATCAGATAACATGCAAAGAAACAAGAGAGAGATAATAGAATTGGAAAAAAAACTTTTATTAATCTACGTGTCATTTACATGGCATACTCTTGAGAAAGGTGTATGGATGTCTATCTTCTACTCTGATTGCTAACTAAAGCTACAATTGTGTATACATATATTACAAGGTTGTGAACGCATAAAGAACCATTACAAAAGTTGAAACAATTGAACTTCCATGTGTGACTCTTCACCTTGCAACGATTGCACTAATCAAGGTCAGAAGTAATGCTCGCCATTTTAGCACGGGGCATTGCTCCTCAACCCCGCACCAACTATGCCACCTTTTTGGTCTAGCATGGAGGTGTATAGGACCCTAACAAAGCCATTCGTGGATACTACACAAGGTTTAGTACATGCATGAATGGCACCACGTTCAATATACACATATTGAACTACACCACTATAGAAGTGTGTGTGGCATCTAATGGAGACGAATTACTGATCTTGGAGGTACCACAGACCTCTCAAGGTTGTTATGGGATACTACAAACCATTGAAGAGGAATCGTAATAATTGCAAGTTGTGAGAATGGATTTGTCAATATCACTAGAACCATTTTTGGAAGATCCTCCTGAATCACTTTCTTTGCTTTCAACCCATGCAGCTCATCAAAGCAATAATTAATATTTACAAATAATAGTAAAATATTTTTGTATGACCACTGGCTTCATTTTGGAACTTTTGTTATTCCAAAGAAAATGCACCAAACAAAGCCCACAGGAAGTCAAAGCGAAAAAACCAAAGGGAATAAAGAAGAAAAAGAAAAAATTAGAAGGAAAGATATCCTTCGGACAAAAAGTCCAAAGGAATTCTTTCGGACTTTTTGTCCGAAGGATTCCTTCAAGAAAACTGCAAATAAATCAATGAAAAGGGGCAAAAAATAATAAAGCCAAGGAGATAATAAAAGTCCGCAAAAAAACCAAAGGTAAATCCAGGGGGCAAGACATAAGAGCCAAAGAGAATAAAATCGAAAAAATTGGCAAGAAAGATATCAAAGGAATATAAGACCAAGGAGAGCCAAAAAACCCGAAGATTTTATATACAAGCAAAGTAGAATATCCGAAGAAAATCCGAGACCAAAGGAAATCTGCAGATAAAAAAGAATATCCGAAAGAATTAGGCTAAGGGAATAGCCAGGAAATCTGAGGAAATATAGACAAAATAATCCAAAAATATAATCCCACCAAAAATAGACACGAACAAGCAGACCAAAATAAGAGAAAATACATGCGAACAAAGGCTATTTTTGGTAGATTTCTAAGTTTCAATTGACCCACAGTTTGACTAGTCAAAGTCACGCTTCTCCAAACGTTCCAACGGTCCGAGTAGAGCTCATCTATTGACTCTTAATGTGGATTTCCATGCAAAGAGAGGTGGGCGTTTTAACAAGCCCAGCTGTCCACTTTCAAACGCCAAAGAGCTAGTCTCTAATTTTAGACATGGCTCAGACGATCATGCATAAGCAAAGTCAAACGTTTGAGCCCACCGTCCACTTTTCAACGCAAGGAATTTTCATGTAAGACAAACTAGACTTTTGTAAACACTGAATTGGTTTGAGTTTATTGCCTCTCTATTTTCAAACGCCAATCTCTTTGTTTTTTGTTATTTTCTATATTAATAGCTTTTCAGCTTTGTAAAAAGAATCCCTCTCTTGGTAAGACCAGACTCTGTCATTGGTGAGTTGTGTAACCTCTTTAATCAATAGACGGACTATATTTTCAGATTTCAAGTGTTGGCATAGTGTACATTCATTCCACAATTTGCATACGTGGTAGATTTCTCTCCCTTCCCAAATTTTGATTCGTACCTAGTTGTTAGCTTATCATGTTATGCAGGTCATTTTCAATGTTTTATAAGTCTTTTGCTAAAGTTGTAAGTGGATGTTAGGTGGTTGCATAATGTCTTGTATCAGACCTCTCTCCATTGTTTTCCCTCACGTTTTATCATTGGATCGAACCTTCTCATGAAATATTTATGCATAGTGATCAATTGAAATCAAAGGTCTTCTTTTTCCCTTGTTTGTTCAGTATTCAAGGTTCCAAGCAGAGTGGATCAACGTTCTGGTGTATCACCGTCACTAGGTAGGATTTCCCCTTAAAGTTTCCTTCTCCCTTTTCCATGGTAGTCTACAGCGCAGAGGAGAAATCTTCATTGATACATCTTACAAGAACTAGCCTTCTCTGGAAGTTCTCACCATTGAGGCACCCACCCTCGTGAGAAGATCCCATTGTTTCAACCGGAGAGAGGATTAGCCATTTCAGCACGTCTTCAATCCAGGGTGCAACTCCAGGTTGACAACAGTTTTTAACACGCCCAATGGGACCCGTTTGGAGCTGGTCTTAATGAAATCGCATTTGCAGTAACATTCTTCAAGAAGTATTTGGCGATTCCAAGCTCAGGTGGTTGCTTCTAATAATCTAGTCACACTTTCCATGTAAGTATTGCATTATCATGAATGAGTTTTAATGGTTGTATATGAAGAGAATTCCTATGCTATGTTTCCTTATCAGCGCAATGATGGATCATACCAACCTTATCATGATGCCTATGAGCCTTTTTATGAACCTAATCAGCCTTATCAGGAGTATTATCAAAGCTATGTTGAGCCATATCAGTCATATGAGTAGCCTTGGCTCCAAGAAAGAATGGATGAGATAGAGCTCAAAATACTAGCATATGCGAGGAAAGTTTGCTCAAACACTCAGTATGAAGAAGTGAATGGTCTATTCCAAAATGTGTCCAATGATCCAGAAGAGATAAATGCGCTGTGTATTTTTGTATTAGAGAAGATGGAGGCTTGAGATAGGCAAAAAATCGAGTTGAGTCACTTGTCTACAAAGGGTCCTTGCACTCCTTATTCTCATGAGGTTCTTAACCATGCCCAATATGTGCCGAGGGAGCTTCCTAGTTGGAGTCGAGAGCCTATTCATGAGACTAACCCTTCCTATAGTCCCCTTTTCTCACCAATCATTTCTCAAGCTCAAGTTGTCCAGGAAGACAAGTAGGATTCAGACTTTGATGAGGTAATGGCAAGTGGAAGGAACAAAATACAGAGGTCTTTAAGAGTTTCTCTTTCCCTCCTCTCTAAAACTCCCTAGATAATTGCATTGCCCTCAAGATTCCAAAATCTGATCATGATCAACCTACCATGCTTCATTTTTTCTCTCAAACAAATGAATTTCATCACCCTCCCACCATCTCCCTTCTTCAGGAGGAGCCTGTTCTTTGAAGGATTGAGAAAGAGGTTGCGGCTACAAGTTAAGTTCTTGCACAGTGTGTGGAGGATGCTTCAGATGTGTTTAAGGAAGAATTTCCTATTGATACTTCACTTAAGGTTATAGTTGAGCATCTAATTATATTTAAGAATGAGAAGGTTGATCTTGATGTAGAGGAACTCCAAAAGAAGTTGGTGCAGATTGAAGTTATAAATGAGTTACAAGTATCTCCTATTGAGAAGGATCGAAATAGCTTTCAAGCTGATTCAGTTCAAATAGATCAAAATGAGGAACAAAAAGATGATTGGCAGTTTTACCTTTAATCTCTATAAGAGATTGAAGAGCTTTGTATGGATATGTTGGCTATTGAAGAGCATGTTTATGAGAAATCTGATCAAAAATCACCTATTCAAGATCATAATATAGATTGGGTTGCCTATTCAAAGCTCCTTGACAAGCTGGATGAACTTGCAGCAGTCGATAAAAAGGGTGTGGCCACTCAAGAACAATTATCACTTAACAAGGTGGTAGATGACAAGCAGTGCGAAAAATATCAGGAAGTACTAGATGAGTTTGTCTTTGTTGGTGACTGGTTTGTTGTTGATGACTCATTTGAGAAGATGATAATACAGTTGGTGGACAATAAAAATGCCTTATCAAAGGTTATGATTGATAAACATCCTGCCTTGCAACTAGTACCATCTCTTGGAGTGATTGAGTTTAAGAATTTCCCTTTTGATCCAAGTGGATCGTGCTTTGTCATGGTTAGTTAGGTTCTTTGTTAGTTTGTTTTCCTCCAAGTGTTGTTCCAGCACATGAGTTTCGTTCATTTATGTTCCAATAAGTGCTTGTTTGCACATTTGTTTCTTAGTTTTCTTGCTTTTGTGTGTTTCCCTTCTTATTTTGAAGGAGAAAGGTTACTTCAGCCATGATCAGAGGAGATTTTCAATACAAAATCAAGTTTATCATTGTTTTGGAAGTTCAAATAGCATCTATATGGTCTGAGTTCTCAAGCATAGCAGGCATGCTTCCCTACGAGTCACCAGAAATGTTGGCCATTTTTTGGCCTACATACCAAAATTTTGCCTAAGTGTGAGAGGGTGGGCATTCAAGCAAGACTTCGGGTTTTACACAGCAGAAGACTTCAGGTTTTTTAAAAGGAGAAGTCTTTGGGTTTTACAAGAGACAACTTATTTTACTTTATGAGTAATCAGCAGTTGAAACCCCTCAGCAGAAGTAATCCGGTTTGGAAAACCCGAATAACTCTTGACAGTGCAAATCGGGTTTTGAGAAGTGCTTTGCTTATGAAAGTTTTATCAGCAGAAGTAATCCGGGTTGAAAAACTCGAATTACTCTTGACAGTGCAAATCGGGTTTTGAAAAGTGCTTTGCTTATGAAAGTTTTATCAGCAGAAGTAATTCGGGTTGGAAAACCCGAATTACTCTTGACAGTGCAAATCGGGTTTTGAGAAGTGCTTTGCTTATGAAAGTTTTATCAGTAGAAGTAATTCAAGTTTAGAAACCCAAATTACTCAGGATAGTGCATTTCAGGTTTCACAAGGTGAATGACTCATCTCTTTTTATAAGTAACAAGCAATGAAGAATCCAAAGTAGGTGCCAGTGAAGAGTCTGAAGGATTCCTTTGGAATAATTGTCAAACACAGAGAAGGAGACTGACATTTTTTCCGAAAGATAAAAGTCCAAATGAAAGAATAAACCAAGGGTCAACGGAATGCCAAAGGAAATGGACCAAACAAAGGCCACAAGAAGTCAAAGCGAAAAAACCCAAGGGAATAAAGAAGAAAAAGAAAAATTTAGAAGGAAAGATATCCTTCGGACAAAAAATCCGAAGAAATTCCTTCAGACTTTTTGTCCGAAGGATTCCTTCGGGAAAAATGCAAACAAATCAACGAAAAGGGGCAGAAAATAATAAAGCCAAGGAGATAATAAAAGTCTGCAAGAAACCCAAAGGTAAATCCAGAGGGCAAGACATAAGAGCCAAAGAGAATAAAATCAGAAAAATTGGCAAGAAAGAAATCCGAAGGAATATAAGACCAAGGAGATAGCCAAAAAACCCGAAGATAATATATACAGGCAAAGCAGAATATCCAAAGAAAATCCGAGACCAAAGGAAACCTGCAGATAAAAAAGAATACCGAAAGAATTAGGCTAAGGGAATAGCCAGGAAATATAGACAAAATAATCCAAAAATAGAATCCTGCCAAAAATAGACACGAACAAACAGACCAAAATAAGAGAACATACATGCGAACAAGGGTTATTTTTGGCAGATTTCTAAGTTTCAATTGACCCACAGTTTGACTAGTCAAAGTCACGCTTCTCCAAACGTTCCAGCAATCCAAGTAGAGCTCATCTATTGACTCTTAACATGGATTTCCATGCAAAGAGAGGTGGGCATTTTAACAAGCCTAGCCGTCCACTTTCAAACGCCAAAGAGCTAGTCTCTAATTTTAGACATGGCTCAGCGGATCATGCATAAGCAAAGTCAAACGTTTGGGCCCACCGTCCACTTTTCAACGCAAGGAATTTTCATGCAAAACAAAATAGACTTTTGTAAACACTGAGTTGGTTTGAGTTTACTCCCTCTATTTTCAAACTCCAATCTCTTTGTTTTTTGTAATTTTCTATATTAATGGCTTTTCAGCATTGTAAAAAGGATCCGTCTCTTGGTAAGACCAAACTCTGCCATTGGTGAGTTGTGTAACCTCTTTAATCAATAGAAAGACTGTATTTTCAGATTTCATGTGTTGGCATAGTGTACATTCATTCAGCAATTTGCATACATGGTAGATTTCTCTCCCTTGCCAAATTCTGATTCATACCTAGTTGCTAGCTTATCATGTTATGCAGGTCATGTTCAGTGTTTTATAGGTCTTTTGTTGAAGCTGTAAGTGGATGTTAGGTAGCTGCATAGTGTCTTGTATCAGACCTCTCTCCATCGTTTTCCCTCACGTTTTGTCATTGGATCGAACCTTCTCATGAAATACTTATGCATAGTGATCAATTGAAATCAAAGGTCTTCTTTTTCCCTTGTTTGTTCAGTGTTCAAGGTTCCAAGCAGGGTGGATCAACGTTCTAGTGTATCACCGTCATTAGGTAGGATTTGCCCTTCAAGTTTCTTTCTCACTTTTCCATGGTAATCCGCAGCGCAGAGTAGAGATCCTCATTAATACATCTTACAGGAACCAACCTTCTCTGAAGGTTCTTCTCATCATTGAGGCACCCACCCTCGTGAGAAGATCCCATTGTTTCAATCGGAGAGAGGATTAGTCATTTCAGCACGTCTTCGATCCAGGGTGCAACTCCAAGTTGACAACAATAACATGTCTAGTGGCCATGACAAAAGCAAAATTACTAAATGTTTTGTGTATATAGTGCTTTAGACTATATGTGATACCTATTGTAGTAATTTTGGTAGAAGCAAACGCATTGTTGATGTAAAAGGTGTAAGAGGAGGGCTTAATCTCAAGTTGATTCAAACACCTCTTAATATCATGTAAGTTTGCTATAGTCCATAGTTTTGACTTGGATCGCCTAAATTTTCTTAGGCATCCATTGTTTATGCACCTCCTCCTATCAATATATAATATTTTGCCAATGGCCTTTGGTCCAAATGGTGTGTATGCTGGTCTTAAGGCATTGACAAACCACCTCACCAAGTACAAATCCTATTGGTACAGTTGGGGCTAGGTGCAAAACCTAGATGAATTTGACAAAATAATACCCCCTAACATGGCAACTAAGTCAAACAAGAGGCAATGAAGTTTTTGGTTGTTACATCAGACATTCAAGTTGAATTGTGTGTTGTGGGGGAAAAGCTTACAAATTGAAGATCGTTCGAATAGTGCTGCCATCCACGGCACGTAAATGGCTAAAAATGGAGATTACAAATCTGAAGGAAAATTCTAAAGGCTAGCTCTATGGAGCTTTCAAATTTATATATATCTAATATTGATGGATGTGGAATGATGGAAAAAAAGATGAAGGCTTCTGCAAGTAGGATTTCATGCTCAAGCAACGCTTTGACAAAGGCAGTCGTGGAAGGAGGAAATAAAAAGGCAGTCAGGAATGGAGCACAGGAGGCAACGAACTTGGAACATGGCTATGATCTGGAGATCATCATAGATAATTCGCAAGCGTCTGGACCGTGGACGAGAGATGGTTGGGTCAGAAAGGCTAGCGAACAAGAGTTGCCAGGGGAAGATGTGAGGGCAGAGATAAGGTCAATAAAAGTGAAGGGAGGATGGAAGCATCCCAAGCCAAATATGAGCTCTTGTTGGATACACGTTTTGGTACTTTGGAAAACACCCCACAAGTTCCTCCAATAAAGCAAGGGATAGAATCGTTTGCAAAGAGGGCACTAATAGCTTCGACTACAATGGAACAAATGGGAGCAACAGCCAAAAAGGAGGGCACGGACACAGGTTGGGGTCTTTCTACTACTACATCAGATCTACAATGCCATTGGCCAGTGGATGTCAGACAATTGTTTGACAAAAATTTGGGCACAAAAATCATTAGATAAATGTAGTGCATGCAAGAGACTAGTTGTTGAGGAGATTAGGTAGTAGATAATGGTTCGTTCCCTCTCCGGGAAAACCATATGCCTTTGGGCTCTTTCTACGGATCATGTGATCAATCTCAAGAGGAAACTTGAGATATCTATTGGAATCCCCGTTGACTTACAATGTCTTATGTATGAAGGAAAACAATTGTTGGATCATTCCCCTCTCTCGCATTATCATCTAGGCAAGGATCCTCCCCTTTCCCTGGTGTCGAGGTTGTGTGGAGGAGATGCAAGGTCAGGCAAGGCATCATCCTCCAAAGTGGCGATATTTAAATAAACTGTTAAAAATACAGCATCCAAATCCAGCCCGTTGATTGGGTCTTTTAAGGACACAATTAAAAAAACTGTTGCCAAAACAAGTACTCAGAAATCTACACCCTTTTCTAGTGCCTATATTGTGGAAAAGGTAGAGGAGGTGCAGATGGTGGAAATAACAAAAGATGTGCTAAAATATAAGAAAAACTTAGAGAAAGAGGCAATTATCTGCAGATTCAATGGTTTTTGGCCAACTACAGATGCTTTGTTTCAATGGGTACATTCAACTTGGACAACGCAATATGAAATCTCCCTCTGATCCAAGGGGTTTTTCATTGTTCATTTTTTTGATGAGATCGATTATTAGAGAGTCTTGTCAAATGGTCCAGGGTTTTGGGGTACGGCGGGTCTTTATCACATTTCATGGTTCCCAAAATTTGATCCAAAATCCCACTCTGTCACAAAAATGCCAATCTAGTTACGACTTCTTAACCTTCCTCTTTACCTCATCAGTGCTTTCAAAGAAATAGGTGATGTATTGGGAAAGTTTATCAAAGCAGGTGTGGATAGAATGCAAGCAGCGTTATGCACTTTTGCTCACATACGTGCAAAAATTGACCTCAGCAAGGGCCTACCAGATAAAATAATAATCAGATGTGGAAATCATCAACATTTATAGACACTAGACTTTGAGAATACAGCTTTCAGGAGTCGGATATGTAAGTTTACTGGACATCTTCAGGCTACCTGTCCACAAGGACGAAACGTCCCAACAAAAAAGAAAGGAATGAAGCCAACTTACAAACGATGGACCTTTCCGGTGCAAGAGACAGAAGTGGATGAAGAGGAGGAACAAGTGGAGGAATGCCAACATAAAAAAGAGCCAGATGAGCCAAAAAAAAGTGAACCAATCACTTAGGATGAGGAAATTACTCCCACTAAGGGGAAAAGAGGAGAGGATGAGAATCCAACAGTGGGAACTAGTCCGATTGGAATTATACCAGGGAGCTGAAGAAAGCTCACGAAACTGAGAGCTCCGTTTCCGATAAGGAAATTGTGACCTACATAAACTTGAACCCTATAGTGTCAATTTCTCCTTCAGATATTCAGAACTCAAAATTGCAAATTGTCATGGGGCAGGATAGAAGACTATATGGGTTCTATCTCCCATTAATGTATCTGCCCTTTGTAATCTTCAAATGTTGGCTTTTCGAAGATTCCCCCAAACTTTTTGGAAACTTTTTGGGGTTTGTTTTTAATCACTCCAAGTTGAGGCAATGTCTCCCTGGTCTTTCGTCGAGGCTTTTTGTCTCACTTGTACTTTGCCAACCCTTTGTGGCATTTTGGATGTATCTTTTCCCCTCTATTTGAAATAAAAGGTACCCACATTTTTCTTTTGGAAAAAAAAAATTGATGAAAAGAGAATTTTATTTGAAACTATTGAAATACTGAAAATAGAAATTTGTTTTCATATGTACTTTTCTTTAAGTTCTTTTAATTCGTGTTGGGGGAGGGGGCAAGGATGTACAACACTCTAGATACAGCCAGCTATGGCACCCAAATATTATCAGCATATCCAAGTTGTAACATGTCATATCATACTCTGATTTGTGCCAAATGGGCAAATGCAGCAACATGTCTAGGCCCTTGGGAGGGGTGAGGGGAAGGGACATATACAATAAATCAGGTTCCACCTTGTGTTATCGATTGCCAACCATGAACTTCATTTGCCTTTTGTCATTTTGATATTAGATAATATCCCCGGTGAAGAGATGTGTGTTAATATGACGACACAGAGTGTGACTATATGCTATGTGGCATTTTATTATTGTAATTAGTTACGTTTCCAGTTTACTGAACCTAAAGAGACGCTTGACTAAGGACAGAACCAACAAAATGCATCTTGGCTCCATCAAATAGAAAATAAATAAGTAATAAATTAAATTTTGAGAAATTTTTATTAATTAATATACTAGAACCACTTGCAAGTAATAAGACTTGAGATGCCAATTTAAAACAATACAGTAATCAGATTTTGAGGGATGGCATCGAGGGCCATCTAACTATAAAGTTCAAATAGTTGTAGCTATCTTAACTATTGTATCCATGCACAAATAGCTCAGTAGCTTTAGAGGAGGAGGAAAGGTTCTCAAAAGTTAAGATTTTATTAATATTCAGAAGGTGGAGAAAAGAGTTCCAAACTAAAATATCTCAAAAAATATAATATTTGATACATTGCTTATACAGGTAAATGGCCACTAGACTTGATACTCACACAAACAATGTAAAATGTTACTTAAACTACATATGGGACGGAATGTTTACATATACCAATTTACTCACTAGTTCATTGCCAGAAACTTTATCCGCTAGAAATAATACCCACGTATGAGTCATTGGGAGGATGATTTAAAAGTCGGAAGATTTTGACTTGACTGTTAGAGGATCTTACCAAGTCAGTGGCCCTACCAAATTTCTGGTCATATGGCAAGCTGGACCAGGCTTAGACCAACAAGTATGATGTGAGCATTAGATCCCATATGCATGCACAATAATACACCATAAAGCGTACTTGTTAGAGGGTCAACCATACACAAAGTAAACGGCAGAGATGTGAAATGGAACCCACAGGTCCCAGGAAAAGACAAATCAAATTTTGATAGAGCCATTGAGGCCAACTGGATAAAGCTGGGGCTGGCTCTATTATATGGGATGATAAAGAGACCCTTGCAGGGGCAGCTTCTAATTTTATTTCTAGGGGAACTAAAAATCAAGTTGAGGCTACTGCGCTAGTGGACGGCCTAAAACTGGCGCTAACAATCGACATTAGATACCTAAAAGTGAAAGGGGACTCTTGCGATGAAGAAAGAGAGCCGACTACTAGTTAAAAATTAGTAAAGCGTTTTTAAGGAAGCCAATTTCCTTTCAGTCAATAAGCTTTGGACATTGCTATGGGGAAGCTAACAAGCCAGCAGGCCTTCTACCTAATGTCAGGATCAACCAAAAGTCTCTTACTTACATCTACAACATGTATATTGAGGAGTGGGCAGATCTTAAGGATTGTGTGGAACAAGATAGCCTCACTCTATCCTAACTAGAGGTCATTTACATAACGTAAATAGCAAAAAAAATTAGATAATGTGATATTAATTTGACGTGACAAATCGATCCCCCATTTATAATCCATAACCATAATATATGGGTGGCTTGTATTTATTCCCCTCCGCATGTCTAAATCCATCTTCGGTGGTGCTAAAGTAAGGTTTTCATAGTAGTGATGTCCAATTTGATTGGCATGCTGAAGCTGCCCTGTAAGATGGGAAGGTTAGATCTAACATCACCTGCTTTTACAAGGCTTCTCCTCCTCCCTACTCTTCATTTGTAATTCTCACATTTCTGATCTGTGTTTGCTGTGTGAGGAGATAGGGAAAAGATGACGAAGTAGCATGCAAATTTCTTCACTGGATAGGTTTCAGACATGCATTTGAAGCGGACTTTCCTTGCCTTCCCCTGAGACGTTGGCAATGATCACAGGAGTATCAGGTCCTAGTTATTTAGCTGATAACAGTGAGAAGAGGAAAACTTAATGATAATTGAGAATTTGGTATTCAAATTGGCCAAGGTGATAAGGAGTGAAGTTTCCAATGGGTAGTGAGTGAGCTGTTGAAATCTGATACGCTTCCCATTATAGCTGAAGCAATTGCCACTGCTAAGGAGAAGAAGGGAATGACAGAGGAGTAGGAGATGAGAAAGGATGACGGGGTAGCTCAGGTAAAATCAGAATTGAAATCTCTGCAATGGAGATTTGACGCAGTGAGAAGGAATTACAATGAAATGGTTAAAGTATATTCGTGATTTGCAGGTCAGAGGATGGAAAATTTCTTAAAAGTCTCAAGCTCGCATCCGTTGCTAGGGCTACACCAAATCCCAAAACGATGGAATAGCAGTGGCAAAAATATTGGACCTCCTGGGAAACTCACAGGAGAGCCCCAGAAGAACCTGCCAGCAACCTACATCAAACCAATCTTGACAAGAGAATAGTTAAAGAAGAGGTAGGAGCTGGAGGAGGAAAAGATGAAAGTGATTTTACATTTGTTTGAGACCCAACAGAAAAGATGGCAACGGGGAGGAATCAGCATACCCAGAAGCTCTTGCTCGACAGCAGATAGCCATTGCTCGAACCTGGGCAAGTGCAAGTTCCATAGAGGCAGTTCCATGAGAGGTGATGGAGCTGGGTGTTTGACCCAGCCCGAGGGTAATTTACTTTCAGGCTAGTAGGGCTCCTTAGCCTGTAGTTTCTGTTTTTGTTTTATGCTGAAGGACCAAGAATCTAGGTTTCAAATCTTGTAGGCTCCTTGTTCCCAGAATGGGATGTTTGTCAGTGAATAGTTGGCAAAGCCTGTTACAGTTTAGTATGGACAAGCATGCTGTAAAACTATTATTCCAAGTAATGCAAAAAATTGTTATATTATTCTAGTTGCCATAGTTGGCCCATGTAATTTGGCCCTACGTCTTATTTTTTTCCGGCCGGGAGACCCTTTAATAGCCCCTTTTATCAAGCAAAAAACAAATACATTTCATTAAACATAAAATTTGTCAAGAAAATGAATGACACCCTAGACCAAACTCTAGAATTAATAACAAGGTTACGGGAACAACTTATCCTCTTGGGTCCTTTTACTCGTTCAGTGCTAACAAGGAGTGTACACTGCTACTTTGTAAGGCGCCATTAAGTTTTTAAAAAATAGTAAAGTGGCGCCAGAACCAGACAACAAAATTAGAGATAAATATTTAAAAAACCAGTACTTCAGAACCAAACACAAAAAGTAGACATAAGTTTTAAAGATATACCAATTTTAACCTTGCAGTAACAAACCCAGCAGGTGCAACATCATCCTCACTGCCTTCATTGTTTAATGGCGATCTACTATTTTCAAGCACATGATTTGGCACCTCCAAATGCCGTCGTTTTCTTTTCATGCTATTTTCATTTGCAATATTTTCATCATCCATTTGCGAGGGTGAAGTAGCATTTAAAGTTTTTTGGTAGTTCAAACAGTTTGAAAGGGTTGTTCGCTTCTGGAAGAGCTCCTGAAAGGAGTTGCTTTGGGTAGAACCTGTCTGTCCCTTGAGTGAAGTCTCAGCCAACTTGGAACACTCAATCCCATATAAAGATGTTATTTTAGCCTGTGTCAACTGCTTGGGGACTCTGGAAGAATTTTCAGCTGGCTGGCTATCTATTTGTTTGGGTTCGTGCAAAAGATTTCTCCTCGATAGGTTGGAACACTGGGCAGTAACCAAATTCGGATTTATTGGAGATAGACAACCCTGCAGATATAGATAACTTAAATGAAATATACAAATGCAAATATGAAAATTAAAAAAACAATTTTATCAATTTTTAGTTTTTTACAACAATAAAATAATAGGCAGCAAAAATTATAGAGAAAATGATAACACTATCCAGTTAGATTTCTTTCTGTTCTTCGATTATTAAACCATATCAAGTCATGCTTCAATTTTCATGAGGCACAATAGCCCAAAACAACTCTTTCGTACCAGCTCATCCTTGTTGAGAGTAGATTTCTTGTCAATCAAAGGTCTATAGAATTTTGATTGCTTGATCATTTCTATATCAACTTTTCCTCTAATAGAGAAAATGCAATCTTTCTTGCACCTCGCCTGTTCAAAAGCACAACTGGATTTTCAAAGATAACAGTCAGTTGCTGCTATGGTATTGAGAAAAAATATATATATAAGGGAGAAACATTAGAAGCATCTTAAAAGCTGCTAAAGGTTTATTCCTCATAAATACACACAGCAATCAATTGTCTTAAATCTCAAACACAATAAAATTATTCCTTTTTGTGTGGATTTTTGACATGAATCTTTTACTGGAATAAGCCAACCGTAATTTTAATGCCTCTCAAAATTCCAGACAGGAACAATGTGCTCTAAAAGGAAGACAATTCACATGAAAAAAAACTCGAGTCCACAAAAACTCTATAGACCAGAATAGATGAAATTAAATATAAATGAGTACAGAGGTAACAAGAATACATCTTAGTGACCAAGAATTTTTTATTAATTCAAACCAGTGTAATTGCCTTTCCAAACATAATGTAATGTCCCCATTTTGAAATTAAAATAATATTATTACTACAATAAAAAGTATTTCTAAATACTTAAAATAAAGTAATAATAGTCTAAATTGTTTTTCACTTAAGTTGAGACCTTTTGAAGGTCATAGGCTTATTTAACCTTCAAGTGATTTTAAAAGCAAATTATCCTTATAATCCACTAACTCTTCCTTCATAACTAAAAGGTGGATATATAAAGGGGATTTGTATTTCATTAAAGGTTATGGCTTATGTGATATTGAATTGTTGATCAAGTATGTCAAGCTTGCTCACAGTAACTTGAAGACGAAAACCTTCAAGTGTACCTAGAGTTTGGGGATGAAAATCTCCATTAGGAAAGCTCTATTCAAGGGCTGTATTTATGCTTCAGATTTGCATTAAGTATGCAAGTGGGCTTCTAAAAGGTGTTCTATAACACCACCTTGTCAAAGGATTGAGTGAATACCTTGGAGAGACGAGAAAGTGAATTTTGCAGGTCAAGGAGGGTGGGCGAATGCCCTAGGAGCAGCAGTGAGCTCTCTAGAGCCTAGCGATTTCCCTTGAAGGCTGGGCGAATTTCCTTTAGGGAAAATTTGGAGTCCTTAGAGAGTGAAAACATGCTACAAGTGGATGGCAATAATTCTAAAATTATTATCATAATTTTCTAATTATTCTAACAGAATTTTATAATCATTTTGGGACATCCGAGGTAGAATAAATTCCAAAATATTATTTTATATTTTTTCTAAGTGCAGCGACTTGTGTGGGAGGCCATTGGGGGCCCCTGAGGGTGCTTTTAGACCCTAATTCTGATCCTATATTTTATATGATTTATTGCTGCAATTCCTGGGCTTGGGCAACTTCATTGGTGGACTATTGGATCATGTTTGTGGCCTAGTTCAGGGTCATTGATTGCTGTAATAATTTGTGTGATTTTTGCACAATTAATTCTAAGTGTTGCAAGGGTTGGAAGATTGATTTGCCAAGGGAAAACGCAGCTGTACTTTTAGAAGAAAATCAAAAATATTGCAAGGGTAATTTTCAGCAGTGCATCTCCATTTTTCTTCACCAAAACAGGCATTTATTGCAGCAGCCTATTCAGGGTTTATGTATGAGATTTTCATATGGTTAAAGGTGAATTCCAATGGATATATACCACATTAATTGTTAAATTAATTGTGCAACATTGGCGCCTAGTGTTTGTATCTATTTGTGGTGTTTTTGAGCATCTTAATTCAGCTAGGGTTTGCTGATTTGAATTTCAGAATTCAAAAATAAATTACATAATTGTTAGGATTTGTGGAAAACCCTTGTTTAGGTCATTTGTCCCAATTTGGGGACATTACACATAATGTTCCAATACATTTAAGTGTTTCAAGTGATTTGCAAATATTGTTGGAATTTTGTTTTGTCACAATTTTGAGAAATGATACAAGAGTGCATATACATCGTGTTAAGAATAATAGATATATATTAAAGTATACCATACAACTATTATTAATATTTTTGGGTACAAACGTTAGTGTAATAGGTAACATATTTTAAGTAAAAGGTCTAGAGTCATTTGTAGTGTGAAGCACTAATGTGATGTTTGCAGCAGTGATTTAGATTTCAATCCATCAGAAGTGTGACCATTTTGTTTTTAATTTGATTGCATGTGTAAGTTGCATGCCTTCCCATCTTTTAGTGAGGGATTCAATGGTATTGACCATAAATTTCTCTATAGTGCTGCCATTCTTAGTGGTAAAGTTGCATATCGGTTTGTGATATCCAATGGCAAGGATAAATTTCTGAGTAAACATCCCAGTAATGAATCCAAGCATGTTTGAAGCATTCATAGACAAGATCCAGCTATCAGACATCCTTTTCTTACATAACATAGACGTATGTTTACAATAAGGCAAACTAACTGGCATAAAGTCCATAGTAAGCATGTGTTTACAAATAAACAGCAGAGTTGAACATTGAAATATATATCTTACACAAATTTTCTAATGGTTACTATTTAATAAATCATCAGTGACCTGCAAGAGACGTTATCATTGCTGAATAATGAAATCCCAGTAGTGAAGAAAACCACAATGGTGCTTGAATTTGATTATTATAAACATCACTTTTGCTAAGAATTTATTAATAAAAATATGACTGTTATTGGCTGTTTGTCAAGCATGTTGTGGTCAGTTTTACCCCCCTGTATTAAGAAATGCAATGGAAATAAACATTAAAAAGCCCAAAATGCCAACGTGATGGGAAAGAACATTTCTGGCCGTTTCAATGTGTTATTATTTTTAAGTGTCTAAAGTTTAAAAGCTTGAAAATTTAATATTAAAAATATTAAATTATTAAATTAAAAACATTAAAACTAATATTGATAAAATGTAAATATAGCTGAATTTGTAAAACATTTAAAATAAAAAAGTATATGCATATATAAAAATCTCATTTCTCGTGTACAACCTATTTCAATCTCGTTTCTCATCATGTTTTCATTGCCATCATGTTTCTTCGTTTCCCATGTCTTGCAACATAGGTTTTACCATTTTTCATTTTTGCTATTACAGATAACATCAGCAAAGTTGTTTTTTGATGGCTTGTTTAAAGGGAAGCTTGCTCTTTTCAAGAACTGTGAAAAGAGGTCAAAACAAAAGTTTTTTAAAGGCATTTGTTATGGAGGAGCAGTTTTTTTTTGCTGGATTAAATTGTGCAATGCTTGGGTGCATGTCTTTTGCGTGGGCACACAGCTTAGGCAATGCCAGCCAGAATCGTAAAAGTTGAATGGAACAAATTAGTGTTTTTGCAGATAGAAGATGAAGACTATATTGACCCACAGAGGCATATGAAACATGGTGAACAAGGAGATTAGCAAAGGTAAGGCCAAACTCAACAAGGTTGCTCAAATCAAAGACCAGGTAGAAAAATAGTGAAGCAGTCATGCATTATTCCATATATTCACATCATAGACCAGGCATTTGAGGTGTAGAACACCTTGAATGGGCTTTGTGAGATGAGAAAAGCCTTCAGCATTTGACATCTCCAGAATCTATTGTAATTTTTTGAAGGTGGAAAGTGGTTGTTCAGTTGTGGAGAACATCAATGGATTGAAAGACATAAGGAAGCAGTTGCTTGCCGTTGGAGTTGTTCTCCCAAAGGAACTAGTATCAATTACACTAATGAGCTTATATGGTCAGGTATCTTCAACTACTTGGGTCTTTATATGAAAAACAAAACAAAAATCTGTTGGCAGAATTTCTTGTAGCAAATAACAATGAAGGTATGCTTGCATATGTCATATCGCTGTCATTGAGACTTTATTTTATGTTGCAATAAGTGCCAAGAGACACAAGGACTTTATTGAGAACATTATTGACTGTCATATGTTTGATTCAATATTATATTCAGTTGTGTTTGTATGCTGAGACATTTTATTTGTATTCAGTTCAGTACTTTACTGATATGAACTGATTTAGTCCTGTATACTTAGCAACCATTATTGTTTCAGCAGTTTTTATCATACAGTTGGTTTCGGTTCATTATCTTTGGATCAAGTACTGCTGATGTTTTGTGGCTGTTTTGTTAGTGCCTGGATTGGCCACCAGAGCTAGGCTTGGCAACGGGAACACACAGAGGAAAAAAAGATAAAGTAAACGATGACAAGAGAAAGAGTAGGTAACCCAGTTAAACATAGATGTCATTAATTTCATATTCAAATTGAGTTTCTCAGTTATTTTTACCTTGCGTAATAAAGTGTATTCGTTTGGTTAGTCGCAAACTGACAAAACAACTATATCAAGGTTAAGAGTTTGCATGATACTCTTGTTGTTGTGGCAGCAATGTCAATATTCGAAAGAAAAACCTAGCCGGTTAAGTTTGGTATCATAATGTCTTGAGTTTATGTTGTTTTGACAGCATCAATAAGTGTATTTGAAATCTCACAAAAAAAGAGAGTTGGTCCCACCTTACACCACTTAATGTGGGATCTTGTCAAAACACTTCACTCTGCAACAAGGCCACAAAGTGAGTTGTCACATTAATCACGGTAAAACCTTTTTCAAGTCACTTCTTGGCATGTCTTGTAAACATAGTTGAATAATTTAAATATCACCAAGGGTGACAATAACATTAAAAAAAAAATGAGAGGCCTATTAGCTATAGCCCAAAAGTTGTGATGCTATTTAAAGCCTTAATTGGCATAATAAAAGGAAAATATGTAAAAAAATTAAAGAGTTGGGTGGGAAACCACCCTAACCAAAACTCTAACTGCGAGTATTGTTTGAACCCACAAGGGGAGTTAGTGAAGTCAACGCCTTAGGGTTTTGTTTGAGGAAAATGCTATCATTGTATGGTGTGGTGGATGAAAGCTTGGCATGGCCAGCAATGGATAAGAGGATCCAAGAGTTTCATGAATTTTGACTGTTGGTTCTCCCTACATAGAGACCATGCAAAAGACGATTATCACATATGGATCATGGTTTGAACCATGCAAAGAAGATTTCGAGGCAGTTATAGGCCCATGCAGAACTGCAGGGAACTACTCATTTTAGTTAGTAATAAATTTGAGCTCAAATAATCTTCGCATGGGAAGAATAGGGACAAGAATTAAATGAAAGGATATGGGTTTTGGGGGACACCTCGTCGAAAGAATACAGGCAAGGACAATATTAAAACTAACAAGATTGTCAAGTATTTTATGATCTTCGAATGAATAAATGTTTGATCTGTTGTGATAGTTATAGAAGGCAATCTGGTTGCTTCGAATCCTGAAATGTATATTGTATTATGTCTGGGGAATGTAGTTTCAATGTGCCTAAGTTTACTGTTTCATATGTGAACAAGCTTATTTCCCTATAAGCCCCTGGACTGGTATTATGTTAGGTGGGATTATTTTAAGATTGATCATTGAATCATAAACCAATAGCTAAACCTGGTTGAGAGATTAACTATTACTATTTAGTTGAATCAACGAACCCAAAATGTAAATTTGGGCAAATCCTAATCATGAAATTTAAAGGAATGGAAAATTTACATGTATTAGGTAATGTTGAATGAGATAATGACGAGGTGTTTCTACCTCGAACATGCATAAAGAAAGATACAAAACTTCTCTAAGGTTAGCAGGTAAATCTGTAGATTTGTTGTGGGTTCACTAATTAACCCCAGATGGCAAAAATAACTCTTTCCTTGGTAAGATTGAAAATAATCTTGGCAATAAGGTAGGAGGTTATAGCCATAGGGCAATAGAAGGGTATTAAAGGTTGTATACAACCTATTCCCTAATTCATCAAGTTCTCCATTGAAACTTTAGTAGCAAAGAATATAAGTCCAATTTAAGGGTCGGCTAAAGATCAGTTAAACTCTTAAAATGAACAAAGAAGAAAAGGACAAGTTGCAAACAACCTATTGTAAGATCTAAGACCTTCCCTGGCATGGAACCGTAAGCCAACCAGCTAAATTCCTGAACTCTAAGAAAAAGTATTATGTTGGAAGAATGTCTAGGTTGCACACAACTTATAATACTCTAATACATGGGAACTTTACGACAAAGAGCAGTACATAACCAAAATACGAGGATGTTTAATAAACCTCAATTTGTGAATTAACAAGGAAAGCTTAAACAATTGTAGGCAATTAATAATTCGTACTCGAAAGCTTTGATTATAGCACGAAGCCTCTCTCTCTCTCTCTTGCGAGTCATGGTTTCTTATCTCGAGTTTTTCCCACACACAAGCCGATGGTTGGGGTGGGTAGGGACAAAAGTTTTTCATCTAATGGTTGGGCTTATCTTGGCCAGTCTAGGCATGGTTAGTTGTTCCGGAATTTCAAGACAATGATTATGTGCACAAGATTTACTACCCGTGCTTATCTCCTATTTGAGGTGCATATGTTGTACTTGTGTTCATTCAGTTGTTTGTAAAGCATGGAAACACTTTGTGGTAGTTCTTGTATGATTTGATGTTTATGTATAATAGTTTATTTTTATCAGCCACAGGAATGCATGATCGAGATTTATGTATGACATTGCATTGTATTATATTAAATAAATATCACAATAGGTTCTGAAAAGGTGGTTGTCCACAAGACAGTTGTCATGTCCCCCTTTTGGACATAAGAATGAAAAAAGACCCTTAGCCTTATTCTTTGGTGTTTCCCTTAGGCTAAGAGAAAGGGGGCTAAAAAAGGAAGCACTAATTCCTCTTCAAATTATAAAAAGGTATTGTAGTGTCCCCAAATTGGAACAAAGACTAAAAAACAGTAACATCCTTCAAACCCAATCCAAATGACACACAAACTGAATTCTGAAATATAAATCAGCATATCCACAATTCAGAATTTATTTGCAATTTTTCACCCTTCACACACAAATCGCCCAAACCCTACTTGTAAATTCTATAACTTCCAAGATACTTGGAATTTCTAAACAAATAATAGCTTGAACTGAAGATAAAAATATGCTCCTTTAATTGAAATAAAATCAAAAAAATTCAACCATTGAAAGACCCCCAATTGATGCCCCGAAGTTTTGAAAACCCTAGTCTTTCCCTCAAAATTAAACAAATAATTACTGGATATTTTCTAGGCATAGATTAGCCCCAAAACATGCAAACATACCTCAAAACAATTCGCTCCACCAAGGAAAAATTGCACAAAAATATTCAAAACCCTATGAGAGGGTTTCCACCATAAATAAGCCTTTCGAAGATGATTTCTCATACCACCAAGCAAGTCACCCAAGTGGAAGTCAACAACCTTCCTTCCCAAGCAATTCGTCACACTTGCAAACCCTCCAACAAGTTCACCCAAGTCTCTCAATCCAAATCGACACAAGCTGAAATATTAGATGCAACTTCAAAATAATCTTCAAATAGATTGAACACAATTTCCGAATCAATAGGTGGTGTTGATAGAGACCGTTTGTAGAACAATTAGTAGAAGTTGAAGAGTAAAATTATTCAAGCGTCTACCTCTAATAACCAAGCTTGACATACTTGATCGCCAAAGCCAATAATCATATGTGCCTCCTCTTCAAATGAATCCTCATTCTCCTTAAATACCCTCCTCCAAGTGTAGCACTCCAAAATAGAAAGGGAGGGTTAACTTAAAATTAAACTTAATTCTTATAAACCAAGACCCAAAACTCCCCCACTTAAGTGAAATATACATAAAGTATTTTTTATCAAAACATAACTCAAAATTAAATATATAAAGTACCTTTTTCATTAGTAACTCTTCACAAATGGTCCACCATGTCTCAAAACCTTCTTCTACCTTTAGCCATTGGAAACAAAAATCGCCTAAGGGTCCCACAAGGATCTTAATACAAAATGCGGACATCACAATCCTCCCCATCCAAAATTGTTTGTCCTTAAGCAATTGCAATATCCAGAGAGGTGTCTCAACATACTTTATAATGCAATGTCCACTTACCCTCAATTGGCCTCTTCATATTGTTGTACCTGTACTTTGGGGGCTGCCCCCAAGTGGTAGAAGTGTCATCATAGCCTTCCAAAGGCTCCACATGTTCCCAATCAACCACCCCTTTCAAAACCAAGTGGTGGATGAGGAAGCTCCTTTCCCTTATATCCTCCAAGGAAGTGATATGTGGCCAAAAGTTGGAATAAAAAACATAATAGAATTTGATTACCTTGCTGCCACAAGGGTAATGACCTCCTAAATGCCATGCTACAACCTTCCAATCATGCAAAAAGAAATCAGCAAGGTACCTATCATGATGTGAGGCCTCAAAGACATACCACTCTCCATATACAGTCATCTTTGTGCAACCCATGTATCTTCCAAGAGGTTGCTCCTTGTCAATCATACTATGCATGTATGAGACACTCCAAAAACTTCTCAATAGCTCCCAAACACTCATCAAATATAGTTGTTCATGCATGTATATCCCTGATTTTTCATGTTGCTAAATCTACAATTGATATATGCATACTTTTCTTCATACTGAAATCTGAACTTAATGATTAGAGGACTGTAATTAGACCTTCCAGCCTTGCAAGTGCCCCAAAAACTTACCCAAGTTTGGAGAAAATAAATAACAACTTCTCTTTCATCAAATCTTGGATAGGAGTGTCATATAGATGCAATCCTCCTTGTATGAACTTTTTTATGTGTGTCATGTATCCTCTCTTTGGTTTCCCTTTATTGATATCTTTGTGCACATAAAGAATACATTGCAAGTCAAACAAAACAGTCCCTTCAACCATGAGAGGGTGTTGCACGTTTCTTACACTCCCATCTTTTGTCATGCATGAGGAGTTCCCAACTATGAACATTTTCAGAACGTGCTAGGCACTGGAATATTAAAAAAAAGACTTCTCACCCTTATGACACTGTTGTATGTACATGCTTATTTCCGAATTTTCTTGATGACAAGGTCCAAAATTAACATATGCAATCTTTCCCCTATCCTAAAGCTGTAACATGCCACAAAATTCAGAATTCCTTACTTCAAAACACAACTGCAGATGGCCATCTAATTCTGTTTTTTTTTAACACCAAAATCAGAATTCGTACTTGCATTTGTCCATCCTTCTATGTGCTGAAAAATGTAAAAAAAATTCATATTCCTCACCTCCAAGGGCTGTTGTATATGCATGCTTAAATCTAATTTCCTAGAATGGTAAAAATCAGAATTTTCATTTACACTTCCCTCCCCATTTTCTAATTGTTCTAGGCTCCAACAAACCTTTTAAATTTTTTCATGCCAATATGAAGCTTCTTGAGTATGCGAAGAATACAAGTGAAATGCTTCCAACATACCTTGAACATGCCAAACCATGTGAAACTCCTTTTGAAAAGTCTTCAACGTATGCAAAATGAAATCCAACCACGATTGTCCTTCCTCATGACTTATATGCAAGTAGGCTATCAAATAGACATCAAAAGAGTGCTCCCAACATAATGGAATACATTGTTGTTTCATACATACTTCACCTTCTTCTTGTGTAAGTCGTGATCCAAAAAGACATCAATTTCAAAAGTTAGGAGCAGCTGGAAGTATATCATAAAATCAGTCATATAGCTCCATTGAAGGGACTGTAGAAGATTGCTAACCTCAGAATTTTTGGTGGCAACAATTTCAGAGTTTGCACCAATAATATCAGAATTTGCCCATGGTTGTAATATGTCAAGATTTTGTTAGAGATACAATCACTAGGGAGGGGGAGTGAATCAATGATGCAAGATAATCCAAACTTCAGTTTCAATCCTTGCAATCCTTAATCAATCATCACAAGCATTCATAAAGCATACAAGTCATTAATAACAATGAACCAGAAAGAAGATGCAAGATCAAACACACAACACATGAATTACATGGGAAACCCTCATGAGAAATAAAACCCACTCTCAAGCCTGCAAACACATGGACTACTTGTCCTATAAAATGATCACAAACATGAGACCTTTTAGTGAAGCACTTACTTCACAAGGAGCACCCACCCTAAGCATGAACAAGCACCAACTTGTTCTAGATGTTGAGGACCCACACAACACCTATGAAACCAACAACTCAATAACTCTGATTGTCTTTCAATCTGATAGAGAAACAATGTATAGCACCTCTCATTCAATCCTTCACACTCTCTCAAAATTGCACACATAAGCAATGCATCCAAAACATCCTTTTGGATCACTCTAGACCTCTTCGCTCATCTTCAATCTTCAATCTTGCAAGTACATTGTTATGACATCAGAAATATGACACATAGGTCATACATACACTTCTCAACCTGCTCTGCTCCTCAATCCATCCACTGGACACACTCCCTCTCCTCTTGTTTTGCTTCACTGCTCAACTCTAGAAACTATCACTTTTAATTTCACTCTTTATAGAGCCTTCATGAATATCATCTTCTTGGTCGGCCGTTCGACTTGCCTTAACCCTTAAAGCTTCTTATCACACTAAGACATTGACCATAGCATTCATGGGTCACCCTTAAGCAACTACACCTTTCAAATAGGCCTTAGTAGCCCTTATAGGTCTCATGGAGACCTATTCACTCTTTTAGCACTTCATCAAGCAAATTAAAAACACAAGACCACTACCAAATACATAGGTCTACCCTACATGACCCCTAAGATTCCTTCAAGTGATTACATCCATCACTACACTCTTTTGTATATGCAAAACCTACTCAAACAAGTCTTGTACACAAAAACTCCATGAACGAACAAACAATCAACTTCTAAGCATTTGCTCATACTAAAGATGGATTGGTCAAACCTCCAAAATCCATACAAATGATCCTCATGGAGTTTACAACACTCTCCAATAAATAATTTATCATGAAACATCAAAATAAACTCAAACATTCTTCTCGGGTCACTTGCAGAAGATGGTCAAACACACAGTCAACTTTGGAGCTCAATATCTGCACTTGTACAGACAGTCAAACCTTCTAACCAATTTTGATGGATGCGTCTTGGAGTCTTTTACAACTTTGTTTTTTATACCACAGTCAAATTCGTCATACAACAAAAGTAATAGCTCAAACAATACAGATTGGTTTTCCTTTGTTGATTTAAATTCCAACGGTCACTATGTAATGTTGAAGCTTCAGATACATGTCTTCATCTCATGCCCCTTGGCAATTTGATTAAATACACTTCATCGATCTCCTCGGGAGTCTCTTGGTCTTTACCTTCAATTGTTGACCGCTGATCTTTGATCCGTGCTATCGAGATTGAAACAATTGATAGCCCCGCATGCCTTCTGTGGACCCTTCTGTCAGACTCTATGCACTTACACCACTTGGCAATCTCGTGTGCCTTTTGTGGACCCTAGTGTCAGTTTACATGCGCTTACACCACTTGGCAGTCCCACGTGCAATCTCAAGATCCTTTGACTTATTGACCTCATGCTCGTCGTTAGATCTTCATCTGCGATTAAACGTGCGCCGTTAGATCTTCATTTGCATGATTGCTCGCGTGCCGTTGATCCTTGATCCGATCGAGCTAGATTTTGACACTTGGCAGCCCTGCGTTCACCCTCTATAACAGCGATTTCCCGATGCTTGAACTTGACAGTCTTTGGCAAGTCACAGTCTGCTAGAGCAACTTTGGCTAAGTATGAGAAACACTACAATCTGCGTGGAAGGCTAACTTTGCACCTTGATATCTTTTGCTAGACAACATATCAAGACCTAAAATTTGAACCATATGATCTAAGCACAAATCTGAATAAACCCATGTGACCACTTTATTTTGACATCTTCACATGTGTGAATGCTAAAGTCATCAATCTTCTTACTCAGTCTGATTAACTAAGATGACTAGGATAACCTAGACATTCATATGCCTGCTCTGATAAATTCCTTTCACTTCCACAAGCACTCCAAGCACTCATAACAGCTCATATGACCTCTGCAACAGGAACATATCAACAACAATATTCTCTAACATCCAAAAAACCTGCTCACATGATATGCACTCTCAAATCCATTTGGAACCTATCACTTTGTCATTAATGCATTATGTACTTAGATCACCTTGACATCAATGACAATTAATGCATCTCAAGAGCATGTTCAACAAATTTCTGATTTTTGTGAAGAGTTTGGACAATGAATATGATAAACAAACTCAAATTTTCTATGTCCATGAGACCAAACCTTCTTCACAATCTCCTCTTTATCTACCTCATAGCTTTCCAAATTCATCAAGCTCCTCCACCATGAAGATGGGTGGCGTCTAACATGCCCAAATGGTTTCTCATATTTAAAAATCATAAAATGTCTTGCACCTTTTATGTCTATTGCAACTAGTTCCCTTATTGGCCTTACACATGAGGCAATCTTGTTAGAAAAAACTTTAGTGTTTAGCAACACTTCTAGATGATGTTACCATACCTCATGAGCATGATATGGATCTCCTTTTCATATTCTATCTTTTTCTTGTCATAGCTGTAGCGTGTTTTTTTCCTCCCCATTTCTCCTTCTTGTGGTGAGAAATCCACTACTACATACTTGAACCACTCATATGGTGTTGAGGTGTGAAAAACACACCTTCTTAGGACCTATGCTCTTCATGGTGATAAGGAGCTTCAAGGAATGCAAACTGAAAATATTAAAAACAGCAATTACCTTGATCTAAAGATCATGATGATTCTTGCTTACCTCCTCCCTTATGTTGACCCAAAACATGCTAGCCCTACTAATCTTGTAGAGCTCACCTAGGTCCCATATCCATGATGGATATTTGTCATGTTTCGTCCTTGAATTTGCTTTGAAGACTTATTTTTCCCATTGAGTGCCCTTCACCTCCATCTTAATGGTAGTACAAAATACATCACCAAGATAATAAAAGAACCAATTATGAAGAGAAGACAATGAACACTTACCAAAATGATCACTCACTCACTCATACATAAATCTGATTTTCCTACTTCCATATCCATTTTGATTGTATACAAGCCCATCATAGTGTTGTTTCCCCTCAAGTATTTCCTCATCTTATTATGCATTGATCTATCATGAAGCCCCTTTGTGCCAACCAACCTTGTCAAAGCTTGTACTTCCTTTTCACTTATGACTAACAATTGTTCTTTCAAAACTATTTCATCAAATCTAGAGTCATGCAACAAAGATAAAAAATCATTAGAACAAAAACCAATAGTACTATCCACAACATACCTCTTCATGGGATCATTCATGAATATCTTGGTTTCTTTGACTTCTTCCAAATCTTCTTTTTGAATTTCAAAATTTGGGGTACTTGGCTGCTCCAATGTACCAAGTATTTCTCTATGTTGACATATCACTTGCAACCCTCTTTGCTGCTCCAAAAACTCAAATTTTTGGGGTTTCACCTTCCTTTTTTCAAACTGATCAATGCGCCTTTCACCAAGTTACCCATGAGTCTTGATAAGGTTATGCCCTTGTGTCCTCAACTCAAGTTGCCACCAATCAAGGGCAGCCCCTTCCAAGTGTTGTATGACGAATTTTAGAGCTTGTTTCTCACTTCTGAGCCTCAATTCACGGTATTCATTAACCTTGTTTACCCATGCTCTAATTGAAATACTTGGATCTCCATCAAAGGTTGGGAGAATAATCCTCCCTAAATCATCATCCATAACTATGTGCCCATGGTGTCCTTTGCCATGCCTCCAACCTAGCCAATACTCAGAAAATCTTTCCTTCCTGTCCTGTGGTGCAAGTGTCAAAAATTCATCATAATCCTCCATCAATTCCCAATTGATAAAGGGTTCTTTCTCCCTTTCAAGGGGTTGTTCCCCTTTCATGCCCTTCATTGTTTGAAGCAATGTGTCTAAATTTTTTGTCAACTGCTCTTGGGTTTGAGCAAACCTTTCAAACCTAGCATTGTCCATGTCCCTGATAAGCCTTCCATCCCACAAATGGCCTAAAAATTGGTTCTGATACCACTGTAGTGTCCCCAAATTGGAACAAAAGCTAAAAAATAGTAATATCCTTCACACCCAATCCAAATGACACAAACTGAATTCTAAAATATAAATCAGCAACTCCACAATTCAGAATTTATTTACAATTTTCCATCCTTCACACACAAACAGCCCAAACCCTAGACAACTAGGGTTTTGTGGTGATTTCAGCCACCTAAAACACCTCCAAAAATTATGAAAATTTGTAAGAACGTAGGGAAAAATACAATTGATTTATTTTCCTAATCATATTTGACAAAAACTGAATTTTTCAATTTATATGGCGAAAATACAACTGAAACTTGTATATTCTATAACTTGCAAGATACTTGGAATTTCTAAGCAAATAATAGCTTAAATTGAAGATAAAAATATGCTCCTTTAATTAAAATAAAAATCAAAACTTTTCAGCTACTGAAAGACCCTCAAATGATGCCCTGAAGTTCTGAAAACCCTAGTCTTTCCCTCAAAATTAAGCAAATAATTATTGGATATTTTCTAGGCATAGATTAGCCCCAAAACATGCAAACATACCTCAAAACAATTCGCTCCACCAAAAAAAAATTGCACAAAAATATTCAAAACCCTATGAGAGGGTTTCCACCATAAATAACCCTTTCGAATATGATTTCTCACACCACCAAGCAAGTCGCCCAAGTGGAAGTCAACAACCTTCCTTCCCAAGCAATTCGTCACACTTGCAAACCCTCCAACAAGTTTGTCCAAGTCTCTCAATCCAAATCGACACAAGCTGAAATATTAAAAGCAAATTCAAAATAATCTTCAAATGGATTGAACACAATTTCTGAATCAATAGGTAGTGTTGATAGACACCGTTTGTAGAACATTCAGTAGAACTTGAAGGGTAACATTCTTCAAACGTCTAACTCTAATAACCAAGCTTGACATACTTAATCACCAAAGCCAATAATCATATGCGTCTCCTCTTCAAATGAATCCTTAAATACCCTCCTCCAAGTGTAGCGCTCCAAAATAGAAAAAGATGGTTAACTTTAAAATCAACTTAAGTCCTATAAGCCAAAACCCAAAACTCCCCATTTTAAGTGAAATATACATAAAGTACTTTTTCTCAAAACATAACTCAAACTTAGAAATATAACGTACTTTTTTTATTAATAACTCTTCACAAGTGGTCCACCATGTCCCAAAACCTTCTTCTCCCCTTAGCCATTGGAAACAAGAATGGACTAAGGGTCCCACAAGGATCTGAATACAAAATGGGGACATTACAAGGACCTTTTGGGTAAGTGTTCTAATTTTAAGTTGAAGGGGCTTTTTGAGTTAATAGGGCTCACATAGCCCTTAAGTGATTTTAAAAAAAAGTTAACCTTATAACATTTTGCACTTTCCCTCCAAATGGACCACCCAACTTGAAGAGTAAGGTATATAAGGAGGATTGTGATTCTTTTGAAAAGCTCATGTTATTTTTGATAATTGAATTTGTAAGCTTAAGCATGAAAATGATCAACTTAGCCATTGAGGATGAAACCATTTAATAGAAGTTGGAATAAGGACGAAAACCCTTAAATTCAACTAGGGCATCCTCATTCAAGGGTTGCATTGAGCTTCAACAAACTGATTTTTGCAGTATTTTCATCTTTCCGAGCAAGTTGCAACAAATATCATCATTCTTCAAGGTTGGCGAACTAGGGTTTGGAAACCCTAAGGTGCAGTGGTTCAATTTCGAGGGGCAGCGACTGGTTTCAAGGGTTGTGGGAGGCAGTTCAAGCGTTGTGTTGATACTTGGTGGCAGCAATCTGCCCTGTTGCAATGGGGTCACCCCCTTTGGGGTTTGGTTTTGCAGTTTGTTAGGGCTATTTGAAACTAACTTTCAGTTTGAGAATATTGAACATTATTCTCCTATTTTTCATAATATTTTACAGCTATTATTAATCAAAAAAATTCAAGATATTGAGGTATTTACCTTGCTGTATTTTTCTGAGTATTTTGGCAGATATTTGACAGAGAATTTTTTGATAATTGTGTCTTGATTGTTTATTTTCAGCATTCATAAATTATGGCTAGGGTTTGAGATTTTTATTTTCAGTTTGGAGTGTATTTCCAGCAAACTAGGGTTTGCTGTAATTTTTAGTACTTTATTTTAGATTGATAGGGTTTGTTTGCAAAACTCTTATTTTTAGTTTTGTCCCAAGTAGGGGACATTGTGGCATTAAAGCCAACTTTTTGGCCAGTTGTGGGGTGTGAGTGACTACAATGTATTGACAATCTAGGTTTTTGCCAAAAGAGGAATACAAAGATTCCATTCAAAAGGTGGGGATGAAGAAGAGGGCAATGAATGAAGTCATAGATGATTGGTTGCAAGCTATGCAGAATTATCAGAATGAACTAAGAACAATAGTTCCCAAGGCTTTGATAAAAGCCATAAGGTCAAGCCTTAAGTATCAAGAGCCCCCCTTAGAAGAAAAAAAGAGACTAGCAGAAGTGATGAGTCTTTCATCATCACAAAATGATTTTCCCTTGGCAATAAGAGAAGAGGGAGAGTTCAAGAAGCACAAGCCCAAAAGAGAAGGAAAGTCAAATTTGCAAGATAGGGGAGAGAATTGTGTGTTTGAAGCCCATCATTGAAAGATAAAGTTGACAAACAACTTGCTGATTTTCAAAACAGTGGGGTGGAGAGACATATATTTGAAGAAGAAATGGGGAATCACAAGGATAGAAAGGTTTCCACAAACCCTACTTCACCCAAAGAGGACAAGCTTGTTGTTTGTAGCCCAAGGTATGAAAAGCTTGGTAACATATCAAATTTATTGCATCACACTATGCCATTTCAGATTTGTTGCCCTCATAAAAAACATGCTAAAAAAAGTGATAAAAGAAAGCATACAATTTACAACACAACATGGTGCATAGGGACCCCTTGATTCAAGTTGATAATTGTTGTTGCCAAAAGGCGTGGAATCCCACTTCAAAGCAAACTTGTAAAAAGATTGAATTTCATTTTGTGATAAGGAAAAATAAATCTGATTTGAATCGAAAAATGGGTACCTTGAAGCCCTTTGAACAGCAGAAGGGCAACACCTTGGGGCAACCAAGTATTAAAATCTCTGAGCTTCAAAAATCAGAATTTGTAGGGCAGCCAAAGAAGATTTTCCAACCAAAAAAGAGACAAATAAACTCAGAAAATTCAGAGTTGCATGATAAAAAATTTGAGTTGCAAAAATCAAAGAATTTGGGACAGCTAAGTGAGAATTTTCAGCATGATGATAGGCAACTAATAGAGCAACAAGGTGAGGGTTTCCGTCAAGGATATGAACAAGGAGAGTCGCTAGTAGAAGGGAAATATATTCTAAATCAAGCAAGAGAAAATTCTGCCCTTATAACAAGGACCCAAGAAAGGTGTGAGGAGTGGCTAAGGAAGCCAAAAGAGGCAAAATTGGTAGCCTTTCAAGCTAGACAACACCTACAAGATTTTAAAAGGAAATGTGAGTTC
This sequence comes from Torreya grandis, assembly GCA_037957365.1. NCBI lineage: Eukaryota > Viridiplantae > Streptophyta > Pinopsida > Cupressales > Taxaceae > Torreya > Torreya grandis. Next base: position 4,462,908 of record JARHVA010000093.1, on the reverse strand, counting down.
GTAAGAAACCACTATATTAGTTTTAAAAATGGAAAAAAATCAGATTTGCATAAGATTTGTAAGGACCTTCTGGAAGACCTTGTCGAGAGGTATGCACATGAGAGAAGTGCCTCATTAACTCCTCATGACGGTCTCCAACTTGCTGAAGTTTCTAGAGCCACATTTGAGGGTGAAACTTTCAGACCATGGGAAAAGGCTGCAATTTTTGAGTTTGGACAGCCACCACCACCAAGAGAAATTCGCCCTACTTCGTGTTTGGTAAGTAAATTGAATTTTGGAAGTTGTAATATGAATAGGGTTAAAAAAGTGACAAATTTTAAGTGGGGGCAGCCACTAAGTTATATTGGAAGCCATCCAATCCCATACTTCAAAAGCATGAAAAAATCTGATTTTTTCAAAAGAAATAGGCCCATAAAACACTCGGGAAATTCTGAGTTATGTGGGCACACTCAACTTGTTATATACACAGATAATTTTGAAATTTTTATTTTAATAAAATACGCATAGTGGATTCTAAAAATGAAGAATTTGTTAGGTGTAAAGTCACTATTCACAAATCACTATTCAAGGTGATGTAGCATGCAGGGGATGTGGCTGATTGGTGATGTGATAGGAGCCCGTGGAAGGTCATTCACATGTGATCAGATTGATGTGATGGGAGTGGGGCATAGCACTCCACCAAGGCAGGGTATCCTTGGTAGTCACATGGGGTTTGTCTTGTGGCATAATTGGTCAAGGGTTAGGTATGGATCAAATTTCTAAGGGACCCCATAGTTCACATGTGTGGAGAAAGTCAAAAAGTGATTGCAGTACCTTTTGGACTTTGGTGTGCACATGGAAGAAGAAGACTAGAGTTTATTGTTGTTGATTGTCCTCACATGTGGAGTGGAGACAATGTTTGGAATCACATAGAAGTGGCTTGGATCTTGTATAAACTAGATGGTCCACTTTGTTGACCCTTGCACAATTGATCACTAGCATATTTACAAGGTTCGGTCGGATCACGACCAAATCAGAAACGATGCGAATTTTTTTGCTCTTCTGGATTAATCCAATCTAGTTCAGACACTTTAATATAAAAACATTACAAGTTAAAAATGCAAAAAAAAACACTAAAAAAGCCATGCCAACTAACGCGAACCCTAAAACATGTTTTGATGTTGCAAATGTTTGAAAATTTTAAGTTTTATATTAATTTTGGGCTTAGGCTCTAAACTATGGACTATAGATATTTTGCTCTTTTAATGTGATTCAAGTTTGAAACTCTTATGCATTTCTCAATTTTGCAAGTGTTAAATTAATGTTCATTCTTTAATAGATTGAAATATTTATATTTAAATATATATATATATATAATATGAACCAGATTTTTCAAGATTTTTTTCGAACCATTTCAAGAATTTTGAATTCTGCATTTTTTGGCCCTCCTGAACCTTTTCGGATTTCCAAACCTTGTGACTATGATTACTAGTGCCCACATGGTGTGTGGCGAATTTGTTGGGCCACCATGTTGGTTCTCTCTCCCTCTTTTTTCTATGTTGTAAATTTTATAAATGCATATGTTCTCCTTTGTATTTATCATCCTTATGTTTCCTCTTGAAGATCCATGCAAGCTTAGACTTGCATGTATGGCGGTTAGAGTTTGGAGGTTGTGTCGGCTTGGCTCACATGAATGCTTTGGTTGTAGGCATTGAGTGCTTGGTTTGTTAGCACTGAAAGGAGTTGCTAGAGGAGTTGTTGTAAGAAAGGAGATTTGTTCATGTTAATTGAAGTCTGGAAGCTGTCATTTGCCTCATGGTTTTTCCTTGCACATTGCAAGATTTCCACGTATATCTTGTGTAATGTGTTCCCCTCTTGTCTCATGTTTTGTAGTTTGTTTTAATTCCACGTGATTTACTTACACTGTAGATTGCATTTTTCTTAACATTTGGTATCAAAGACATGGTGAAAAACTCTGTTTGTGAATGTTTTTTGTTGCAAGGTTATTTTGTGCAAGTGGGAGCTACTATGACAAGAGAGACCAAGTTCAAGATAGAGATGAAAAAAAATTGATGGTAGGAAGTTCTCTCTATGGAGCTATGGAGAATCTCTTGGTGAAGATTTTGTTCTCTTCAATGTTGTTGAGAAGAAGACTACAAGATAGTTGTGTGAGAAGCTACAAAAGTTTTGCCAAACGAATCAATGCCAACACAGTGTTCCTAATAAAGAAGCAACTGTTCAGCTTGAGGAGCAAGTTAGTCTCCATAGGTGGAGGATGAGGAGAAGGCATGTACCTTGTTGGGTTTCTCAACTATGTGAAAAATAAATAAATAAAGGGGTGTATGTTATGGTATCCTACTGACCACATGACTATTAGCCAGAGATGCTAAAAAAAAAAGGAAAATCCATACAAAGGAGGTACAAAAGAAACCTAAAATTGTACATGTTTTGAAGTAGTTAAAGAAGAACAAGTGAGCCCTGGTGTTCCCAAAAGGAGGTCAGTGTTGACCATGCAACTCCAAAGTTGCTTGAGTGTTGTGCATATGATTGCGGTGTGTGGCCAGATAGATCGATGCATGGAGTAACACTGCAGGCACATGAGTTGGTTTTAACGACATTCAATAGAGCAAGATGCATTTCGGATGCAAGGTCGAAAACTCGATAGGTGCAATGATGCACTAACTAGCGCAACAATTTTCCAAGAACTGTTAATTGGTCCGTTGAACTTGTGTCATGTTTGGGCATGGTTGGTAGCTAAAGGCTATGTGGAGAAGTCTAGTATTGACTTCTGTGAGATCTTCTAACTACTATCACGAGTGCTACTTGCATGTGTTGTTGTTCAAGAATTGGAGCAACTTCACTCCTGCATGGTAATCTCTCTAGAAGAGATGGATTAGCCTAAGGGCTACAAGGATGAGGCAAAGAGTTGTTGATTTGCAAATTGAAAAAATCATTGTACGGGTTGGTGCAGATGTCGCACATGTAGTACAAAAATTTAAGTACCTTCATGGAGAGCCAAAGTATTTAGTAGAGGTTATGTGTTGTTGACATGTTGGATGCAAGCCCCAATATGATCATTGTTGTAATGTCTTAATTAGCTAGGACACATGAGATGAAGGTGGTATGGAAGAGCAAACCAAAGATAGAGATGCACAAGGATGGGAAAGCAAGGAAGTACCCAACTTCTTGCATTTTGAGTTGTCTTCCCAAGAGTGTCCTAAAGGAGGAGAAGACATATGTCTTGTGTATTGGATTCATGAGGAGTAGGAAGCCTCGTGAAAGCCATGGTGTGCACTACACCGAATACTTCCGAGCAGTGGAAGTTGTGAGTCGGTTCATGGCGAAATCTCGAATAGAGGATTGGTCTGTGGAGAAGTGAGAATCACTTCAGGGGCTACAATTTGCTAGGGAGGAGCACATGTTGACAAACCCAGTCAAGGCAGAGAAGTTTTAGTAGTGCATCAAAACTTCTACTGAGTTTGTGTCAGGGCAGCAGTGGGCATAGATGGATAGTTGGATGGAAGAATACTCAAGTGTGGTAAAACCCTGTGTCTATTGAATTCAAGTGGAAGTATATTAGGTGTGAAGTCACTGTTCATAGTCACTATTCACAGTCTCTATCTATAGTCACTATTCATAGTGATGTAGCATGCAAGTAATGTGGCATATGATGTGACATGTAGTTGATGTGATTGATTGGTGATGTGGCAGAGGCCCATAGAGGGTCATTCACATGTGATTAGATTGATGTGATGGGAGTGGGGCGTAGCTCTCCACCAAGGCACATAGGTTTGTCCTTGGTAGTCACATGGGGTTTGTCTTGTGGCATAATTGGTCAAGGGTCAAGTATGAGTCAAATTTCTAAGAGACCCCATAGTTCACATGTGTGGAAAAAGTCAAAAGGTGATTGCAACACCTTTTGAACTTTGGTGTGCACATAGAAAAAGAAGACAAGAGTTTACTATTGTTGATTGTCCTCGCATATGGAGTGAGGGACAATATTTGGAGTCACATGGAAGTGTCTTGGATCTTGTCTAAAGTGGATGGTCCACTTTGTTGACCCTTGCACATGAAGACAAACATTTTACTATTTATCACTAGTGCCCACATGGAATGTGGCGAATTTGTTGGGCCACCAAGTTGTTTCTCTCTCCCTCTCTCTTCCAAGTTGTAAATGCCATAAATGCATATGTTCTCCTTTGTATTTATCATCCTTATGTTTCCCCTTGAGGATTCATGCAAAGCTTGGACTTGCATGTATGGAGGTTAAAGCCTGGAGGCTGTGTCAACTTCGCTCACCTGAATGCTTTGGTTGTAAGCATTGAGTACTTGGTTTGTTAACACTGAAAGGAGTTGTTAGAGAAACTATTGTAAGAGAAAAGATTTGTTGATGTTAATTGAAAGCTGTCATTTGCTCTGTGGTTTTTTCTTGCACATTGCAAAGTTTTTGTTGGTTCCCAATTGTACACCTCTTTTGCTCGGCCTTGCACACTTGAGAAAAATGGCAAACGTGGATGATAAACCCATTGATATGTCGTTATAGCCGGAGAAGAGTTTAACACATGGATAGACTGGATGTAGATAATGACTAGGAGGCACCGACAAAGGGTATGGTTAGCTCTCTGCTACTTTTGACTCTGCCTGAACCAAAGTGAGAGGACCTAAGGGGTAACTTGCTCACATGAAAGAATACTGCAATTCAATCTCAATAGGGATTTTTGGCACACAAATGCAAGTCTGACCAAAGCATAACCAAAGTTGCACACTCCACTCGAGAAGGGTTGTCACACGGAATGCACTAAGTCAAACACAAGGTACTGAAGACAGATAGGAATATGATTGCAACCTTCATTCTAAATAATTTTCAACAACAGGGGGTCAAATGGAAGACTGTAATGTTGGTTTGTAAAGCACAAAATACAGACACATTTTATTTATGCAATATTTATGCATCTGCAAGCAAATAACACTTATAGTATGCAACAGTTGTATTATTTGCAGGGTAGAACAAGGTAGGACAAGTTTGATAGTTATAAAAAGAGTGGTGTGTTGGTGGTTTTCAAATAGCAAGGATGCTTTCAACATTCATGACATTCACTCATTTGCAAAGATGTAGAAAAACTGAAATGCAAGCTAAGGGAAACACCAGGAGTGGTTTGCATTTATTGGCACCAATGAAATGCAAATACCCAGATGATTCTTGAAAATCCAGAACATACACTGCAACTAAAATTTCATATACTTTTTCCTATTAAAATCATAAACCTAGGGTGCCCTAAAGAATTATTCAACAACATATTTTCAAATCAAACTGTAGAAAGGGTTTTATAATCTTAGATCTATGCCCAAAATGACAGCCAATGATAAACATTGATATCCAATCAGCAAAATTTGCAAAACATATTGTTGCACTTCATCAACAAAAAAGAGCAAAACCCACAAGTATTTTCATTAATTTTGCAAATAAACCTTACATCATTTTTCCAGAATGTTGCCATGGGGACAAGCATGGTGAGTTTGCTCTTTTGACAAGGGAGACATAGATATGCTCTCAGAGCTTGCTAATGGTTGTACAGCTGCAACCACCTTAGCAAGGAAGACAATACATATACACAACAATGGATCCCAAATTTTGGAAGAGCCTAGACTTAGGAAAAACAAAGACCAACAACCCCTTAAGAAAGAGGACAAGCCCTCCTTTTATACATTTTTCTCACTCATTTGCAATTCGGGAATATGGGTTGCAATTTGCAATATTGCAAACTTGCAGTCAACCCTCAAATTTTTGCCAAGATGCTTCTAGCTGGAATATGCCCTTTGCCACCCCTGGAATCTTCATTATTTTGCAAGGAAAATAATTTTTGTAACTGCCTCTACAAGTAATGATGAAGATTTTCAAACAACCTTTGATTTATTGGTTGGAAATGCATTTTATTTGAGCTTGAAGGAGAATATTTGCCTTTGGAGCCAAACCAACCCTTTGTCTTCTTGTGCAACTGCCTGGACATGCCTTTGACCACTCATTTGCAAATCTGGAATCTTCTTGGACAGCCACCCTTCCTCTTATGCATGCCAAAGAACAACCCCTACCTTGTGATGATTCCATTGAAAACACTCCAAATCCATGGCCATTTGAATGATCTTCCTCCAATGACCGACTTTGGCTTTGCAAACCTGCAATATTTCTCCCATGGAGGTTTTTGAATAAGCAACACAATGGAAAATGCAAAACTTAGGTTATTTTTACCTTTTTTTTTTTGGCTCCAACTTGCTTTTTCTACATTTGTCTTTTTCACATTTGTTTTTTTCACATTTTGACCTTTTAGGGTTGCACCCAAATTTTTAATGCATAAATGCATTACTTTTCACTTTTTAGCCTTTTGGGGAAATCTAGGTCCCATTAGCAATTTTGCACTTTTCTTTGTATTGGAAAAATCCAGAACTCGACAACAGTTTTGCAATTTGCAAATTTGCATATTGCAATTCCCCTCAAAAGTTCTCTCAAGAAAATGGGAACTCCAACTGCAATTTGCAATTTGCGAAATTGGCAGTTCCCCTCAAAATTTCTCTCAGGGAAATGGGAACTCCAACTGCAATTTGTAATTTGCAAAAGTGCAAAATTGCAATTGGACTTGACAGTTCCCTTTTGAAATAGGACCTCATGTTGATCGCCGTTGACTGGCGGATTTGGGAGATCAAAATGCAATTTCAAATTTACACATTTGCAAAATTGCATTCCTCCTCAAAATCTCCCTGAAACACCTGTTGAGTTGACTTTCTCCATTTGCTTTGACCGACAGGGTTGGGAGAGTTGCCCACAATTTGCAACTTGCATTTTGATGACTTGTATTTTGCAAGTTGCTTCCCCACCAAGATCCCCCGAGGACTTTGGAGCCTCATCTGCAACTTTTGAAACTTGACATTTTTTTGACTTTTCACCCAACTCCATTCCAACCTAGTTTGGAAAGTGATCTATATAGGATTTTCCCAAAAGCTCAGCGCTTTCCTTAGCAATTATTTGATTCTCCACAACAACCAATCATCAATGGAAATATGTATTGCCCTGCAGACATGGACATTTCAAATAAACAAGATCAATAGCATTTTGAACCTTGATTTTCCTTGTTGATGCAAACTTCAATGGAGGTTGAGTCTTCATTATTCCCACTACTCATAGATAAAAAGTTTCAAATTTACCAGGGATGCACATAGATGGAAGAACCCTGTTTTTAACTCTTTTCAATGATCTCTTCTCAAATTTTGAACTTCCGTATTGATGAGCTATCCATTGCCACATAAAACTTTTATGAAAAACAACATTATCCAGAGGCACATCTTCACCTGCATTGGGGAACACTTGATATATATAACATTATCCAGAGGCACATCTTCTCCTGCATTGGGGAACACTTGATATAGCTATCCATTGCCACATAAAACTTTTATGAAAAACAACATTATCCAGAGGCACATCTTCACCTGCATTGGGGAACACTTGATATATATAACATTATCCAAAGGCACATCTTCACCTGCATTGGGGAACACTTGATATATATAACATTATCCAGAGGCACATCTTCTCCTGCATTGGGGAACATTTTAAGATATATTCACCTGCATTGGGGAACACTTGATATATATAACATTATCCAGAGGCACATCTTCTCCTGCATTGGGGAACATTTTAAGATATATTCACCTGCATTGGGGAACACTTGATATATATAACATTATCCAGAGGCACATCTTCTCCTGCATTGGGGAACATTTTAAGATATATATATCTTAAAATGTTCCCCAATGCAGGAGAAGATGTGCCTCTGGATAATGTTATATATATCAAGTGTTCCCCATATATATCTTAAAATGTTCCCCAATGCAGGAGAAGATGTGCCTCTGGATAATGTTATATATATCAAGTGTTCCCCAATGCAGGTGAAGATGTGCCTTTGGACTTCTCCTGCATTGGGGAACATTTTAAGATATATATATATATATATCTTAAAATGTTGTGGCCACAAATATAGATGAATGCTCCTCGAGCCATTTTGTCCACAATCAAACCAAAGATTCTTGTTGGCTACAAGTAGTCAATCCCGTTTTACAGACAAGCTGCCCTTTGAAGGCAGGGTAGAAAAGTCCTCCCACTCAAATGAGGGCCTCCATGGGGATTTGCGTTTAATAAAATCAGCACTCACATTTTCTTCCTTGAATGAAATCTCTTCTGCAGAAATAGAATCTATTTGCTTATGTTCAAAAAGTTTGTTCATTGATTGGATTTTGTCCACTAAAGCAAAAAAAAACTCAACTTCATCTCCATCACCATCTCTTCATGGACGTCTCCTTTCTCTTTCCTTTTCCATGGATGACACAAGGTCTTCCACTTTGGAATCCATTATATTCATCCACTGAGCGCTTAAAGAAATGGTACAGAAATATTAAATCCAGGGTTTCATCTCGACCAAAACCATCATAGAGGCCCTGTTTTGGAACCGCCGCATATCATTCTTGTTCATGCATAACATGTGCAAGTCCCTGAGATCATACTTGGGCACAAAAACAAGAAGAACCGTTTCAAGTATGCCTATTACCAAGGCACATTTTGCTTCAACACGTTTCTGTAAGGACATTAAAAAATGCAGCTCACTACACATCTTTTGTGCTCTCTTGCTTGCCCTGTTGTGAAAATCCTGAATCTGTATATATACCTACACCTATTTTGGGTGTAAATTGTTCATGAAAATTATGACTAACGACCACAGACTTTGAGTTGCTAATCATCAAGTCACTAGAAACTCAAGAAGAAAAAAGCTCAGGAGTCCGCCATGTAACTTAGGAAGAAAACTTAGTAAGAACCCTGTTGTTGTTCAAGTCCGCCATGTCCTTTGGTATTTCGATGTTTGCAAAGAGGAGCTGAATGTTTAGCTGAATAGCAATGCCCAGCTGTAGAAGAATTTACAGATGTAACAGATTTGCCACGGATTCCAGAATTTTCCTTAGCCTTTGATGGTGTATCGTTTGACTAACCAAAGGCACACGTTCCTGTTCATGAAAATTGGGTACACGCACCTTTTCCTTGTTGATCTTCTTGCTCGTTCCTTTTCTTCTCTCCGTAGGATCCAGAGATTCATAAACAAATTGCAATTTAGCAAATAGCTAAATTGCACCTGGGCTCCCATTCTCCGCCACATTCTTCTCTTTGTTGTCTGGTCAAACTGCAGTCAACCTTAAGATCTCCGCCATTCTCCCATTTGCCTCCACGTGGTCATCCTTATTGGGCTTATGTGGGATTTGGGGATTGGAAACAAATTGCAATTTAGCAATTGCATATTGCCCTTTGACTTCCAATCTCTGCCAACCTTCCTTTTTTCATGTTGACTTGCTTTCTATCACGGGTTTCGAAGCCGAAAGAGCATTTTACAATTTGTGTTTTTTAGGATGTTCATTTCATACATGTGTTTCCCGCGGACTTTCTTTACCTCATTTGCAATTTGCATATTGCAAAATTGCTCTGACGTCTAAACCTAGGCCAAACCATCATCCTTGTTGGGGTCCACACTTCACTAAATTAAAAGTTTGCCTTAATTCTTTAAGCCTTCACGTGGCAGGCTACGTCCTTCGCTAGGCTTACGGAAATAGTTGTATTGTTTTAATATCCATTTGGCCTCACCGATTGCCATGAATGTTTTCTCTTATGAACCATGTGCTTCCCTTAGGTGCCATGTGGGCACTAAGACCTCCACATAGGATCTCTTTTGCTTGTTAAAACATTGTGTTTTGATTTCACTGTTGTGCCTCCACATGGGTAGGCCACTTGGTTTATTAAACATTGCTAGTCTTGTGAATCAATGGCGTAAGCTTTTTAATACCTATGTGGCCTTTTTGAATCCTTCCACATGCTAACCGGCAGGAACTAGAGATCTAACAACAATTTGTTAAACACAACAATCTACTAGGGGGGGCGGCGGGGGGTGAATCAGTAGATAAGCTAAAAGTTAGTTCTTTAATGCAAATATGAAAGTATATGCAATACGGAAAACAAATGCTGAGATCATTCACACACATAAGAGCTCATTACACATGATTTTTACGTGGAAACCCAAAGGGGAAGAAAAACCACGGTGAGAAAAGCTGTTAGAATCTACTGTTCTAATCCAGCCTCACAGTTAAAAATGCCTCACTGCAAACCTCACTGGTTACATTCAAAAGCACCCACTCTAAGGAAGCACCCACCCCCTAATTGAGCACCATCTCAGTCTATCTGATGGCACCAACCAATAAGAATTAAGAAGCTACAACTTCAGGATACAACGAAATCAAACTCTATATCTTTGTTACAAGTCTTGTCTATAACTGCTCACACTACGCACCTTATCTCTACGTGCCTCTCTTCAAATTTGCCTCTATCTTACTTTGTGTCTGTATGTATATCTATTTGACACTTTATCTTGCTTTTTGCACTCTCTTCATCTTCTCTATGTTGTCTTAGTCTATGTCTGCATCTTATGTTTGATACCCTTCATATTGCATTGATGCTTGCCTTCAGCAATAGTAATAGCAAATGCAATAGTGACAACCTCTCTCTTACCTTTTTCGTGAAGTTAATATATGACAAAGCTTTTTCTTTAGCGTTAGCCACCACATAGTGTTCACACTCAGACTATTCTTTTTTGGTTCCAGTTCTAGATTCTTATTTAATGCGACTTGACATGTATGCTTTTTGCGTCTTTGTTCAGCAGACGCTTTTTGCGTCTTGATTCAACGAAACCTGCCGCTCTTTCTTATTTACTATGGTAATCGTCTTTGCCAAATCTTAAATGCGCATGTCTTCTAATCACGGATTGATCGACTGGATCGATCAATCTTGGTCTCTGTGTCAACACATCGAGCTAACAGTTTATCTGGTCATGTCTTTAAACGAGGATCAATGATCTTGTCTTTGGCGCCATCCATAGTCTATCTTGCTCTGATAGATCTTTTGTAGCATTAGTTCAACTTTTGAAATGCATCCGTCGATTTCTTTATCCACGCTCCCACAAGTCGTTGGATCTCCAAAATAGCGTTCATTTTACCTCGCTCTTTCATTAATCGTCGAGCTCCTTTTTGCATCTCACTATCTTCTATATAATTGGGTCGCTTTCGCTCCTTTCGATTATCTCAAATATGCTCGATCTTTAGCTCTCTATTGTGTCGTTAACTATAGATCACTTTGCTCCACTGACTCCACTTCGCTTCGTTGGATTTTTCTTATCAAGCTTTTGCATGTCATCCGACTTCAAAAGATGCATGATCTTTATCACATCTTGATCGTTATTCTTCGGTATGTTGACTTCATCTCATTTTCTTTGGCGTTTATGTATTGCTTTCGCATCGTTGATCTCTTCAGACTTACTCGACCTTTATCTTGCCTTGATCCTTCAACACTTGTGAAAGTGCCCTATGTCCTTCAAAACTATCCTTCGAGGACTTTGAAATGGTCCTTGATCCATCCAAACTTACCCTTCGGCATTTGTGAGAGTGCTCTTCAAATCTCCTGCAATTAACCTTCGGGACTTGTGTTTGAGGCACATACCCTTCGGAGCATATCCTTCAGAACAATTGTTGCAAGCTTTGTGTCAAGGGGACTTTAGAAAGAATTTGTCGGGACCTATTTCCTTCGGAAATTTTGTTGCAAACATTTTGTCCAACAAAGTCCAGACCATTTTCACGAAAGAATTTCCAAGCTTGCAAAATCGACTAAGTGAGGAGACCAAACATTTTTCGAAGCACTCTTTCCGAATACATGAAAATTTGTAAAAAACGACTAAGCCCTACTTTACCCTTGCATAACTTTTGCTTCTCTCATCCATAAGACATGAAACTTGGACTGCCAAAACTAGGCACAAACCTGAGTGCCTGGTGTGATTGTTTCCTCTAGATGTTGCCAAGTACGCAAATGTTGTCACAAACAAACTATGTACTCAGTGATATCCAAACAAAATAGCAAAGGCATTTATATGACTGTTCGTGGAATTCAAGGTGCACACACAACTCCATGAGGTCTCAACAACTTGACCATTCAGCTTCAACACCTTTGTCATTAATGCATAATAGCACATGTTGCCTTTGATATCAATGACAATTCTTCATACATCAATGACTATGTCAACAATCCCCCTCTTTGTCATTGATGGCAACACATCATCAGAATGACTTCACTTCTTTATCTTCATTCTGCTTTCTCCCCCTTTGACATTAATGACAAAGAGTCTCTGCCATAATATGTCAACACACTGCTTGATTATGCATGCAATTTGCTTTCTCCGCCTTAATCCTGGGACTTGGTAGGCTGGAACATAGAGCAAGGAACTTCCCCTAGGCAACAACACATTTGCCTCAACTCTACTCGGACACATTCAAATCTAGCTCCCCTGGCTCCATTGTTCTACAAATGATCAATTATATAGCGTTGGTCTGAAAGACCAATCAATAATCTACATATCTCTATATAGATAGGCATAATGATCTAGAGCCAACACAACTTTTTCTCCTCCTTTGACATCAAATGGCAAAGGGACTGCAATTTTCTCCCCAGATTGCCTTTTCTCTTAATCCAGGAGTTAATGATGTTCCTGCAATACTCCCCCTGGACTCGTGCCCTATCACTAGAATCTAGTGATGTGGTGTGGAAGCCACCACTCCCAACTTTTCTCTTAGATACTCAAATTGCTCCTTGGGAAGAGGCTTGGTGAATATATCTGCAATTTGATGTTTTGTTGGCACATACTCCATTGTGACCTCTTGATCTACAACTTTTTCTCTGAAAAAATGATATTTGATGGATATATGCTTGATTATGGAATGCATCACTGGATTCTTGGATATGTTTATGGCACTTGAACTATCACAAAAAATAGAAATCGATACTTGGTATTCTACCTTAATGTCTTTGAGAGTTTGCTTCATCCACAAGACTTGGGTGCAATATGTTGTTACTGCTACATACTCTATTTTTGTTGTAGAAAGCGTAATCGACTCTTGTTTTTTGCTCAACCATGACACAAGTCTATTTTCAAGGAAAAATGCACCACCACTAGTGCTTCTCCTATCATCCACACTTCCTACCCAATCAACCTCTGCATATGCAATCAAAGTGAGATCTTCACTTGTAGGGTACCACGGGCCATAATCAATTGTGGTCTTGATGTATCTCAAGATTCTTTTCACAGCATTGACATGTGATTCCTTGGGAGCTGCTTGAAATCTTGCAACCATGCATACTGCTTGCATGATGTCTAGTCTAGATGCAATTAGGTACAACAGGCTACCTATCATTGATCTGTACATGGTATTATTTGCATCAAGGGACTTATCTTCTTTGCTCAACTTGCATCCAATTGTCATGGGAGTACTAATTGGTTTGTTGTCTTCCATTCCAAATTTCTTGAACATCTCCTTTGCATACTTGGTTTGAGATATGAATATCCCTTCATCAGATTGTGTAATTTGTAGACCAAGAAAGAAAAAAAGTTCTCCTAGCATAGACATTTCAAATTCACTTTGCATTTGTATAGCAAATTCTTTGCACATTTCACTATTGCTACCTCCAAAGATGATATCATCTACATAGACAACATTAATCAACATATGCTCACCTTCTGACCTAAAGTACAAATTGTTGTCTGCACATCCTTTGTTGAAACTTTGTTGTTGCAAGTATTGATCCAAGCTTGAATACCATGCTTTAGGTGTTTGTTTCAAACCATACAGTGCCTTCTTCAGTCTACACACATAATCTTCTTCATCTACTAGTTGAAAACCTTTTGGTTGTTCAACATAGACTTCCTCTTCTAAATTTTCATTCAATAAGGCAGACTTTACATCCATTTGATATACTTTGAACTTTTTATGAACAGAAAATGCCAAAAACAGTCTTATAGATTCCAGTCTTGCCTCTGAAGCAATGTTTTTTCAAAGTCTATGCCTTCTACCTGTGCATATCCCTTGCACACCAACCTTGCTTTGTTTCTTATAACAGTTTCATCTTCATTGAGTTTGCCTTTGTAAACCCATTTTGTTCCTATCACATTCTTGTTTGAAAGTCTAGGAACTAATTCCCAAGTTTTGTTCTTTTCTATTTGGCTCAGTTCTTCTTCCGTGGCTTTTAACCAATTTTCATCTTTGTTGGCTTCACTAGAGGTCTTAGGCTTAATTTTTGAAAATAAAGCAAAACTTACTTGCTCTTTGTTCATTGCAGCGCTTCTCCTAGTCTGAACTCCTTCATTTTTGTTGCCAATTATCTGATCCTTGGGATGTTCCTTTTGAACAAACCTTGGAGTTACCTTTTCAGTCTTTTCTTTCTCCTCTTCACTATCTTCTTCATTTTATGCTCCTAATTCTTCAATTCTGATCTCATCAAGTTCAACATGTTTAAATCCTTCTTCGACCTTGACATTGATGCTCTCAACTATTTTATGCAGCCTTTTATTGTAACATACATAGGCTTTGCTATGAGTGGAGTACCCAAGAAAAATTCCCTCATCACATCTTGGCTCAAAACTTCTTAATTTGTCGTTCTTTCTTCTAATGTAGCATTTGTTTCCAAACACTCTAAAGTACTTAATAGATGCAGACTTTTCATACCACAGTTCAAATGGGGTTTTATCACTCTTCACACTCAATGGAACTCTGTTCAAGATGTATAGTATTGTTTGGACTACTTCTCTCCAATATCCATCAAATAGTTTGGCATCTTTCAACATTGTTCTGGCCATCTTAACAGTCCTATTCTTTCGCTAAACAACTCCATTTTGTTGTGGAGTTCTTGCAACAAAGTAGTGTCTTTTAATCCCATGTTTTTCACAATATTCTATGAACTCATTGGAGGTGAATTCTCCACCTTTATCAAACCTCAAACATTTGATCTTTCTTCCCATTTCATTTTCAACTATGGCTCTAAAGATCTTAAATCTCTCAAAGGCTTGGGATTTGTCCTTCAAAAAAGTTACCCATGTCATCTTTGAGTAATTATCTACAAACAACATGAAGTAATGAACCCCTGTAGATCCTCTTGTCTTGGTAGGACCACAAAGATCAATATGAACTAATTGTAGAGGCTTTGTAGTTGCATATTCTTTTGTTTGGAACTTGACCCTTGTTTGCTTGCCTAATTGATATTCTCTACATGTAGTATTTGCAAGTTTGGTTATCTTGGACATATGTCTTATACACTTATTCGAACTCACTTTGACTAAATTATCAAAATTGACATGACCCATTCTCCTATGCGACAACCAACTTTCATCAACCTTTCCTATGAGGCAACTATTACCATTTACCTCAACAAGATTGTAGATATTACTCTCGGTCCTCCTCTCTACGACTGTTTTGCCAAATCTCTTTAACTTGCAGCCTACGGCATCAAATATAACCTTACATCCATTGTCATACATTTCGCTAACACTCAGTAGATTATGCTTCAGTCCTTTAACATAAAGAACATCATGTGTAGGAAGCTTACCATCCATGTGCAAGGTTCCTGTGCCTTTTATTTTTATTGTTGTATTGTCTCCCAAACTGACAGTTCTTTCCTTGCACTTGCTCAGCTTGGTGAACTTGCTCTTGTCACCAGTCATATGCTTTGAGCACCCACTGTCTATCACCCACAAATTATGTTCTTTAACGTAGAGTGTTGTTTGAGCAATCAAGGATTGATTTTTCACTTTCCATATTTCCTTGGGTCTCTTATATATCATTTTCTTTTCTTTATTAATTACTTGTGAACCTTTGTTCTCATTAGGAGACTCTCCTTTCTTTACATTGTATATTTTTGACATTGCAAAGTTAGTCCTACAATGCCTAGCTATGTGACCAAAATTATTGCAATTGTAGCACATTGTACTTGAATCTATCAGAGGAGCAAAAGAGTTTTTACTTACAAAATTAGTTCTCGTAGGTACAACTCTACATTCAATAGCCCTATGACCAAATTGATTACAGTTGTAACAATAACCATAAATAGATGAATAATACCAGGTCATAACACTTTTTAGTGCAGTGTATTGAACTTTCATACGCTTTTGTTTCTTCAAGTCTGCCACTTTAGTATATCCTTCTGCATCTTTGATTTTTGTCTTTTTCCTTTCAACAGACTTCTTTTCAGAATTTATACTCCTCACCTTATCTTTGTTCGGATCATTCTTAGTGTCCTTGCTGACCTTCTCTTTCTTTGCTTCTACTTATCATATAGGTTAGCTGACATACTAGTTGAGGAACCTTTTCCTTTCTCATATCCAACACCTGATTTTTCATTTGAGGGCTTTTGAGCGCTGATTAGTTCATTAAGAATGTCTGATCCTTTTGTCAAATTTAGACATTTATCTAATTGGCCTTTTGCCTTCTCAAGTTCTTTCCTCCAGGGTACTATTTTTACCTCAAGCTTCATGCATTCTTTAGATTTGGGCTGTAGTTCCATCTTGACTACTATTCTTTTAGCCTCCTCAAATTGAATTTTTAGAATCACTATCATTTAATCATATTTCTCAAGTTCCTTTTGCCCAAGCTTCCTCTGTTTTGAGCTCTTTTTTTTTTAGTTTCTCAATCTCTTCTAGAGCACTAACAAGTTCACCTTCTAGTTCAATTTCACCTTCCTCTTCTTCATCCCAATCTTCATCTTTGTCTTGTTCTTGATTTATGGAAGTGGATTCTTCTGTCATGAACAGGAATTCATTTCTCTTAACTACAAAAGCATGGTGATGATCATCATCCAAACTATCACTATCACTATCTTTCATTGAGTCACTGTCTTCTTGTGTGTACAAACCTTTCTTACTCTTGAAGAAGTTCTTCCTTTTTGTATTGTGGGGTTTTACCTTTTTGTTCTCCACTTGCTCAGAATTGTCTCTTTTATTATATAAAGACATTTGGCAACAAAGTGTCCTACCTTACCATAGTTAAAGCATTTGAATGGTAGCTTGCCTTTATATTTTCCTGATCCTCTCTTTAGTTTTTTGAGAAACTTAACTTCTTCTCCATCAGTCTCCTCAGATTCAGACAGATCTTTCTTCTTTTTCATGCTTTGCTACTTTGAATGCAGCTTCTCTTTTAAAAGTGTCAGTGTCTCCCATTCTCATCTCATACGCTGTGAATGTTCCATGCAACTCATCAACAATGAGTCTATCCAAATCTCTTGCTTCCTCTATTGCAGAGATTTTCGAATCATATCTTGATGGCAAAGATCTTAAGATCTTGACTATGGTTTACTCTTCCATTTCTTCACCAAGACCTTTGATTGCATTCACTATTTCATCTCCCTTGAGGAGGTAGTCGACAATCGTTTCCTCTTCATTCATCTTAAGACTCTCAAACTACTCTTTCTAAGTTTGTAGCTTGGCTTGTTTCACCTTGTCATCTCCTTCATAGATGCTCTTTAATTTGTTTTAGATGCTTTTTGCACTCTGACAGTGCATAACTTTGACGAATTTTGAATTTAACAGTCCACAAAGAATAGCATTTTTTGCCTTGGCATTGTTCTCATATGCCTTCTTGGCAACCTGATCAGTAGGAGGTACAACAAGAATTGTGTATCCATTTATCACAGACATCCATACATTGAATCCTAATATACTCCAAAAAGCATAGTTCGATCCATCAAAGAGAGGTGTTTTGTTTGAGAATGATCCTTCTTGACTAGCCATTGTGTTCACTAACCAAGATCTCCCTGAGCCGATTAAGCTTCTCCGAAGGAACCTGGCTCTGATACCAATTGTTGAACATAACTATGTACTAAAAGGGGGGGTGAATCAGTAAATAAGCTAAAAGTTATTTCTTTAATGCAAATATGAAAGTATATGCAATACAGAAAACAAATGCTGAGATCATTCACACCCACAAGAGCTCATTACACATGATTTTTACGTGAAAATCCAAAAGAGAAGAAAAACCAAGTGAGAAAAACTGATAAAAATCTATAGTTCTAATCCAGCTTCACAGTTAAAAATGCCTCACTAGCAAACCTCATTGGTTACATTCAAAAGCACCCACTCTAAGGAAGCACCCACTCCCTAACTGAGCACCAACTCAGTCTATCTGATGGCACCAACCAATCAAAATTAAGAAGCGACAACTTCAAAATACAACAGAATCAAACTCTATATCTTTGTTACATGTCTTGTCTATAACTGCTCACACTACGCACCTTATCTCTAAGTGTCTCTCTTCAAATTTACCTCTATCTTACTTTGTGTCTGTATGTATATCTATTTGACAAACTTTATCTTGCTTTCTACACTCTCTTCATCTTCTCTATGTTGTCTTAGTCTGTGTCTGCATCTTTTGTTTGATACCCTTCATATTGCACTGGTGCTTGCCTTCAATAATAGTAATAGCAAATGCAATAGTGATAGCCTCTCTCTTACCTTTTTCGTGAAGTTAATATATGACAAAGCTTTTTCTTTAGGGTTAGCCACCACATAGTGTTCACACTCAGACTACTCTTTTCTGGGTCTAGTTCTAGGTTCTTATTTAATGCGACTTGACATGTACGCTTTAGGCGTCTCGATTCAAGGGAACCTGTTGCTCTTTGTTATTTACTTGTAATCGTCTTTGCCAAATCTTAAATGCGCATGTCTTCTAATCACGGATTGATCGATTGGATCAATCAATCTTGGTCTCTGTGTCAACACATCGACACAATCTATCTTGCTCCGTCAAATCTTTTGTAGCATTGATTCAACTTTTGATACACATCTGTTATTTCTTTATCCAAGCTCCCGCAAGTCGTTGGATCTCCAAAATAGCGTTCATTTTACCTCGCTCTTTCATTAATCGTCAAGCTCCTTTTTGCATCTCACTATCTCCTATATAATTGGGTCGCTTTCGCTCCTTTCGATTATCTCAGATATACTCGATCTTTAGCTCTCTATTGTGCCATTAACCATAGATCACTTTGCTCCACTAACTCCACTTCGCTTCGTTGGATTTTTCTTATCAAGCTTCCACGTGTCATCCGACTTCAAAAGATGCATGATCTTTATCATGTCTTGATCGTTATTCTTCGACATGATGACTTCATCTCATTTTCTTTGGCGTCTCTGTATTGCTTTTGCGTCGTTGATCTCTTCAAACTTACTCGACCTTTATCTTACCTTGATCCTTCAGCACTTGTGAAAGTGCCCTATGTCCTTCAAAACTATCCTTCAGGGACTTTGAAATGGTCCTTGATCCATCCAAACTTACCCTTCAACACTTGTGAGAGTGCCCTTCAAATCTCCTGCAATTAACCTTCGAGACTTGTGTTTGAGGCACATACCCTTCGGAACAATTGTTGCGGGCTTTGTGTCAAGGGGACTTTAGAAATAATTCGTTGGGGCCTATTTCCTTCGGAAACTTTGTTGTAGACATTTTGTCCAACAAAGACCATTTTCCCAAAAGAATTCCCAAGCTTGCAAAATCGACTGAGGAGACCCAACATTTTTCGAAGCGCTCTTTTCGAATACATGCAAATTTGTAAAAAAATGACTAAGCCCTACTTTACACCTGCATAACTTTTGCTTTTCTCATCCACAAGACATGAAACTTGGACCGCCAAAACTAGGCACAAACTTGAGTGGCCTGGTGTGATTTTTTTCTCTAAATGTTGCCAAGTACGCAAATGTTCTCACAAACAAACTGTGTACTCAGCCATATCCAAACAAAATAGCAAAAGCATTTATATCACTGTTCGTGGAATTCAAGGTGCACGCACAACTCCATGAGGTCTCGACAACTTGACCATTCAACTTCAACACATTTGTCATTAATGCATAATATCGCATGTTGCCTTTGACATCAATGACGATCCTTCATACATCAATGACTACGTCCAACACAATTTGCAAGTTGCACATTTGACAAGTTCATTTTGCAAGTGCAGTTTTCCACTAGAAATCCCACACAGTTTCACCACCCCAAACACAATTTGCATATGACCCCTTGAAATTCCGCCATTTCGCATGCTTTTCACTTTACACCCTGTAAGCTTTTTTAAAGCACAAAAATATTAGATGTTCGCCTAAACCAAGACTTCACAAGATTCACACAAGGCAAGAGCGAGAACAGGCATTTTTTATGACTTGATGCAGATTGTGGAGATTTGGATGACTTGAGGTGAAAACAAGACTTCTTGACTTAAGGTGAACACTTGCAGACAAGGAGCAACAACTAAACAATCAAGCATTGATATTCAACAAGGGTACAAAATTGCACCGAGCAATTTTAGGCATTAACAGTTCCACATACATCTTGTGTAATGTGTTCCCCTCTTGTCTCATGTTTTGTAGCTTGTTTTAATTCCACATGATTTACTTGCACTGTAGGATGCATTTTTCTTAACAAAATTTCAACCCTTCACTAGTGACAAGAAGTTGGGGTTTGCAAATAAGGAACAACCCTTCCAAGGTATGGAGTTTTTGCTCTTTTCAAGTTTGATATGTGTCCCAAACATCATTAACTTTGTGTTAAGGCAGCAAGGATTGAATTTGGATATCCAATTAAATTTGGTGGAGCATGCAATGAAAAAGAAAATTCAAAAATGTGAAATGAAGAGGAGTATGATGACAGAAAATGGTCTTCAATTCATGGGAGAAGGAAGACTTGATAGGCACAGCGCCAGAAAGGGAGAAAGCCTTCAAATTTTATGCACTCATGATGCATGTTAGTAGCATATTTGGAAGAAGCAGCATGAGGATAGGCAATGGGCCTTCATGTGGGCATCATCACAAGGTTGTTCACTTCACCATGTTATCTACACAAGAGGTATGTATCCAAGATTGTTCATAGTTGTTCTCTTTTTGCAAATTAGTGAGCCATACTGTTGGTTTGGTGGAGTGTCAAGGCACATTGAGAGCACAAAAAGGCATTGGGGTGCATTCCAAGGAAGCACACATTTCAAGGTACACATGCAAGGAAGAATGACCATAAGGGGCAACCTTAGTACATTTTCCTATCATGTTTATTATGACAATTCCAACTCATTTAAAGAGGTTTGTAGATTCATATTGGCTCCTCTTGAGGTTCATCAAAAGGCAAGTTGAGAGTGTAATATCCCCAATATGATCGAAATACTTAAATTTGGATTTTGCCTTAATCCTATTTAATGGAAACTATTTCATCGATATTTTCACCAAATTTTTATAAACTTATAAAAATAAATCAAATATAACAAATTTCAAATTTCAAATATTGAATTCTTGATTTGTCTTAGACAAATTTTCCGAATAAGAATAGTCAAATATTCAAAGTGAAGCACAAGTGTAACTCCTAAATGAAGTTAACCACTACGCCTCAAGGGTTTTCGTCCTTGGGTCTAATTGTAAATGAAGGTTTTTGTCCTCAAGTCCATTTTTAGAGCTACTGCTCAACTTGGCATATTTATTGAATAAAATCTTATTTTTTTCCAATATGCCCTTTCTCCACCATTTTTCCTTCATAAATACCCTTCTAATGTATTTTCCCAAAGGAGGCGATGTCCCAAAGGGTGGCATCCCTTGGTGTTTAGGTGGGTCGGTCTGCCTATATAAGTTTTATTTTTTATTAAATGTGGTGCTCCCCTCAAGAGAGGCGATTCTAATTGTTGCACCCTCCTTAATGATTGTGCCCTTGTCTTCTGCTTGGAAAGGGATATTACAATCCTCCCCAAAATTGTTTGTCCTCAAGCAATTGTAAGCCCTCATGCCCACGTACCATGTCCAATAGATAAAACATAATGTAGTGCTCTCAAAGCCTTGATCCAGTCCCTGTCAAATGAAAGATCTCTTGTCAACACAAGCTCAGGGTTCTTATGTACTTTAGCTGATCCAAAATTTCTGCATCTATTTTCATGTAATGGACTTTCAAGGGTCCACTCTTGTTGTCCCAATCATTTGTACTATTGTACCTTTGTCTTTCCTTCTTGACTTTATCTATTTGATGCATGCACAAAACCCTTTCATCATCTACTTGCTTCATGTAGTTGGCTGTTTTGAAATTTCCATAAAGCTAAACATCAATAAAATCATCTGGACATTTGGCTTGCACCACCAAATTCTCTTCACAATCTTGCACCTCAGATTTTTCTTCATTCTTTGGTTCATTCTCCATGATTTCTTTTTCTTTCTTTGGAGATTTTGCTGCATCTAATACTTTTCATGGTTCTTCATCTAGAAACATATTTTTGTGCCTCTCAATTGTCACAAATAGTTTCAGTTTTTCTGAACATTGAGCAACAATACTTTTAGCTAGTGTATGTGCCACTGGTGATGATTGTTGTTCAATACCAACCATTAGTATGGATAACAAATGTTGTGAAATATCATTACTCTCGTTCAGGAACAAAGTCATAATGGACTGCATTGACTCTATTACATTTTTTGTATGATTTTTATGGATAGTAGCAAAGAAATATTCAAACATGTGAAGAATTAGATCATCACATCCTAGATAAAACATTAGCACACAAGATCCGATTTTTGCCATAATGTCAAGGATTGTGACCCTCTTAGCAAAAGAACTTGTGATGTCATCTAGACCCGCAAAACATTCCACCATTAGCCGAAATATTTCCTTCATGTTGTTGTCACTGTATGGCGATTCCGATGTTGTTATCCTTGTAATTTCACTAATACAAGTGATAACCACAAGCCTCACATCTAGATCTGGATGTCTCAACAGCTTGGACTCGACTAGATGAGCTACCAAAGGATTCATTTCCCAAAACATAGACTTAGAATTTGTTTGCCTTACCGAGGACAAACAGTTAGCCACTTCCTCCAAAACGTTGAGCAAAACATTTTTTGAATGATGTGGATGCTCAAGTTCCTTTCCCAATCTGCAAAGCTTTCTTTTCAAATCATATTTTCTTATTAACTCCATGATTCATACTCTATTCATCAAATCCAAAATCCATTTTCACACACTGGCAGGAACAATTGCTCTGATACCACTATATTATCCCCAATATGATCAAAATATTTAAATTTGGATTTTGCCTTAATCGTATTTACTAGAAACTATTTCATTGAAATTTTCACCAAATTTTTATGAACTTGTAAAAATAAATCAAATATAACAAATTTCTAATTTCAAATATTGAATTCTTGATTTTTGTCTTAGACAAATATTCCGAATAAGAATAGTCAAATATTCAAAGTGAAGCACAAGTGTAACACCTGAATGAAGTTACCCACTAAGCCTCAAAGGTTTTCGTCCTTGGGTCTAATTGTAAATGAGGGTTTTCGTCCTCAAGTCCATTTTAGAGCTATTACTCAACTTGGTGTGTTTATTGAATAAAATCTTATTTTTTCAATCTACCCTTCCTCCCCCATCTTTCCTTCATAAATACCCTTCTAATGTCTTTTCCCAAGGGAGGCAATGTCCCAAAGGGTGGCGTCCCTTGGTGTTTAGCTAGGTCGGCCTACCTATATAAGTTTTATTTTTTATTAAATATGGCACTCCCCTCAAGAGGGGCGATTCTAATTGTTGTGTCCTCCTTAATTGTTGTGCCATTGTCTTATGCTTGGAAAGGGATATTACAGAGAGTGAAAAGTTTGACTTTTGTGGGCACTTGCAAGGCGGTAAATTATAAATACAGCCCTCAAAACATCAAGTACAGGTTTCTTTTTGAGGTGATTCTCTCCAAGGTAAGGGAACATATGAGCATGAATACCAAGGATTGGATAATAACCATATCAAGGAAGCTTCCAACCCATGGGATGTATGGATTTGTGAGCTTGGAGGGCAGTTTTGAGGGTAGTAGCAGCTGCTCCATGTTTAGTAATGAAGGATACAGCCGGGGCAGCCACTTGTTTGGAAGGAGATTGAGCCTAGTGGGTATTTGGGAGAGTGCTAGTAGCTGGTCTATGCCTAGCAACGGAAAGTACAGCCATAGTATACTCTTTTATGATGCTGCCCAATGTAGTTCCAGCTCACTTGTTGTGAGCTTTGAGGGTTCTCGGATGCATGGGGAAGGCTGATTGCAGCATGTCACTTCAAAAGGATGAGTTATGGTTGGATAAGTTCCTATTTTGGGATCACAAGAGGTCTGATTTTTGCATACCCAGCCAGTCAATCACATGGGATGTGACTGATTTCACTATTCCCTTTGCATATAAGGGCATTTGTTGGTTGCCAAGATACAAGGGATGGAATGCTAATAAAGTGAAGAAGTTTCCAGCTCCCATAGATGAAAAAATTCTGAGTTTTGAGGCAATTTTTGAGGGTTTAGACAGCATAGGCAGCCCTCCTATACACCCTAAGGCATCCACATACATATTTCCAGCCACTCCTCATGTGGAGAACCTGATCAAGTATGCAAGCATGGGAAGAGAAGGGAGCCACCCCCACATGGAACATGAAGGAGGAAGGTCCTCCATTTTGACTAACATATTTGTGTTTTGTGTAGGTATTGACAGGTGGACATTCAAAGCCCAGTTTTCCAGCCAACATCTTGCAGGAATAAATTTTTCCAACCCCTACATTGCTGCAAATTCAAGGACTTCTTTTGTCATCTTGTTGGGAAGCATGGAGTGCAAGGCGTCAATGGAGGGAATGAGGGAGACAATGTGTTGTTGTATCATTTCCAGCATGAGTAGGCATCCAAAAATCTTCAAGTACGGCACAAAAAGGCGTCAAAAGGAGGACTCCCTTCCATGGAATGAAATAAGAGTTGAGCTTTACATGGGGATAATTGTTGGGACAGCTCTAAAGATGTTGCTATTGCTTGAGAACAAGCAATTTTGAGTGGGGAGGATTGTCATGTCCCTCTTTTGGATATAAGAATGAAAAGAGACCCTTGGCCTTATTCTTTGGTGTTTCCCTTAGACTAAGGGAAAGGGGACTAAAAAAAGAAGCAATAACTCCTCTTCAAATTATAAAAATGGTACCTTTTGATTAAGTGTTCTAATTTTAAGTTAAGGAGAGGGCTTTTTGAGTTAATGGGGCTCACATAGCCCTTACGTGATTTTAAAGAAAAGTTAACCTTATAACATTTTGCACTTTCCCTCCAAATGGAGCGTCCAACTTGAGGAGTAAGGTATATAAAGAGGATTGTGATTCTTTTGAAAGGCTCGTGTTATTTTTGATAATTGAATTTGTACGCTTAAGCATGGGAATGTTTAACTTAGCCATTGAGGACGAAACTCTTCAATGGAAGTTGGAGTAAAGCGGACCCCCTTACATTCAACTAGGGCATCCTCATTCAGGGGTTGCATTGAACTTCAACAATCTAATTTTTGCAGTATTTTTATCTTTTCAAGCAAGTTGCAGCAAGGGTCATCATTCTTCAAGGTTGGCAAACTAGGGTTTGGAAACCCTAAGGTGCAATGATTCAGTTTAGAAGGGCAGCGACTGGTTTCAAGGGCAATGGGAGGCAGTTCAAGGGCTGCGTTGCTACTTGGTGGCAGCAATCCGCCCTATTGCAGTGGGGCGACCCCCTTTGGGGTTTGGTTTTGCAGTTTGTTAGGGCTATTTGAGACTAACTTTCAGTTTGGGAATATTGAACATTATTCTCCTATTTTATAAAATATTTTACAGCCATTATTAATCCAAAAATTCAAGATATTGAGGTATTCACCTTGCTGTATTTTTTTTGACTATTTTGGCAGATATTTGATGGAGAATTTATTGATAATTGTGCCCTAAATTTTCAGCATTCATAATTTATGGCTAGGGTTTGAAATATTTATTTTCAATTTGGAGTGTATTTCCAGCAAACTAGGGTTTGCTGTAATTTTCAGTAATTTATTTCAGATTTATAGGGTTTGCTTGCAAAACTCTTATTTTCATATTTGTCCCAAGTAGGGGACATTACAACAGTTGAATTATGTGTGTGTGTGTGTGTGTGTGTGTGTGTATAGCTTCTGTTATGCTGTAAAATGAATATGATTGATCTTCATTGTAGCTGTATTTGACTCAAAATTGGGTTCCGATTGCCAATTTATTAGTAGGAACTGAGTTGTGAAGTTGATTAGAAAGGAATGAATTGGCTGAGTTATCTGTAGCATTCTTGTTCATGATTAGTAACAAGTTGATTTAAAGCATTGGTAAAATCTTTGTTGTTCAGAGTTATGTTAATGCTTGTATCATTACTAAGCCGGTTATCTATTGTGATTAAGTTTATATGCAAGTTTTATTATTGGTTAAATTGACATGGGTTCATTGTACTTGGTTGTGGTAATGAATATGTCTGCCAAGATATTATGTGGTTCAATTCATTTATAAAGTTCTGTAGAATGCAGCTGTAGCTAATTTCAAGCATTCATGTTGTGAATTCATGCGACAGTCAAAAATAATTATAAGATACATCTCTATAAGAGTTACTCTTTGTTTGCTTCTGTGTGTTCGGGGCACTAAGAACAATATGCCTTGATGACTTTACATGGTCATAGTTATGATCTTACAAACTAAGTTTGAAAGATTAGTCTCTTCATCTGTACCTGATCAGTGTTAAAGAGCAAGCAAAATGGTGAATCAAACGTTGTGTGTTTAGTTAAGAAGCTGTAATTTTGTTTAACCTTAAACTTTGATGTCTGGAAATTTGGCTTAGAAACTTGTAACACCACCTGTTACTGGTTTGGAACACTTAAGTTGATAAAGGAGTGGTATTTGTTAAGGTGATTTCTTTATTCTGTTACAAAATAGAATGATGATCATAATCTGTTTAGTTCATTTTGCATATATTTCTATACTCTGCATTTGGAAATGTTAAAGTACTTATACGAACGCGAATTGAATATTGTAAGCTGCTTTTGAGGTGTAAATGTCATATAGATGGCATAACCGGCAAGTAACCGCCAGTTGGTCGGTTACTCGCCAGGTAAACCACCAGGCGAATAACCGCTAGTCAAAACTGCCAAATTTGAAAAACCGTAATTTTTTTTACAAAGGCAAAAAATACTTGAAATTCGCCCGAAGTAAACATTTAAGTATAAGAAAACTTTAAGTTAAATTTTATTTATATACTTTCAGGATGTTTGAGAGTGGTTTCGGACCTCTAGGAGCTATAATGCAAATTCTAGGTTATGGAGGATCCTATCAAATTTCAGACTTAGTCAAATTTCAGGGTTTCAGACTTAGCCATATTTCAGGCTTTTAAAAGTTCAAGGAGACATCATAGGAGGAATGAACGTTGCATGA
Organism: Torreya grandis; assembly: GCA_037957365.1. Lineage (NCBI taxonomy): Eukaryota > Viridiplantae > Streptophyta > Pinopsida > Cupressales > Taxaceae > Torreya > Torreya grandis. Next base: position 4,435,800 of record JARHVA010000093.1, on the reverse strand, counting down.
AGGGATGTAGGTATGATAGAATAGTATGAGAACATCTCTCGCAAAATGCCACAAGTCGACCCCACCCCATTCCTTGTGTATAGATTAAAACTGATACAATGATACTTATACAAGAATATACAAGTACAAATTACAAGAATCTATATTTTTCTCTTCCCTTCTCTCTGGAAAACTAAGGGAGACTAAAAAAGTCTAGTAATCTATGCACAGGGAATGGGGTGGGATCGACTTGTGACACTTTGCAAGAGATGTTCTCATACTATTCTATCATACCTACATCCCCTCATGCAGCTTTCATCCCTCCGATGATGTCTCCTTGAAATTTTGAAACACTGAAATATGGCTAAGTCTGAAACCCTAAAATCTGACTAAGTCTGAAATATGATAGGATCCTCCAAAACCTAGAATTTGCATTATAGCTCCTAGAGGTCCGAAAACACTCTCAAACATCTTGAAAGTATATAAATAAAATATAACTTAGAGTATAAGAAACTAGACGTCCATATCTAAATGTCAAAATGTTTATTTTTTTTATATATTGTCTACTTCGGACGAATTTCATGTATTTTTTGCCTTTGTCAGTTATTGCCGGTTATTTGACCGAGCAAGTCAAATAACCGCCGATTACCCGTTTTGGTCCCTTGGTGAGTACTCGCCCCAATCGGTTATGCAAACTATGAATGATACCATGTTATTATAAGTAAACATTTTGTACACAGCAAATGCATAACAAATCTTGACCTTGACCTAAGGTTTTCTCAAGTATAAAGAAGTTATGTGTGGACTTGAACTCTAGTTATGAAGACTAATATGAGACTTTACTTATATACTCATGCGTACCTGTCCTGTTTGATGGCTGTATTCAGACTGGCATGTATTTAATAAGATTAATGATGACACTTGAGCAATTCCATATAAGTATCAGGGTCTTCATAAAGGTGTATTTTTTTATAATTAAAGACGAGGGATAAATGTCTAAGATGAGTAGTTGGAATAAATAAAAATACAAGCAAAAGTAAATACAATAAAATTGTAGGCACTAAATTTGGTGAATAAATTAACTTGTCAAAGCATAAAGATATGAAATGTAAAAGATTCTTCCGTACCTTGACGATACAAGCATTAAGTACCGCATATATAGGTATATGTCCCTAAGACCTAGCCCTTATCAGATGTACTTAAATATGAAGACACCATACCCGTTTCGTCATGTTGAACCTTAAACATAAATACAAATATAAGAATTTGTAGATGCCACCTAATGCAAGACTAAGTATAAATTTTGATTCATTTTAAAGCACCATGTGTTGTCACTCTGAAAATGAACAATTTACCAACATCGTACTTTGAGTTTGGCCTATTGCGCAATTTGCGTAGGCGTTAAGGATATTCTATTTATAAGTATATGACCTAGTGATTTTTGTTTTTTTAAATTAGGGTGATTTTTGGTTGGTTGCTTCAGCATATTATCAAAGATCATGACATACAATAGTATGTATCCAATTATAAGGATACCACACATAAGATCATGACAAATATTGTGATACATAGTGATTAACAAACTAACAATTTACAAATAATCATAGTCTACTTGATTAACATCCATAAATAATGGTGAATCATTAACAATTATAGCCTTGAAATTTATGCCCAAAATATGCCACTATATTTCAATTATAATGCCAAACCTGCTATTCTCCAAACCTGCTAATGTTTAGAGAAAATCTTGCAATCATGTTATAGTCTTTTGCTATGTGTTTTATTTCTTTTGTTTTCCTCTTAATAGTGCGGAGCTGTAGCACTCCAATTATGTACCCCCTTTACATTTTTTATTGAATTTTCATCTAAAGTTTCAATAAATATTCATATGAATGGTAGAATGATGGAATTTACAATAAAAAGGTGGCCAGTAGATATGAGCGGCCAAAGGCTATCACAAGGTCCAATAGAACCACTATACCATCATAATGTTTTAAGGCCCCAAGCACCCACAAAGTGAAAAAACACAATAAAATCATAGATGTTAAGGCCCCAAGGGCACCCAGAAAGATTAAAAAAGGGATCATAAATACTACAGTTTAAAGCTCCAAGGGCACTTATAGACAACTGAAAAAAATATCTCAAAGTATGCATAAAGATGAAATTTAAGTGCACACGGAAGTTGCACTTGGCAGAGGGGGAGGGTTATGATGGTGAACTTGGCCACCTCACATTGACGGCTCCTTAGAGGGAATGTCTATAAAGCCTTGTCCAACTACTACCCCTTAATCTATAGGAGAGTTGGCCACAATCACCTACCAACTAGAGAGGCCTGCAAGCTTGCCATGCTCTGGTGTACCATCATCCCACCATAAGGGCTAGGCAACCATAGAAAACTTATATGGCTACACAAGGAGGGCCCAATTCCTCCACACATACAAAGGATAATGCACAACAAGCATGGTCCTACTACATGCGTAGTTGCACCTCAACATACAGGTATTAGTGGGGGGCATGGCTTGCAGTGCATAATCTAATGGGGCATGACTCATAGGACAAGGTGTAGTCCATTAGTGACTGGGAAGGTCATGTAAATGCTGAAATCATAAGGCCACCTTCTCGGCCTAAGCTTGAATCAGTAACAAAGCATTAAAAAAAATTAACTTTCTCAGCCAATGAAAAATATATCTTGGAATTCATGGCAAAAAATTGAAACATTGTGAAATCTTCATTGCTGAAATAAAATGTATGCTCTAAAAATGTGTCATGGAGTTGCTATGTACTAAGTCACAACGTTCCAGTTCGAGTTCGAGTTCGACGAGGATAAAATTCAGTTTGAGTTCGAGTTTGAGTAAAAATCGAAAAAAAAACACCATTAAATTCAAAACGTAGAAAAACATAAAAACATATAAAAATAAGTCAAATCAGAATATCAAAAGATATTTTTCAAAAAATTAAGTGTCTCAAAATCTAAAACATGTAATACTAAGTTTTTAAGCTTCATAAGAACCATACATCAAAAATTTCTACATCATCAAAATCCAATACACTCTATGGCCTTATAGGCTACTAGCTACATCAAAAAGTTCCATATCATCAAGAGCACTTGGCTAATCAACATCATCGTCGTCCCTAGATTCATCACAAAGGAAGTCTGGTTCATCTGCATCCTCCAAGTTTGCTGCAAAATAAAAAATAAAATATATTTTAAAAATAAAAAACAAAGTTTAAATTTTAAAAATTCTGAAAAAAATCATTAATTATTGTTAAAATATAAGTATTAACAAATATTAAGTATAATAAATAAATAAATATTTAATAATTATAAAAATAAAATAACAAAACATAAAAAAATTCAAATATATAAATTAAAAACATTAAAAAAATAAAAAATTAAAATATCATTAAAATAATAATAAACCCCCATTAATGGGTCAAGAGTATATAGAGCAAAACCCCAACCTCGTCTTAAAGCTACCTGGACTCCCCCTCTTGCAGGTTTAATCAAATTAAACTTTGATGGTGCAGCACTTGGGAACCCCAAAGCTTCAAGTGTCAGTATTCGAGATTGCATTGGATCTCTCATTAGTGCCTCATCTGCTAGTCTTCAGGATGAAGCAAACAATGAGGCCAAAGCCCAAGCGATTGTCCTGGGCATCCAATTAGCTCGCCAATGCAGTATTAAGCACCTGGTGATCGAAGGTGATTCCAAAGTCATTGTGGAAGCTATCCAGAACCACCAAGCCGAGGCTTGGCGGCTCAACAACATCCTCAACACAACTTGAACCCTCTTAGATGAAATGGTGTCTTGGTCTATTTCGCATTGCTTCAAGGAGGCTAACAAGCAGGGTAATTTTCTGGCCAACTGGGGAGTGGACCAATTGGAAGAGGTTGTGGCAGATAACGTCTATGAAAGGTGGTAGGGTTTAGAGTTGACGGATATTTGATTTCATAATGATTCAAAACAATTCAAAAACATTCATACTCCATAGGTTAATCATTACATTGCACTTCAGTGATATGGTGTGGGTTACTTGGATCCTCCCTCATACATGGGCATTCATTATCTTGGGTGATCGGCAACCTAACATGATGGCCAACAAGTATTCTCCGAGATTTATACTCACGACAGTTGGTGGCATTGGTTCAGTCACTCTCGCTTGTCTTTCATATGCATTGTTGAAGCACCAATGAATTCAACAGTTATTAACTTGGCTATCACTACGTCCATTATCTCTCTCCGAGCAGAGAAGCGTGATATGGTATTTCGTGATAGCATTTCTAATTGTCGATTAAGATTGATCTTTTGGATGCCAAATGTGTTAGTTATGGAGCCCATCAAGGCCATAATTGGGGAAGAATACCTGCATGCAGTATGGAGGAACAAAGCAAGTGCGGAGGTGGCATCCATTTTCACTAGCAATTTGCTTCACGTGGTCAGGAATACTGAGGCAATCAAGACCATGGTCGACACTCTAGTTTGGAAGGAGATTTAGGGTTGCTTAGTCGGATGGTTGAATCGATGCCTGAAGATAATTGGCCTGGTCCTTCCCTTTTCTCGCTCGCAGTGTCTAGGTCTAGTCCCCCTAACTATATTTTGGGATTTAGAATTTCATTAAAGGCATTGGTGGAGGGCTCTTCGAATGTCATCCCTCTGAATCCCTCCTTGAACGTGTGGCTTGAACCTCTGCCCTCCCTGACTCCTTTCATTGGCAGATTTGACTCTGAGCCTTTAGCATCTGCAATGCAGCGCCTTGTGGACTTTTGATCCAACAAAGGAGTGGTGGCTGCCATGGAGGAGAAGGCTAGGATGCTCGACGGTGGCCGTTTGAAGGACTCTAGGGTTATGATTTCTCGACTTATGTAGGATCATTTGCAATCGTTGGTTTGGGAGGTGTCTTCGGTCCTGGCAAGCGCAGCCGGGAGGAAGAAGGCAATCTGGGCCCTGCTCACAAGTCCACACGTATGAAACCTCTCTCACCCTTGTAGGCTGTTTTTCAACTCTTTTTGGTTAATCTTATTGGATTTTTTGTTCCTCCTTGTTCTCGAGGCTTGTCCCTCGATGTTCTGTAGCTCTCCCTTTGGGACTTGCTCTTGGTTGGTTGTGTCCACCTCAGGCGAAACACCACCTGTTTTGTATTTTTTTGCTTCCTCCTTTGTACGGGTGAGGGTCCTTACTCTCAATATCGATCCAAAATAATATAACTACAAAACAACAAAATCAAAATTTTAAATTTTAAACACAAATAAACCCTATCTTTAAAAAATATTAAAAATTAATAATGATAAAAACAAAACATAAATACATATTAAAAATTAATAAAAAGCAAACAAAATACGTTAAAAAAATGAAGAAAAAACATTAAAAATAAATATAAAAATAAACATTAGAAAATATATATATTTAAAATAAATTTATAACATTAAAAAATCAAATTACATAATTAGAAAAACAAATAACAAAAAAATATATATAAATGTAAATTTTAAAAATATATATATATATAGATATGAATTGAAACAAAACCCTACCTTTTTACGGCAACCTCCACACAACAACAGTAGGCTCCATGCAGCAACAGGTAATCATCCAAGCTCCAAGAAGCAACAAGCAACTCCTCCAAGCTCAATGACATCGTGGCTCCTCCACACAAGCTGCAACCAAACACACACAGTCCAGTTCCACACATTGTGTGATTCACACAATCCACGCCGAATGCAAACAGTACACACACAAGCCCGTAGCACGATTCACGACTCTCTACAACATATACTGCGTTCTAAAATTCATTGTGATTTGCCTTGGCTATTTCATAGTTTATAGGACCCACTAGGGTTTTTTCAACCTATTTTTTGCCACAATTTTTTCCCTCAAACTTCACAATTTTTTGACAAATTTCATGGTGAGGCCGAAAAATCGGCGAATTCCAAATTTGAAGCCAAAAAATCAATGATTCTTGTGACTTAGGCTATATATGTAGACTAGAGAGCATTATCCCCAAAAAAGAGTAATGCCAACTAAAAAAGTTGTGGGTGAAATGGTGCAAACTGACTATGTATCTCAAGATTGCAAACATATCCAAAAAAAGTCTTTAAAAGGTTCCTATCTATGACAAGAAAGCTGCTTAGGTTTAGTTGTGTTAAAACCACTCTCCCAAGGATAATACTTGATATGCTAGGCACCATAAAAAGTGTCTTCTTGGGTTCGATGCAAGCAAACCAAATTCTATTCAGTCTTAACCAAGTTCTAGGAAAAAATTGAAGATTTTGCCATCGGTTAAACTTATCGAATACCGGTAATAATGTGGAGAACATGTTTTGGCGATTGGGGGTTTGTAGTGTGAAGCCGAGCTAGGGCAGTCGTGCCCTAGTTGTTCTAGGTCGTGTGTTGAGTTGCGCAGGAGCAGAGTGGGGGGTCGGGTGCGTGGGAGTGGATTGAGGCGCCAAACAATCAAAACGGTCTCAACTAGGCGTGGCAATGGCTCAGCAGGAGCCTGTAAAGACTGCGCTTGGGAGGAGTTTCAGCGAAGCCGTGGGGTTGAATAGAATAGGGCAGCAAGCTAAAACACTTGGAAAGGAGCTCTCTTCTCAGGCTACTGATGCTGCGGATTGGAGGTTGCCTGGAGGGTCCTGTATCATGAAGATTAACGGATGCCTGGAGCGGTGTAAGGAGCGTCCTAAACTGGTAATTCCCTTTGATATGATTTCTGAGGATGTGGAATATTATTCTAAGCACTCGTTGTATTGTAAGTTTTTGGGATTGAGAGTCTCCCTTCATTTCCTGGAGAGTTGGGCCAAGAGAGTGTAGGAACCAGAGGGGGAAATGGAGATTACGTTACTGGCAAATAACTACTTTATGGTGATGTTTTCATGCTTGGCTGATCGAAACAGGGTTTTTGAGGGAGGGCCTTTTACAATCAGGTTGGACTTTTTATTAAACCCTGGCATGCAGGCTTCAATCCTTCTGAGGAACTACCTAACCGAGTTCCGGTGTGGGTTAGGCTACCCAGATTTCCTATCGAATGTTGTCATGAGGATGTCCTCCAGATGTTAGCTTCGACGCTTGGAAGGCCAGTGGGGTCTTCATCACAGACTTTAGGCAAGAAAGTCATGACATTTGCTCGAATCTGCGTAGAAATTGATTTGAGCAAACCATTGCCTGATGCGGTGGAGATGAGTGTGGGGTCATATTCCTGGGTGCAACAACTGGACTATGAGACCTTGCCCTTCAGGTGTCACTTATGCCATGAATATGGACACTTGGTACGTAGATGCCCGAAGGCAAAGCCAGTGGAGCAGCAACATCCACCGCCTCTTAGTAGTACTCCAAGTGCCGATACAGGGAAGAAGTCTAGGTTTAGTGAGGGCAAAGACGCTGATGGCTTTGTTCAAGTGAAGGCTCGAAACCGTAACCGAGGCCAGAAGAGGTCCCTTTTGGAGCGACAGGAGGATGACTCCTTCAACAAGTTTGAAGTCCTGGATGATCTGGGACAGCAAGAAGTCAATCCGGGACTATTGAGTGTGGAGCAGCTTGTGAGAGGACCCGGATTGAAGATTAACTCAGCGAATCTTCATTCGGTTCTTCAGGTGGAGTCGGCCTCACCCATGGTTTTGGAGGAGCAAGTAGGAGAACAGATGGCGATGGAGACAAATGAAGACCCGGGACGGCACGTTGAGGACGCGGACCTCACAGCAAGGACTGAGGTGGCAGAATTGAATAAGCGAGGGAAATTTTCCCCTCACTTGGGCATTCTTCAGAAGGAGGGGAAGAAGGGGATGGCAGAAAAAAGTGTTAAAATGGGGCACAAGAATGACACTGAGAAAATTAAGATGATTGGGGAGACCTTGGTTGAGTCAAGTGCTGTTAAGACCCTTGACTCCCACTTTTTATCTCCTCCGAAATGATCATCATTTCATGGAATGTAAGGGGCCTGAACAGCGGCCCTAGACAAAAGGTTGTTCGGGAATTAGTTAGAGGTCAAGTTTCTGATGTTCTTTTTCTCCAGGAGACGAAGGTTTCAGTGGATGATATGATGAGTATTGCTCCTAAGTTATGGAGACATGGTCTATGTTAGTGCATTGGTGCTCAGGGGTCCTCAGGGGGTGTGGCTTGTTTTTGGAACCCGCATAAGATCCATCCAATGTCCTGGATCTCCTTTAAGTCTTCTCTATCTATGGTGGCTTCGTGCTATGAGTCAGGCAAATCAGTCCTTTTTTCCAACATCTATGCTCCTACGGACTTCCAAGGTAAGCATCTTGTGTGGAAAAATCTCCACCTTGTGCGCCGATTTTTTCCTTGCCTTGGATTGTTGGTGGGGACTTCAATGCTATTCTGGATTTAACGGAGAAAACAGGGGGCAATGCAACGCTGGAGCCATCTTCTTTATTGCTCCAGGATAATATTGCGGATCTTAATCTGGTGGATATCAAGCCCGGCAATGGACGCTTTCCCTGGAATAACAGAAGGCTGGGAGACAAATGTATAGTTGAGCGCCTAGATCGATTCATGACCTCCTATTATTGGGTGGGGGGTTTGTGGTCGTCTGGCATGGAAATTCTTGATTGGAGAGGTTCAAACCATTGGCCCATTAAACTGACAATCTCTTCAGCCCGTAGTCCTCAGAAACCACCGTTCAAGTTTCAACTCACGTGGTTAAGGGATCCGGACCTATTTGGGTGCGTGGCGGATTGGTGGAGGATTGGCAGGCCTGCTGTTGGGACGGCAATGTACACCTTCACTAAGCTTCTACAATTCATCAAATACCAACTTAAGAGGTGGAATCGGCAGAGTTTTGGAAATATCTTCCACGAAAAATGAGGCTCAAAGGGAGTTGAACGCCATTACTAGTCATTAGGGAGGAAGGGATGAACGAGTTCTTGCTGAGGGAGGAAGCCAGGGCTTTAAAAGCATTGGAGGAATGGGAGCTAAGACAGGAGCTCTTTTGGAAACAAAAGGCCCGGATTGACTGGCTTCAAGAAGGGGATAAGAATACTGCCTTCTTTTTCAATTCGGTCCGTGCCAGACAGCATGGTAATGTGATTACTTCCTTGGTGGCGGACAGCGGGGAGACTATCTCTTCTGCGCAAGGAATCTTCAATGAAACAGTACAGCATTTTACTTCTCTTTTTAAGGAGGAAGCGCAAGGAGACCCGACGACTGAGGCTCGGGTCCTTTCCTGCATTCCTTCTCTGGTGACCATGGACATGAAAGAGCATCTGATGAAGGAAATATCCATGGAGGAGTTAAAGAGAATTGTTTTCATGATGCCGAAAGGTAAGGCGCCTGGCCCTGATGGTTTCCTGATTGAGTTCTTCCAAGAATTTTGGGAAATCATCAATTCAAACTTATTGGCCGTTGTTCAAGAGTCCCAGACGAACAAACAAATGCTTCGGGCTATGAACTCCACCTTCCTGGCTCTCATCCCCAAGGGTGAGGGGGCTGACCGGTTGAGTCTTTTCCAGCCCATTTCCCTTTGCAATGTCACAAAATTATATCTAAGCCGATTGCTGAGAAGTTAAAGAAGTGGCTGCCAGTGCTTATTTCTGAGGAGCAAAGAGGCTTTGTGGAGGGCAGACAGATTTTGGATAGGGTGGTTGTGGCAACTAAGACTATCCATTCCATGATGCAGTCTAATGACAAGGCAATGTTTATCAAATTGGATATGTCCAAGGCCTATGATAGTGTTCGGTGGGCATTCCTCCAAAAGATCCTGGGCGCCTTTGGTTTTGCGAAGGACTGGATACGGTGGTTTATGAGTTGTGTGAACTCGACCTCTTTTTCTGTTCTGATCAATGGCGAGCACTCCAATCTCTTTGGGGCTTCTCGTGGGCTGCGACAAGGGGACCCTCTATCTCCCTACTTGATTCTTCTATTGGCGGAAGGCTTGGGTCAGCTAATCAAAAGGAATGTGGAGGAAGGAGCTATTCAGCGATGGCATTGGGGTGGTGGTCTCCCAGTACAGTCCCACCTCCAGTTTGTGGACGATGTGGCACTGATGGGCATGGCTACCATGAGGGAGGCGTCCAACATCTGCAAAAGCTTGGATTCCTACCTTGCCGCTTCTGGATAGGTAATTAATGAGGGCAAGTCCTCTATCTTTTTCTATAACACCCCTCCTTCCATACAAAGAAGAGTGGCTCATATCCTCAGGTTTCAAATCGGGAATTTCCCATTGCTATACCTTGGGATTCCAATCTCAGCTGGCCGGTAGTCCAAGGAGTCTTGGATGGCGATTTTGGATAAGTTTCGAAGTAAAGTGAATCATTGGACCCATCGCTAGTTATCTTTTGCTGGTAGGGTGTAGTTGATTCAATCAGTGGTGTAGGCTCTCCCTATTTATAGGTGCATGATACAGGTGGCACCGATGAGTTTCGTTAAGGACCTGGACTCCCTCACAAGACAATTTCTATGGGCTGGTAATTTGTCTTCAACTAAGTGGCGTCTTATTAAGTGGGAGGCGGTTTGCAGCCCAAAGAGGTATGGTGGTCTGGGATTAAGGCAATCTGTGCTCTCTGGTATTGATTTGGCGGCCAAGTTATATTGGCGCTGGTGTGTGGAACAGGAGCGGGCTTGGGCTAGAGTTTTATCCCACAAGTACTTCTTTGGGATTCCCCGGAAGGATATCCCTCGGTATGATTTGTCAGGCAAAGGCTCAGCGATTTAGGCGACTCTCAAGAAAGGTGCAGCGTTGATTAAAAGGGACCTTTTTTGGATCTGGAAGAGCGGGGTCGAGGCTCAGTTCTGGCACGATTCATGGGACGGTTACCCTCCCTTCATTGTCCAATATCCTCAGCTTAGTACTCTGTCCCAGAGGTTTTGCAATGTTGGATGGACAAGGGTGTGTGATTATAAATCCCGGGCCCTTCAGGGGCGGCTGTTGGACCCCAGATGGAAGACCCCAAAGGAGTGGTCGATTGTTGGTATGGAGGAAGGGTGCGCGGAACTGCAGTATATTCTGTCCAGCCGCAGCTGCAATGCACTCATGGACAGCGACGTGTTAGCTTGGTCCCTGAATCCGAGGGGAAAGTATACTGTGTCTTCTGGATATCAGGCGTTGTTATCTCAGCAGTATGAAGATAGAGAGGAAGTTCAGTGGTGGAAAAAAGTATGGAACGGATTCTCCTGGCCAAAATGTAATTGCTTCATCTGGACTTTAGTATGGAACAGATGTTTAGCCTGGGATAATATTCGGAAGCGGGGCTTTGATGGCCCTTCCAGGTGCGTTCTTTGCAATAGTGAGGAGGAGGATTCCTCCCACCTTTTCTTTCGCTGCTCTTTCACTATGCAGTTATGGCATTTTTGGTGGGACGCGTGGTGGACCCTGTGCATTCACGCGGTGTCCCTGGCTGATTTCTGGGCTAGATTGGGCCGGCCACCCTCTTCGACCCCTTTCATGCAGGATGCGTGGTACGTGGGCCCCATTTTCTTGCTGTGGCAAGTATGGCTGGAACGGAACCGCAGGATTTTTCGGGATGAAAAAATGGAGATTCAGCAGGTCTAGAATAGAATTAAAGGGATGATCCAGGAGTTTATTGAAGCGAAGAGTGAAGTCACTCTGCCGTTGAAGAGGGAGGACGCTAAGACGATGGATAGGTTTGGCATTCGGAGGCTTTCCCCGGTTTCGGCATGTGTCAGGAGGAGTCAACGGAGGAAGCAAAAAGTCCATCCGCTGGGAAAATGGCTGCCCCCGCCCGCTGGTCTTTTGAAAATTAACACGGATGGATCTTCCAGGGGCAATCCCAGGTCGGCTGGGATTGGTGGGATTGGTAGGGATTCTTCGGGATCAGTGATTTTTATTTTTTTGGCCTAGCAGGGAGTTCAGACTGTTAATAGGGGCTATCCTCTATGCCCTGAAGCGGGCCTATGCTTTAGGGTGGAGGAGGGTGATATGTGAAGCGGACTCTCAAGTCCTGATTCATTTGCTCATGGAGAGGAAAATTTCTGAGGTAAGCTGGCAACTAGCCACGATAGTTCAACAAATATTGCAGGTCAGCTCCTTAATGGAGTGTATCTTTTGCCCATATTCCAAGGGAGTGGAATAGGGCGGCGGATTGCTTGGCCAAGTGAGCGTCGGCTGGTGGGAAGGACCGTAAGGTGGACGAGTGGGAACACTTGTCAGGTGATTTACGTCAGGAGTTGTAGTCCATTCTTGTTGAAGAGGTTAGTGGTGTTGAGGCGTGATGCTTTGGTTATGGGCTTTCTGGTCTTTGGTTCACGTTGTTAGTTTGTAATCTGATGTTTTAAGTATTAATAAAGTTTTTACCCCTTTTTATTAAAAAAAACTTATCGAATACCAAAGAGAAATTATAAAGAAGACCAAGACTATATCTTCTAAAGAAATTATAAACACTCCATCTCCAATCCATCCACCATTGATGTGTTGGAGTTAAACTAAGCTGATAAATCATAACATTTGGACATTCTAAATCTCTTGGATGGTAGGAAGGTATGAGATATTAAGTGTATATTTCAATTGCAAATCAAGCATAGGTATGGAGATGACAAGTGGACAATGCCACTTGATGTCATACTAATCCAGCAACAAGTAAAAACAGTCACAAAGCTGGAAGTCTATGAAATAGACATGAAACCTAGAAAATGATGACATAAGCATGACATCATCAAGGTGGGATAATTGCCAATTCTTCAAAATAAACAACTGAGACATTTTTGCCATCCATTCTACAATATGGACATTTTATTGTCTTAGCCAGCAAAAACATCAATAAACCAAAACATGAGATGCACTTTGGAATATTAGGAGTCTCTAGTGGTTACAAGTTTTGTTATCCTATCAACAAGCATCTAAACCTTTGCACTTCTTCATACAAATACATCAATTTGTACATAATACTAATTCTTTTGCCAAGTTTTCCAAGCAGTAGAGAGGAGCTAAGCAGGGCAAGACAAAGGATGATTGTTTCCACACTCCACAGTGAGTTGAGTCTCTATAATACACCTATATGGCATCATGTATTTATCGAGAATAAAGCCACTATCTTTTCCTAGGTGGTTTTTCCAACCCAACAACGTTTTCTCCACCTAAATATGTCTTTGATGTGTTTGGGATATTTAACTTAACAAACATGCATAAGAATTGATTTGCCTTAAATTTGACCGATTAGTTTTTTGTGTTGGTGTATTTTGATGGGTTTATTGCATGCCAAACATGTTTGCATGTGTGCTGACAAATTAGGCACATGTCAAACTCATCATGTCTTTCTAACTATAGGTTAACAATTCTAAAAGGGATCAAATTGATCATAATGTCCTTGTTTACAAATACTAAACCTGCCTCAGAGTTCTTGAGGATCTAAACATTCCCCAAAACCTCTTCCTTGGTCCAATTTACACTTTGCATCAGACTATCTCATCCCATGTTTCTTCTTGTCTTGTTGGTTTTTAGTCTTCAAATTGTCAACTTGGGAGTTTAGTGCATTTGGTCTAAGTATGAGGGAGATAGAATTTTGTTATTGATCTTTTTAATAATCCATTTAAGAAGCAACAATTTATAGCAATTTTATGTTGGGCCCATAACAATGGTGCAAGATCCACATTTTTAATCTCATGGGAGAAGGCCTAACAACATAGAGAGTCTATTAGACTTTATTGATAGATTTAAGACCATAAAACAAAACTCTTATAACGTAGTATCTCCTAAAGACTTCTAAGTATATATTGATCCATAATTAGCATGAATATTCCATAGCTTAACTCATCAACACATATCACAATTGTTCCCAAGAACACTTGATTGGTTAACTTGTTGTAACCTAATGTATTTGCATTAAACCAATCAATGATGTGATTAGAACTGAATTGAAAGTGTTGAAAATTGAAAGGAACTTACAAAACATGAAGTGAGAGCAAGAAACAATTGTAAGAACACAAGAACAAGGTTTATCCTTTGGAAATCTAGTGTGGGAAAACTCTAGAAGAGTGAGGACTTTCCTCCTCTTGTCACTATCTCTTTCTGCAGTTACAAGTATACTTCCTTCTCAAGGCCTTCATGGGCACTCCTTACAATAGCAACATGTCCATACACTCGTACAAGCTTTGCAACTTGTTCAATTCCACTTTCTTACCACACTCCAACATCTAAGACACCCAACCAAGAAGAAATATCTGCTACGAAACAATCGCATGCCTTACAATGACCTCACTGAAAGTGTATTTATACAATTTTACATCATAGGAAGCTCAAATGGAAAGCTAAAATGACTCTGAAGAGGAAGAAACATTGTTTGTGGCCATTACTCCACCTTTTTTGTCTTTGTTCGAAACCACCACTTTGTGCAATGCGAAACCGCCACTTAGTTAACCGATGGTTGCAAAACTACCCTATAAGATTGGAAAACTACTTGTAAGATTGCATAATTGCCGCTTTAAGTAAATTGGAAGTTTTGTAACTACCACCTGCTTTAACCAGCAATTTCGTCACACCGCAAAGACCTACAACTTCCACGATGTCATATGTACTCGAAATCAAGTGTCCTTTTTTTTAAGTGTATAACTTTTTGAGAGGAACCCAAATATATAAACTAAATTTTCTTTAGATAATTTACCTATGTTATTTCAGCCTCTACACTAGAAACTATATGTTTTTGAGGTCATAGCATGACACAAATACTTCATGAGCCTTGTTAACAGTCAATTAACTTAATCAACTAATTCCGATGATGGAAAAAAGTGAAAGAGTGTGTTTCAAATTAAATTCTTAGTTCTCTTTAGAATAGTGGCTTATCTTAATTATTTTTGCTAACACTTTATGACTCAATTTGGATCATATATTGACCTTTACAGAGAAGATAAAAAACGATGGCTCTTGGAACTAGAAGGTTTTGCAAAGGAGGCTATAAGCACAGATGAGATTGGTTCGACTAATGAAGATGCTAAGATTCCTTGACTTATGAAAATTTGGATGAACATGAAGATGAAAACAAAGTTGTGGTTAAAAATTATCAATCGCTAAAAACATCACTCTTGTATATAGTCTTGGGTAGAGAAAGGGCATAACTAATATCCTATTAGCAACTTACAAACATATAACCCTTATATACATGTTCCATTACCGTATATGAATGAAAAGGAGTGTTAAATTGCAGCTGCTATATTTATAATTTTGGACCCTGAATCTCTGCAGCCCATTTATGTCAAGGTATCTACCCTATTCCTCTATAATGCCTCTATCGCTACTAGGTACCGCATTTAGCTTCGGCAATTACAAGGAAATCTTCATCTTTTCTCTTGAATCAGAATGCCTCAAGGTCTGTAAAATATCTTTGCTTCGTTTTGCAGCTTGTGTATTAACGCTTTCCTCTAGATGTAACAATCATAACTAACGCACATCACTATTTTAACCTAGTAATAAATTCATATGTAAATTAACATGTTTAAATGGTTTGACTATGGTTCGGTTCGTATAGTTGATAACAAATAAATAACTTTATAAATTTATTGTGAACGCTTTGTATATATAAGTTTATAACTAACTAACTTTATTATGAACCGAAACAAAGTTATTTACTTTTTATAAAATTATTTATTTTTTATAAATTTTTTAAATTTATAAAATTTTAGGAACTAAACTTTTTGCAAAATTTCAAACTTCCGAACTTTTTTCCCTTTTCGAACAATCTAAACTTTTTGAACATGGTAACTATGATAAAAACCGACACAATAGCATTTGAACAAGCTAGTTCATAACAAGAATAGTTGAAGCACCAAAATTATGGTCATAGCTTATGCATAGCATCAAGACCTTTGTTTTAATCATGTTTAAATTTTCATCAAGACTTTGTTTCTTTTCTCACCTTATGTTTCTAACATGCACGCACTCTTTCTTAGGCTCACAGATCCTAAATATATGTGTGTCATTACAAGGATGGCATTAGTAGGGCAACTAAGAATTTAAGTTGTCAATCTTAAGAATCTGATATGGTTTACAAATGTAATGATATAATTTACATAGGATAGAAGATATGCAAACTCATCTAATGCTTTGGAGACAGTGCCCTTTCCTTGTTAAGGGTTGTTTATTTTCTGCATGGTTGTTTGGCTCTAGGGTTAACTCTGATGTAACTACTTTGAGAGACTCTGTTATAGCTTGGAATTGCACCCTTGTGCGAGAGTTCTTCAGGGTCTCTCACTTCCAGCTACAAGCATGGGAACAACCTCAAGATGTGGGTATCCTATGGTGAGGTTGAACCTCTAGGCTTTTTTATGAGGTTAGTTCCTCAGGGGCTTCACTTCAGCTCTTGATTCTCACACTAACGTCTACTTATTAGCTACGGAAAATGGGTAGGAGGATGACTAAAAAGAAATCTAAGCTAAGGAAGGTGATGCACCAAAAAGAAGTGATCCACTTGGTCTAGAAAAGAGCCAACTACTGATGGAACCCAAGCAAGACAGGCTATTCTGATTCTATCTCAAGGCCATAAGCATGTAGCTTTTGCGTTGAGGTTGAAGGGAAGCCTTGTGCTTTGAAGGATAACAAAAATAGGTCTACGAGAGACACTATGAACTGGTAACACTTCAAAGAGATCTCAACACAGACACTTCACGCAATCCTGCACAAAATCGAAAGGATCAAAAGCAAGGTGCTAAAAAAAAATTGCAGGTGATGAATGACAATAATACATTCTGCAAATGAAAACAAATGTGCACACTTATAACCAGGAACAAAAAAGTCTTCCTTGTATTGCTTCAAAAGAGTCTTTTACAAAGAGATTTCTGCAAAGTAATCTCATCGCCAGTCGAGGATGATTTCTTGGCTCTCAGGGCCTTTATTTATATCAAAAAAGGGGGGAGAGAGAAAGAGAAGAAAGAAGAAGTAGCCGATCGCTGAGACCCTGACGTCGTCCTCCCTTGTGTCACTAAATGCGTCGCCCAGGATCGCTGAACAATCCTCTCGAGTCCCTCTCGTCTTCAAGTTTCTCTTTGGCATATCTAAAGAGCCATGCTACGAGCAGTTGGAACATCCCTTATGCAACTGAAATGAATTTTGCATTTAAAATTGCATGGTCACTTTCATTTTCACATGTCTCGTTAAAGAAGAGGTCTCCATTTGTTTTAACTTGCCCGAGCCATGTTGCATTTAAACTGAACAGTTATTTATCGACAACCACGTTGAAGGATGGGAAACTTCATTAAATCTCCATCTACCAACGGCTTGGACTCTCCCGCTCTAATTGGTCACCTTTGTGCCACCTGTCCTGTGTTGATTGGTCGTTGGACGCTGCCTCGGATCCTTGACTTGCGTCATTGGACCGAGCTTGTTAAGCCATGCAACGTTAGAAACCCAATTTGCTCCTTGCTGTGTATTTTGGGTTTTTGCTTGTTGAAGTCTTCTCACTTTGTTTTCCCGAAGTATTCAGGTTTTGTCCTTTGCGAGCCTTTCAGACCTTGCCCTGGTGAAGTCTTTCGGACTTTGCCTCTCCCAAGCTTTCGGACTCCTCGTGATTGAAGTCTTTGGACTTTTCTTTGACAAAGTCTTTCGGACTTGGTTTCCTGAAGTCTTTTGGACTTTACTTTCCGAAGTTTTTCGGACTTTATTCTTGCAAGCCTCTCCTTCTTCAGCTTTCTCCTTCGGACTTTTTGTCCGAAGGTTTCTTTCTCCTTTCCTTTCCTGGGCAAAATCTCAAAGTTGCCCTTCGGCTTTTGTAAGTGCCCCATTTTCGCCTTGGATGACCTTTGTCGAAGGGCACCTGCCCTTCAGCGCCTTGAAAACGAACCTTCCCGAAGGGTACATACCCTTCAAGGTTTTGTAAATGCACTTTTCCCAAAGAGCACATACCCTTCGGGTTCCTCAATTTAAAACCTTCCCGAAGGGCAAGTGCCCTTCGGAACTTTGTTTTGATCTTTCCTGAAGGGCACCTACCCTTTGGGATTTCTGTAATGTACCTCCCCGAAGGGCAAGTGCCCTTCAAGATTCTTGACCGTCCCTTTCTCTCAGCCCTTTTGATCAGTGAATTTCCCACAAACAAAATGTCTGCAGGAATTGTTTCGGGTTCCCGCTCTTTCTCCTTTTCCCACTTCGGATGTTGCTTGGTCATTTTCTCACGGACAAAATGTCTGCGGGAATTCAATTTGGACTTCTCATTGCTTGCAACTTCGGACATTTGACTATTTGCGACTTCTAAAAAGAAAGAAGTCATGTACCCCCAGAAACCCGATTTGTATTGTCTAGAGTAATTCAGGTTTTTGAACTTGAATAACTTCTACTCATAAAACATTCATAAGTAAAGCACTTTTGGAAACCCGGTTTGCACTACCATGAATAATTCGGACTTTTGGACCCTTCCTACTTCGAAGTGGAGTAAGTTGAGCTGCCCCAGAAACCCGAAGTTGTCACTGCTGGAAAACCCGAAGTCCTCCCAATGAGAAAAACCGAACCCTTCTGCTCAAAACCAATTCGGGGTTTTAGGACCCTGCTACTTGCCACTTCGGAACTTTGGCATGCTGCAACTTAAGAAGGCACTTAAGTCATGGGTTGCCTAAAGTCCGAAGTCTCCCAAAGACTTGCCATTTTCTTGCTTGAAAGTTTACCTTTTTCATACTCAGGTAAATTTTGATATGGGGGCCAAGAAACGACCAACAGACTCCTTGTTTATAGTCCTCATATAAAAAGGTAAAGGTAAAGATATTAGATTATTCATTTTTTTGTGGGATTTTATATTTGTGTGTGTTTTATTCATTTCCCCGATGACAACCATGAGTAGTCATTACCCAATTAACATCTTTTCTCGTGTATTTTTGGTAGTAATCACAAGGAAAAGTACGCAGTTTAATTCATCACTTTGGGCTTCTCACCCTCTAGCCTCTTTCTCCATTGGCTAGTGGGTGAGAAGCCCAAAGTAGTGAATTATATTGATCATTCCTCCCCCCAATTAATAAATGTTTACAGTGTGTGTGTGCTAAATTGGGTCCCCCCTACCTTGTGATTATTACCAAAAATACGCAAGGAAAAATGGCATTTGGCTAATGACTACTCATGGATGATGATTGGGTAATGACTTAAACACACAAGAGTATAAAATGCCACAAAAATAAATAATCTAATGAATCTTACTAGTGGAAGCCTTAAACTTAACATAAAGATAAAAATAGTTTTTAGGTCACCCCGAGCCAGACAGTGTACGTTTCCACATGGGGATTGTTTTTCCATTTACCTTATATATTGTTGAACAAGATGTACAACCCTACCCCCTCCATATTCAAATGCGAGACCTCTTTTATGGAGTACACACACCACCATAATATATGGTGTGAGTGATCTTTAGAGGTGCAAAACTCAATGTGTGATTTCTTTGCTCCTGCTTTTTATCGTATAACTCTAATTTTAAAGTAATATAAATCCCAATTATTTCAAAAACAAAAGTGGAGAATAGGATGAAACCTGTCAAAGTCGGCTTCGAACATTTGGCGAGATGCATGAAGCTTGGCCTGAGCATCCTTTTGAATTGAGCTAATGTAAATTTCATCAACAGTGTTGGTGTTATGGTATTGGGATTCCAAGAAGCCAATTAACCTTAAACCCAAGCAAAGGGCAGTTTGTGCATCCCCGTTTTCCAAGTGAGCTTCGTGCCAAACAAAAGTGGATGAAGCCTCTTCAACTTTGCATCAACCACCTGCCACCAGCATTCCTCCACATGCATCCCCTTTATGCAAGGTTTTAGCAATTTTATGAAAACACTGACATTTTCCCCATACAGTGAAAAATTATGCAGAAGGCGCACAACTAAAAGCTCTATTGTTTAGGCAATATCAGGGTAAAGATGAAAGGGTATCTTTAAGGGTTTGGCAAGATTATGTAGAGGGTAGGATTCAATAACAACCCAGGGCACTTTGATTTGTTCCAATGCTCTTCCCTTTCTTTTGAATGATGCGGGAATAACAAAAAAATTGGAAGTTCGTGCAAGCATTTGTATTTTTGGTAATAATCAGAAGGCAAGAAACATAGTTTAATTCATCACTTTGGGCTTCTCACCCTCTAGCCTCTTTCACCATTGGCTAGCGGGTGAGAAGCCCAAAGTAGTGAATTATATTCATCATCCCTCTCCCTACTAATAAATGCTTACAGTGCATGTGTGCTAAATTAGGTCCCCCTACCTTGTGATTATCACCGAAAATACCCAAGGAAAAATAGCATTTGGCTAATGACTACTCATGGATGTTGATTGGGTAATGACTTAAGCACACAAGAGCATAAAGTGCCACAAAAATAAATAATCTAATGAATGTTATTCGTGGAAGCCTTAAACTTAACATAAAGGCAGAGATAGTTTTTTAGGTCACCCCAAGCCAGACAAGAATTTGGTGTATGTTTCCACAAGGGAATTGTTTTTCCATTTACATTATATATTGTTGAACAATGTGTACAACCCTGCCCCCTCCATATTCAAATGTGAAATGTCCCCATTTTTGGCGTAGCTTGCTTATAGACCCTTAGTTTGGTTGTTCTCATAAGGCCAAGGGAACGAAAGAGAAGAGAACATCGAGAGGAGCTATCCTATGAGCAAAAAGATAAAAAATACTTAAGTATTTTAATTTTCAATTGAGTTTGCAAAAGAGTACTTTTGATCTTATGTTCACTTAAGTCAAAGACCTTTAAGAGTCATGAGAGCCTAAACCCTCAAAAAAAAAGTTTTAAAAAGATAAAGTTGCTTATGTTTTAAAAAACACATCCCTCCAACTTGGGCGCCACCCTTGGGGGATGATTATAAAAAACAATTGAGGAGTCTGGTGGAAGGTATGTTGAATATTGATTTGGAATCTTTGATCAATTATGTCAAGCTTGATTACTACATCTTGAGGGCGAAAACCTTCGAGAAGTGTCAAGGGTCCGAGGACGAAAACCTCTATATCTACTACTTGGACAGCTCTATTCAATGGTTGTAGTTGAACTTCAAAATTGCATGTTTACATGCAAGTGGATGTACAAGGATGTTTTTGGACACCACCTACACTGAGGAATTTTGCAAACCCTATCGAAAGCTGGGTTTGAAAAAATTGCAGGTCTTGGAGAGTGGCGACTTACATGGGGAGTTTTTCATGATATTGAGAGCCATTTCATTGGGTGGTGACTTTCCTAGAGGGTTGTGCAAGCTGATTTGAAGGGTTCGTTGAAGCCTAAAATATTGCATAATATTTTATATGATTTTCCAGCTTTGGCGACTTGAATTGAGAGTTGGTTTTGGGGTTTTCGAGCTGATTTGAAAGGTTCATTAAAGCCTAAAAATTGCACAATATTTTATATTATTTTTCCAGCTTAAACGACTTGCCCTAGGAGCATTTTGAAGGTCAATTGGTAGACCATTGGTAAGTTTAAACAATTTGATTTATTTTATATATTTTTCTGAGGTGAGGCGAATAAGTTTGGGGAAGAATTGGACATCTTTGGAGGGCTTTTAAACTCCATTTTGACAAGGTATATTTATAATATTATCTCTGATTTATTTGGTAATAAATCATAAGAATTTGAAAGATTTTTTGAGGGTTAAGGCAAGGGTATTGATTCTTAAATTCTGCCATTAATTTCTGAGTTGGGTGATTCACTTGAAAGAGGTGTACAAAGGTTTATGATGCCTTGTTTGGCCCTAAACAATAGAGCATTTATTATTGCTAATATTGGTAGAATTTATAACCTATTTCCAGCAGGTTTGGCATGGTTACAAGTCTGATTTTCTGAGTTATTACATGCTATTTATTTATAAATTTGGCAACTTGGTTTGGAGAAAATTTGATCATGTTTTAGGCCTTAACATTGACCAATTTTTATATGATATGCATGCTGGAGTTTTTCAGCATCTTATCTTCAATTGTGGAGGGTTTTCTTAGTTGGATTTGGTGACAAGAAGAGAACATTAAAACCAGCTTGGTGGTGTTGATGGTTTGGAGTGGAAAACATACCAACTCAGCTCATTTCTTCATACGGTGTGAGCCATGGTTGGCTGAGTTTGACAAGATATTTTTATATTAATTTGTTGAGTGATTGGAGGTGTAATAATTTCAGTTTAGTGGTGCAAATACAACCTTAGGTTGGGCTGATTTTTATTTTCAGAATTTAGATTTTTATTTCAAATTTATTTACAGGTTTGGCGGAAAACCTTCATTTACATTGTTGTCCCAATTTGAGGACATTACAAAATGTGAGACCTCTTTTATGAAGTACACACCACCATAATATATGGTGTGGGTGACCTTTAGAGCTGCAGAACTCAATGTGTGATTTCTTTGCCCCCGCTTTTTATTGTATAACTCTGATTTTCAAGTAATATAAATCCCGGTTATTTCAAAAACAAAAGTAGAGAATAGGATGAAACCTGTCAGAATCGGCTTCGAACATTTGGCGAGCCGCATGAAGCTTGGCCTGAGCATCCTTTTGAATTGAGCTAATATAAATCTCATCGGCGGTGTTGGTGTTATGGTATTGGGATTCCAAAAAGCCGGTTAACCTTAAACCCAAGCAAAGGGCAGTTTGTGCATCCCCGTTTTCCAGAGCGAGCTCCGTGCCAAACAGAAGCGAATGAAGCCTCTTCAGCTTCGCATCAACCACCTGCCGCCAGCATTCTTCCGCCTGCGCCCCCATTATGCGGGGTTTTAGCAATTCTGTGAAAACACTGAATTTTTCCCCAGTGAAAATTTATGCAGAGGCGCACAACTAAAAGCTCTGCTGTTTAGGCAATATCGGGTAAAGATGAAAGGCTATTTTCAGGGTTTTGGCGAGATTATGGAGAGCGCGGGATTCCATAACAACCCAGAGCCCTTTGATTTGTTCCAATGCTCATTCCTTTCTTTTGAATGGCGCGGGAATCCAAAATTGTTGGAAGTTCGCACAAGCATTTGCATAGTAGCTCAATTTTTTAATGGATCGATTGAAAGGGTTTTATAAGATATTAATATTTAGTGGGATTTTTACTTTAGAAAGTATTAGAGGTAGTTAACGGTCGTACAATAATAAAGAGATGAGTGGTAAAGGGACCGTGGTCATCTAATTTGTTTCAGTCAATATTTAACGAATTATATTTTTTTGTATAATAGGTTGTATCGAGTGTTTGTATTGTTTATCATTTTTATGATTTTTTCAATTCTAATTAGAGTATCATTAGGGGCGGTTTTGTGTGTTGAATATTCTAAAGTGAGGTGTGGAAACTTGTTGGATTGAGCAAGAGCCCAATCACCATAGTGTGTAGGAGGAGGATTCTAATTACTACATTGTATGAGAGAAGGTGAGTGCCTATGCGATATGGACCAACCAGGTCGATTATGAGAGTGTTGGCAAGAATGACTCTTTTTATGGCCTTCCTTTGGGCTTCCTTCCCTTCAAGATGAAGAGAAAGGCACACAAGCAACTGTGTAGGGCACATTACCTCAATGGTCTAGCAATGTCTAAAGATGGACCACTTGTAAAGCCACCTTGTGTATACACAATATTTTCAAACTTTATCGATTACTAATGCTTTCTATCTTGTAGGAACTCGTCGAGTCTCAACTCTCTGAGTGCACGCCCTAAGAGGTGCATCGAGAAAGGGGTGGACAGACCATTGGTGCTTTACAAGATTGTTGTCCCTTATTACCACTTGTTATCAATCCAACCAGATCCTAAAAACATTCTTCTGAGCTTTGTCTCCTCTTTTGCACCCTCCTCTAGTCATTTACCACCTTCATTTGCACTTCCCTAACCTAAAACCCCTTTTTGACAGTTTACGTTACATAGTCGGCCCCATCAACCTTGTATTCTTATCGATAAAACTTATTAGGGTCTAGGTCAGCCCTTGGCCGACCTAGTCCATGACCTAATTTGTTTTTGTCAATTATGATACTAGGTCAACCCTGTCGGCCTAAACTTTTGAAAGGGTTTAGGGTTATATCTGGCTATATAAACACATTCATTTCGCTATTCTTAGAGAGACAACAAGATTTAATTATTCATTTGCACTTGTTTACAACTACAAAGGACCCAACAACCTTAACGAGAACACATAAGATGACAAGGTTATGGAATCCCAATCCATGCACTCATAAGTAGAGCCCTCAACAATACAATTATAGAGCATAATGTTCCATGCCTTGTTCCCTTCAATGGCTCAGATAATCAATTTTTTGCACAAATCAATGCCTTGGTAGTTAAGGTCGAGTAGCCCCAGAACCGCAACTTCCTTGGGGAGACAACAATGTTCTAAAGCTACTCGATGAAACTTGTCTCGTGTTCTGAACTAGCCTGAGAATTTCTTCGAGCAATTTTTCAAACTCTTGGTAGGGAGTTTTAAATGGGAACCTGATTTTAGTCAAGGGGTAGTTTTAGATGTTAGCTTGTGTTGTTTTAGGGTACTCATGTGTTTATCAATTATCAATTCATATTAGGCTCTTGTTGAGTTTTTTTTGTGTTTTAAGTCCAGTTTGCCTCCCACGATGCTTCTTTCCTCTCTCCTCTCTACTTTTCCCATTTTTTCCTTTGTTTTTTCTTTCTTCTTGAGTTTTTCCAAGAGCATGAGACTACGTTCCTAGTTGATTAGTAATGTACCACTACACTATTATTCCCTTGTTTTTTTGGGTTATTTTGTCCCTTCTATCTTTTCCTCGGTGTTTGTGCTTATTTTTTCGACTTTCCACCCTTTGTGTATCAGCTTGGGCACTAGTAGGGTCCTAATTTAAATTTTAAAAGTTTATATATACACAAGTTGGTAAGATCCACACATATAATAACAAAAATATGTCGAATAATAACCACAATATTTAGAGTATAATAGAGATCACACAATACAAGATATGTTTGTGGGCCTTATATTCAATATACTCATAAATACAACAATTACCCTTAATGTAGGGCAATATCATATAATACTCTTTGGGGAAATAATAACTCCATAAGAACTCCTAATATGGAAATGTTATTTCGAGGGGGACAACCTCCAATGTGGTTTTACCAAATAGAATACTCTCCACTTACTTTTTCTCCCACATGTGATATTCATTCTCTTTGTATAGACATTTATTACTAATAGTGGATGGGTAAACCACTAATCCCAACACATGCTAATCCATTGCCCAATATAACAAAAAAAATAAGTTACCCATTTGACCCAATATAAACAAATGGGATGTGTGTCATATGTCAACATCTCTATCAACCCATATACATCATAATATCATACCCCTAGGTACATGATATTTCGTTCCTCCTTGACATGTCTCATCCCCAAAACATGAGAAGAAACCAAGTAATGAAAGTTATTCAAATCATTGCACACTTTCTTCCATGTTTGATCATCCAATGACCTGTATGTGATCTTGATAAGTGATAGCTCTAAAAACTTAGTTCTAAATTCTGCTACACTACTTTAATTGCATTCATGACCATAATTATTTCTCCTTAACTTCCATGCATAATCATGGTGATTTTTCCTCTGATTCTATGTTCCATAATTTGTTGTGCTACATTAATTTTATTCATGACCATAGTTGTTCGTATTTCAATTTCATGCATAGACATAATGATTATTCCTTTGAATCCTTGTATAGCCATATTGATTACTACTTTGATGTTACTTTGAAGCTTTGTGACATGCAACTCGTGATGATATGGGTGTCTATATGCAGCAATCTTAGTCTTTTTTTTAGTATCATGACCTTATCAACCATTTCTTCCACTATTTGTGCCTCTCTGCCCTTTTATTTCGTTATTTGTGCCTCTTCCACCTTTTCTTTTGTTAGTGCCTTTATCACCTAAATAGACAAAGTGTTGTTTTCTATGTATTCATTTCTTTTAAAATCATATTGATCTTCTTATGAATCTTCAATCAGAGCTTTTTCATAATCTTCATTATCCTCCTCATGTTTTACCTTGAACTTTTGTTACTCCTTGCTAAGTGTGATATCTTGTAATGTTACCTTATTTCCTTTGTATTGAAGTTTCATGCACTTCTTTTGCACATTAATA
Source organism: Torreya grandis (assembly GCA_037957365.1). NCBI lineage: Eukaryota > Viridiplantae > Streptophyta > Pinopsida > Cupressales > Taxaceae > Torreya > Torreya grandis. The sequence goes on along the minus strand of JARHVA010000093.1, from coordinate 4,409,881 downwards.
TGTATTGTTCCCACTGCCTCTAACCAAAGATGTCCAAGAACAATATCCAAAGCATAAAAATATGAATGCAAAACATATTTGTCTGTAGTGAGCTTTAAATCTTAAAAAACTTGAATTTTCTCACCATCTATTTTTGTTTCCTTGATATCATTTGCTTAAACATGTCGATGTTGAGCCAAGTTCCTATTGATGAAGTTGTACTTGTTGTTAGGGTTTATGTGTGCAAGGACCTTCATCATTTGAATACATCCATGAAACTAAAATTTTGAATTTTCTTTCTTTGGAGTTAAATTGCTTGAACCCATAATCATTGCCTCTCCTTCAACCCCATCATGATCCTCCATCTCATCATCACTGTCATCATCATTATTTTCTTCCTCTTATTTTTCTTCTTCATCACTTTCATTCTCCTCATTTGTATCACCATTATCATTATTTTCTTCCTCTTCTTATGCATTATTCTTATTTCATGCCTCTTTATCCTCACCATCATTTGCGTATTCTTCTAAATCATCCTCATTTTCTCCCTCCTTATCCTTTCAATTATTTTCTTCCTCTTCTTTTTCTTCTTGATCGTCTACATTTGCCTCATTGCCATCATATTTTTCCTATGTGTCCCATATATATAAGAAAACATGTTTCATTTCTTCCCCAAAGAAATCATTTGTTCTTTACGAAGTTGAACAAATTGTTTAACCCTAAATTGATGTAAGTGGGGACAAGGTTAATAATATAGAAATAACTCAAGCACAAGGGTGATAAACTAATATACAGCAGACTAATTAATTGTAATCTTAGATAAATGAATATTATGAATTATAATACTTATATATGCTAAACATAAAAATTACCAAATTCAAAATATGTTCAATTGATTACAATACCAAAAAAAAATGATACTTTGTTGGGTTTATTGTGTGCAAGTAGATCTAGACTAAAAATAGGTAGAAAACATGCAGGAGCAATATTATGGATTAGTCATCATATTCTAGAAATTATACTTCTATAGTCAGGATCACTACCATCAGATTTGGACATTACTGTCAATGTTAGTGTCTGACTATGATGTAGGTGTCCAATATAGAATAATGATTGGATCTCAATGTGACCAACTTCGTTATTCTAGGTTTTATATCACATTTTTGTTGATATATTCAGATATGGGATATATCTTGTCATTATTTGATAATTTATCGAACCCTATATCATCACCCTTAATGAGTTTGTTAAAAATGGGTTAGTGGGCTCACAGTGTCGAGCTGACCTTAGTGATCCCTCTATCACTGAGTATTGCCTACATAATCACTACTCCAAGGAGAGCCTCAGACTTATGTAAGTTGACAAATATCGCTTATGGGTTACCCTTTGAATGCTTCAGACCTTTTGTATGACTGATCATATAACTAAGATAGAAATAAGGATGATTAGGGTAGAACAACTCAATTTTATGATTGATTGAATGAGTTTTGATAGGTGTTTGATTGGTATTTAATAGACAATTGATGAGAAGGCTTAGACTTGTATTTATACCACACCTTTTGAAAATATCTCATGATAGGGTTCAATAAGATAAATAGTCTGACCTATATATGTTTTGAAATATTTGGAATTTGGATGAATTTTGACAACTTAACACTAGATCTAAAGATCCAGACACTGCGATCAGCAATAGTGTCTGTCTGTGGTCGGTAGTGTCTAGAAGGCTAGAAATAGGTATGGATCTAAAATTGACAGCAATAGATGTTTATCAGGGTGTAAGCTTTTTATGTAGTGAAAGAGACCCAAGTCATCAAAATGATATGGATCAGACTAAGAGATGAGCATTTAGGCATAGTGAGATGTCAAATGCGAGCCTTTCGATAGCAGGGATGTATAGAACTGAAGGGTAGAGTGTTAATTGATATTTATCAATTATACAAGACTAATATGCTATAAATATTAAATTTTAGTATCTACTCAAACTAATTGGTCGATTTACCTATAAGAAGAAGTAACAAACTTACTTGCCACAAAATATATTGGGAATATGCCTTCTTATATTGGAACTACCATCCTCTAGTATTAATATCAATCTCTCCATAGTACTTTGGTAGCTCCATGTTCCCAATTCATATAGAAACTAGGATTACAAAAACACTCACATGTATTATATATCTTTTCCTACCACATATATAATGGAAATATATATAAGTAGATCTAACGAGATTTCCTTTAAAATGCAAAAAAAATTGTAAGATTTTCTTATCATAATTGAAATATACGAATATTTTTTTAGGGTCATGCCTTGAACAATTAATGCACTTTTAATTCTAAAGGCCAAATTTGGATGAACACAACCTCTTTTCTATTGCTCTAAAACTTTAGTACAACCAATTTTCATAAAGCTCTTGAAAATATTTTTCTAGTAGTATATGATCATCCCAATCAAAAGTAAATATCAAGGATAAAAAAACTAATGAATTTGTGCCCTTATCCTAATTCCTTACAAAACAAAAAATTCCAAAAATCAAATTCGTAGGGTTAATTCTATACAAAGATATCTCCCTCAATATTGCTTAGATTCATAAGTGTTATTGCCTTTCAGAATCTCTAAAAAATATATTTCTAATGGTGCATGAATCATCTAGATAATAACATATGATCGAGAGAATGCATCTTCTAAAGTTGACTATTTTTTCCCTAATTCAGTGACAAAAATATTTACCAAAAATGAAATTGCAGAGTTTACACTACACAAACATATCTCCCCCAATATTACTTAGTGTCCTTAGTGGACCAATTTCAAAAATCTCTTTCCAACCACATAATTATCACCTCAAACAAATACATGTGTGTTGAATATTCTAAAGTGAGGTGTGGAAACTTGTTGGATTGAGCAAGAGCCCAATCACCACAGTGTGTAGGAGGAGGACTCTAATTGCCACAATGTATGAGAGAAGGTGAGTGCCTATGTGATATGGACAAACCAGGTCAATTATGAAAGCGTTGGCAAGAATGACTCTTTTTGTAGCCTTCCTTTGGGGTTCCTTCCCTTGAAGACGAACACAACATCAAAATGAATAAACCCTCCCAGGATCAATAACATACATTAAAAGGTCCAAAAAACTATCCCCAAGTAGAAACAAGGTGGCACTTTATAGAGAGTGCATTTACAATAAGATTTACAATTTCAAATGGATAAAATTTGCTTACAAGTACAAATTTAGGAGATATATTAGAGCAAATATGGTGGCATACTTGTGAAGAGCATGAAAAATCATGTACTTTCAAATAAATGGAATCTCAATCTATGTTCCTTGTCAAAATATATAGTCTCCTTAGGCATCCAAAAGATTCAAAATGACCCTTTGTAAAAAGGCTTATCAATTTGAAAATTCCATATGTGTAAGAAAGAATTCCACCTCTATGCAAAAAAACTCAAGGGTCTCCAAATACTCAATCCCTTAACCTCTCTTGAAAAGAAAGACTCAACATTTTTTTTGTTACCATTGTGCCATGGTAGAGGTCCAAACATGCATCTGTAACAATTTTTATTTGAATGTTGAAAATGAATGAAAAATAAAACACCTTTTAAAAAGGTGGTGACCACGTTAGAGCTAAGTGAAGGAACCAAAGATATTATAAATATAATTTTAAAACAATTTACAAAATAAATTAACTTCAAACTTTATTTCCCTGGTGGTGTGAGTTTGTGAGTTGATTAGTTGAAGAGTTACAGTGGTGGATCATGGCAATGAAACATACCATTGGTGGATGATGCAAATAGTAATGCCAATGCCACAAAATTTTAAATACCATTGAATTCAATGTCTTCAATTAGACTCCAATACTAATTTAATGTCCTTTGTCAGATGCTAATAGGTATAGTATGGCCAATGTCCCCTCTCAATCTCGAATGCAAACACTTAAGCCAAATGTGATCTAGATCAATGGGCCCCAATGTTAATGTCTATGATAATATGATAGTTTCTATATAATTACAACTTAGTGTATGGAAAATCCATATCTCACTCAACATATGTACAACTCCAATTTTAAAAAATCATGCAAGTAACACGTCACACAGGTCTACAAGTAGGGAGATACATAGTAGATCTGTATGGACTATGATTTATTAGAAATGAAAAAAACCCACAAAAAATATAGGAAAACCCATAAAAACTATTTTTTTAATTTTTTTTTATTATGTTTTGGTAGTATGAATTCGTATGGCCCTACACAAAAAACATAAAAACTTAAAAAAGTAGTTTTGTCAAAGTTATTTGTTTTCGATGATTTGATAGTGAATTTATGGATTTTTGGGCATTCTAGACTCAAAAGTGAGATTTGTTTCACCCCAAAACACTTATACAACTATCTCAAACATAGGTCTCACAATAAAATCCTTTCAAGAATCTACAAAGGAACACAAATTCACAATGAATAAGATACCAATAGAAAAAACATTGAGTAATGTCTATGGAAGGTGGCTTTGATACCATATCATAGTTGTGAATACTCTACACCCAATATCTCATCCCAATCCTTAACCAATATGAATACATTAAGCCATTAGATACACATCAATATGAAGCACAAAAACTAAGTGTGTATCTATGATATGGTCTCATATCTTGATAAATCCTTTCAAGAATCTACAAAGGAACACAAATTCACAATGAATAAGATACCAATAGAAAAAACATTGAGTAATGGCTATGGAAGGTGGCTCTGATACCATATTGTAGTTGTGAATACACTACACCCAAGTTCTCATCCCAATCCATAACCAATATGAATACATTAAGCCATTAGATACACATCAATATGAAGCACAAAAACTAAGTATATATCTATGATATGGTCTCATATCTTGATGTACAATCCACATTAGCCAACCTTGGCTTACAAATACATGAAAAATATGAGTTTATATGGGCAAGTCAATACTAGACCAATATCTCCCATTGGTCAAAATAACAAGCAATTTGTTAGCCTATAATTGTGCCTAAAGTTGGATTGCATTAGTTGCACATATGTTGCAATATTTAAGCCTATAATAAGCTAAAGCCTAAATATGTTAAAGGATAAAATCAAGCCACCTAAGAGTTATTACATCATAAGTTAGGCTTACCAACATGTAATTTTAATATTGCACCAATAAGTTATAGGTTAATAGGGATCCCTCCCTTCGTAATTTCTTCCTCATACCTTTCCTTCCTTAGCTTTCTTCTTATTTGACTATTTTTCTTGATTGTCTTGTGTCTTATCAGATTTATTTTCCCTTATCTTTGAGTGTTACATAAATGCATAGCTTGATACATTATAATTATTTGCTTACCACTAATGGTATTATTGAGTTCAATACAAGACCTACAAGTTTGTATATATGTGATTATGTATTCATATTTGACACAGGGCATCCTTCATGATCACTCTAGAGGCATCCTTCATGCTCACTCTCAAGGCATCTTGGAGGACATCTACCAATAATTATTCAATTTATATATTTATTGGTTTTCTTTATCATATTGGGATTTTCATATGTTTATACAATTCCTACTATGTCTTGTTTAACGTGCACTTTGGCATGCTTGGTTTCCTATATCATACTTGATGTGTTTGCTATACATGCTTACTATTTAGCATGTCTCTCTTATTTTCCCATTGCCTACTGGCTTTGATTCACATGTTTGTTGCTTGGAGTTCTTTTATTGTGTCCCCTATGACGGATGTTTGTTTGTATTCTTTGTCACATGCTTGTGCATGTTTGCTTTATGTATCATTAATTACTCTTTTCATTAGGGTTAATATAATCATGGGATATTTATTGTGTGCTTAGTGTGCTTTCTTTCTATTTATGTTTTCTCTATGTTTATATATGATTGGTGCCACGATCTATGTAAAACACAATGCTCCTTGATTGGATAAATGTTTGTTTGCCCATGTTTCCATGGTTCCTACTATGCATGTATTAGACCATGTTATTTATGTGCTTACATTAACCATACCTTTTCGATATCAGGGCACACTATTATTTGTACCTAAAATTACTATGTATTGCCTATATAGAGGCATTATTCTTTTCAATGTGCTTAAATTACTTATATTTTACTCATATAAGGGTACCATATTCCTAATTTTTATGAATTACTTAGACCGAGAAACACATGAGTTGAATTACCTACTACATAAGCACCTTAACAATGATGTATTAATTATATGATTGAGCCATAGACACACTTGGTTGAAAGTCTTTTATTAATTATGTCCCTTCCTAATGATATATTTATATGATTATGCTAAATTCATTTATACACAAATGCTTTAATGATGACATATTATTATGTTTATACATAGGATATTTTGTTTTCCCTGGTTTACACACAATACATGTATTCCTTTTCTTTTTAGATTTGTGATTCACAAGTTCATCTCACACTTCAAAAGGGGGCATATGATCTATTTATTTTACCTCTTCAAGATTCTAGTTATACAAAGATACACAATAGTTCCAAGTAGTTATAAGGAACAAATTGCATGCTATTACATTTGGAATCAGTCACCAAGTGTTATATGTGATTCAGGAGTATTTAGGTCACTAGATCAAAATGAACATTACCACAATTGCATATACAACATTGTGATAATGTCAACATCTTAGACAACAGGTTATACACCTATGTGTTAGTTTGTTCTTTACAGTTCCATTGTTGTGTTACCACACAACTCTTGTAGTTTCAATATTGTATCCAATAGCTCCTCAGTAATGACAGTTGATGATGTCACTACACTCTTTGATCATGAAGCAATTTTTACTAATTATTGTAACAGTTCAACCGATACTTCATCTTCCTTAATTGTATAATAATGTACACTCTCATTCTTTGTAGGTTAGCATATTAATGAGTATAACCATATAATAATAGAGTTAGGAAGTATGTGGACACCAAATATCTAATCTCTCATTTATTGTATAGGAGTTAGCATAATACAACTTTGATATTACATTTCTACATTGGTTGTCATCTTGTTCTTGTTTTTCTTGTTCATTGAATGTATTTCACTCTTATATTCTCTATCATACTTAATTCAATTTTGTATATAACACTCTTAAACTAGTTTAAGTAGGTTGTCCATAGGGTCTCATCCTTGACCCTAGTAGTGGTATCATAGTATACACACTTCATATCCTCTTTGAGTGATATCAAGGTGTTTCAAAAATTTTGTCATTGTTTCAATACCCACTCATACGAGGTATGATTAAAGGGGCTAGGGCTCAATATTTGTGACCCTTCATCATACAGTTAACATGGATTTAACACACCATAACCTAACATGGTTGCACCCTCTTATTTTATGACCCTTGGGTGGAATAACCACTAGAGCAATATATTGGACTATTACAAGGTTGATGGATAGAGGCCTTGTTATAAAGACTAACCAACTACTCTAAAGCCTAGGGATGGTTTATACACAATGTAAACTATGCTAAGGTGATGGATATGATAGAGAAATATAAAAAAGGAGGGAAGAGGTACTACAAAAATTAAGGATGTTATATGCATGCAAGGATAAATTCTTTTAAGTAAACCAATATGATTAAATGAATTGTGCCATTAAAACTAATATCTACATTGATTTAGCAATGACTCAAATCAAATTAAATATAGTAAAAAAATTAAGGAAATTATTTGAAATAATCTTATGACATTAACCTAAAAGATATTAAGTCATGGTAAACTTCTCAATTGCACATTCAATCACAAATAAATATTATAGCGAGATATCTACATACAAAATGGACATAATAACCATTGGTTCAATCTAACTATTAAAAATTATAAGGATGAAACACCTTCAAAAAATTATTAGCTTGATCAAAATTATCCATGCACAACACAAAACTAGAGAAAAAAAACAAAGGAACATAACTTACATATTTTATTATAAATTCTTGAAGCTTGCATTACTATTACCAAAAATTTCCCCTCATGAGATAAACTATCAATATATAGACCTTGATTGGCACTCTCCCCTCCAAGTGATCAATTGAATCAATAAAATAAAATCCAGAAAGCATTGTTGAATTTCAAACTATAATTTATAACAAACAATTGTTTTATTTGAAGGGAGAACAATGATCATCTAAAACATATTTAACAAGAATGATTCCCCTAAGGATGAGGTGACACTTGTAAAAAGGAAACATGTGGAGAAAAATTTTATGGTCCCAAAATCAACCCATGATAGTCAAACACTATTTTTGTAGATAATTATTTGATGATCTATGTGTTGTAAGTGTTTAAATATCTAGTTGTGCTTGAGCATAAATGCTTGCAATGGATTTTACATCTAAAAATGAATAGAATTGAGGGAAATGGTATTATTATTTTGCTTGGCAGGATGCATATATGCTTTGACTCAACATATGTACACTAAAATGTTTTTAATATGGGGCTAATTCCTTTGTTGTATGTGTCCTTAACAGTTTGATGTGTAAATATGATCATCAATTTTGACTTTGTGCCCCTTGGACTGACACTAGCATCACATTTGACAATTGAGCTCCACTATGTCTATTTATTTGGGGTTCATGCCATGTGGTGTCTTCTCACATAGACATAACTTTTCCTTTTGGACATTGGAACACCAAACCTCATCCCACATGGTTGTAAAAATGTAACATGTGGTAAGGATAAAGGGGTCAGAGGGGTCCATTACAGGTTATGCATCATGAGGTTGCATAATCATGACAAATGAAAAATTATGACTAGGTCATAAACCTGTAAGTTGTAATACTTTGTCAACACTGCCTTGTTCAATGCATCACAAGGATGTAAGTGAATAAGGAGCTACCATGTGAGTGATCCATTTGAGTCACAAACTCACATAATGTGATGCTTTATTAACTTATTTACGAGGGTGCGAGGATGTAAAATACTGACAAATGAAATCCTCATATTGAGTCATAGACCTACAAATAGTTAAACTCTACTAGAATTATGAGGTTGTGAATGAGGGACACCTTATAATGACTTGGATAACCAAGGGATACTCAGATGAATAACCTTCACTTATGAAGGCACAAGCATATGGGTCGATATGATGCAATCCAATGTGAACTCAGCTTGTGGGTCTAACTTCACTCAAATAATATACATTGTATTAAAAATTCATGCATAAATTTAAATGACCACGAAGCTATGGAATTATGACACATGACCTCAAAGAGTTGAGTTTGACCTACTTATCTTCAAAAAAATTAGAACAATGTGTAGTCACAAAAACTTGATGCGTGTCCTCTGACTGACTGTGGAGAAGTGTGAAATGCGACCAAGTCTAAGTCATTGTGAAGTCATGTGAGCAAGTGCCATATGGACTGAAGAGCTGAGTCAATCCCTTTCAAAATCCCACAAAGTGTTGCAAATAAATGCGAGGTGTTGTGACAAAGAATGCAAAGTTAAATTTTGACATGGAACTCTTGAAAAATGACACTAGTTCAAAAAAGATTTAAATAAAATAACATTAGTCCTAATCGACTAAGTGCCGAAATAATTTTTTTATTTTATAAGCTCAAATCCTTTAGAGTTAATTGTGCATGGGTATGTCAATGTAAAATTGAGAAACATCATTAGAAGACACAACAAATGTACATAGTGTTTAGAAATATTATCAAGAGTCCTGATAAAAGATATAAGATATGTAAATAACTTGACTTTTAAACTTAATTTATAAGCCAAAGATAGATCAAATATTTAGATTAAACCCCAATTAACATGCAATTATCTTATTCAAAATAATGTGTCTAGAAAAAATGGGGGGTCTCAATTTTTAAAGAAATGGGCGTGTGTTGGTGACAACAAATGGTGACTTCTATAGGGGAACACTGAAAAGTCTTAGAACTTAGAACTCCTCGATAAGATCTAAAATATATACCAATATCATACAATAAAATCACATGTTGTTATTAAATTATTATTTTCTTGACTAAAATACTACCAAATGATGAAGAAACTTTGAACATTAAATCAAAATTCATACTTGTGTGTGCAGTGAATTCATTACTATTTTTTGTGGCTTTTGGTAAAATAAATTTAGGAGTAATAACTCTGAACTAGAATTTCTAATGGGTACTTTTATTATTTTATTTTTATGTTTTAGCTCACAAGGGGATGGTTCGGGCATTACTCTACTGCGAACCAAACATCTATAGCCCCGATAGAGATACCTTTAGTCCCACTCTAGGCCTTGTTCCACTACCAACCAGATGTGCATAGCTTTGATGGAGATTACTCGATCACTTTCAAATGAGAAGATATTTTTATAGATTTTATTTGAATAATTTACTTTCTCTCTTTTTTTTAATTAATTACATTTAAGTCCATTTGAAGGTTGGGAACCAATGTAGCCAGGTTAAAGGATGTATCAATTTTTTTTGTGAAGACATCTTTTCTTAATTATTGAGCTCTACTTAGACAATCATTTAAATGTTTGAAGCGTAAATAAGACTCATTTATGATGCATAAACATTATTTAATTTATGGATGGCTTAATAGAATGAAATTATCAATTATAATATAACATAAGATCTTGATGTACCATACTAATATAGATTCAGTCCCTTCCTATTTTTTTTAGAATTCAAAATTTAAATATGTTATATCTCGATTCCTCGTCAGGAAAACTTGATAGCTTATCCATGGATATCTATAGTTAAAAAATTTATATTTAGTTATTTTTTTAACTAATATTGGATATATATTATTATGGGGCAGTGGGATATTGCTTAGGCTATATGATCACACTGCTATGAGTTAGCTGTAAGTATATGTTTACTTTATGATAATGTTGATTTATCATTTCAACTATATTTTATGATGAATGTATATCATGATTTTTATGGTCTGACTACCTATTTCGTTTTGAGGTTGATGTAGGAGAACTGATCCTTTAGAGTGTGCTGGAGGGAAAACATCATCGAAGAGGGTGACGTAGATAGAGACATCAGAGGATGACAAAGATCTGGCGAGAACCCTACACACATCATAATACTTAGCACATAATAGAATGCATAAAAATGGTTTGCACATGGCCTTTATTTCTATTTGATTTGAAAAGTTGATTTCTATGGTTTTCTAGCATAGTTTTATAACTTAATACTTGGTACCTTTTACCCTTTTAAGCTAGGGAAAATATTATTAGCAAAATTATTAAATCGTTATGATGAATTATTGGTGCTAAGTAATTATTTATTATTAAATAATTAGAAATTAACATGTGTAAAATCTTATAAAGAGATTAAAGTAAAAATTAAGAAGATTATATATTTAAAAATATATATAACCATTGGCATGATAAATATAAAAGGTGAGATTTAATTAAATCTCATGATTTTTGAGAAAGGGATTAAAAAAATTATAAGAATTAAAAAGAGGAAAAATATTAAATAAGAAGAAAAAAAGATAAAAAAAAATCAAAGAAAAAAATTGGGAATAAAAGAGAAATGAAGCACCATACTTGGGGGCAGGTTGGAGGAAGCAACGTTTTGAAGAAGGAAGTATGAGGAGAACAAAAGAATTTGGTCAGATCAATATCTTTCAACATGGGACAAGTAGGCATGCCATTTAAATTCAATTGATGAATATTTGGTATATGTGAATGGTTATTAAAATAAAAGGAGCTGGTATATTTAGGTGGTCTTAGAACTCTGCATCTGAATTAGGATGATTGATAAACTATAAAATTAATAAAAACATTAAACTTTATATGAACTCCATACCTATATATATTTATTGAGTATTTATATAACTGATCTCATTAGGTTATAGTGAACCATGTCTGGGTGCAGCAAGCATATCCCAATTTGGATAGAAATTAATTTCCTTAATTTTCTTTGTAATGAATTTCCTTATATACAAGCGGGTCTTGTAACTCAGTCTGGAATAAAGTTCATATGCTTAGCAGTAATTAGCTTAATACATATTAGTATACAATAAATTTGTTGTAGTAACATCTTATAATCAATTACTATTCATCTCTGATGACAAAATAGGAAATCGCTATCCAAAATAATGAAACTGCCAAGGGTAGATATATTAACATGTAAATATTAATAATTCTCCCACCTTGAATTAACATCGTCACTATCTACTCATCTATGAAGGGAGGGCCATTTCCTAATGGAATTAGTGTGGGGGATCATTGGTTTGTAGTTGGCGTGGAAAAGTGCTTGGATGATGCTCTTACTCCCCACAATAGTACTACTTACCAAGATGACACTTGAGATTGCCACAAATACTTGAGTTTTAGAACTATACTCTGGGGGAGCGTATCTTATATGTGCACTCTATTGTATTGTACTTATTATTGAATATTGTCATGAAGAGTTATAAATACTTATTATTATACTTGACAGTGGTGGTTGTAGACTTGTATCAATTGTAGCTAAGTTAATAAAATTACTTTCTATATTACATTATGACGTGTACTCTCATGATATTAGAGATGAGTGATATATGATGTAATATTTTTGTTGTTATTAACACACTTTGTGTAGTTCATATGGTCTCTGTATATTCTCATGGTGTAATCTATATTTGGTATATAAATGATTAATTTAAAAAATCACGTATTTCTAGATGAATCCTAGTGGGGTTGTTATTAAAGAACCTTCTTGGCATAAGTCTTCCAATTTGTTAGCCTACAACATGTTCTTGGTGATTTTGACATAAGATTTAGATTATTCCACTAGAGAGTTATCTCGAAAGACTTATTTTACATCTATAACTAAGAGAAACAAACTATTATAATAACAAAAAAATAGCTACACACCAAAGGAAAAAAAATAAAGCAACCTGCATAGTTTAGACCTAATCTATAACTTACAGTCACTCAGAACCCATTTATGATGGTTTAGTTGAGAAGCAATGCTTCAAATTTTGCCCATTCAGAGAGTAGGTTAGATCTTTACCTTGTAAATATTTCAACTAGAAAGCAACGTTGCCTGCTATTTATACTATTTGTTATGGTCCAATCCATAATGTTTAAAATTTGTCATTGTGTCCCTTCTTTTCTTATGTTTTGTCCCATAATAATACCAAGTCTAAAATTATGAAAGTTTTCACTGAGGACCTCTTGTCCAACCATCTCATAACAACATATTAATGCTTGCTAAAACTTTGTAGATTTTCATAATGTGCATCTTCCATTTGGTAAATGTTCAATAATATGGATTAAATTATATCATCATCCTCTATATATTCTAATGCAAATTGGTAAGCGGGTAACCTAAGGGTGATGGGATAGATCGGTTCTTGGCCATATATAAGTGCAAATGGAGATGACTGGAGGGCTCACTTGAATCAAGTTTTGTCTACACACAACACATACTTTAATAAGGTTTTTCAATCCCTATGCTTCTTGTCAGCTGACTTCTTGATTTCCTTGATCAAATTTATATTGGTTGAGTTAACAATGCCATTGCCTTTTGGGTAATAGTTGGTTGCATTGTCATAGGCCCATTTAGTGAATTTTGTGGATTAGAAAGTAGGGTTGTTATAAAAAACTAATGAAAATGGCATACCAAACCTTATGACAATATTTTTCTCAAGGAATTTAATGATGTCAATTGCTATGTAATTCTTTGTGGTAATAACTTTCATTTACCTTATGTAATAATAAATTATAATTAGCATAAACTTATGTCCTGAAGATGAATTAGGATATATGACACCAAAAAAATATAGCCCCCATTGGGAAGATGGGTGATCTTAAATTACTATTTGAAGTGGCATAGCTAGGTGTACTTCTCTTTTGACAAATACTTGACATTGATGGCAAGTCCTTACAGGTTTATGAGCATCATTGGAAAATGTAGACCAATAATAACTAACTCTCAAAAAATTTTGTGTTGTGTTTCATGAGGATGTCCATTTCCTAATTTCTTAGGAAAATGCCTTAGTACATCTTGGGCTTCTTATTTTGACACACATCCCATATAAATTTGTTCATAGTTCTTTTTGTACAACACTCCCTTATTTATCATGTAATGGGCTGATTTCAATCTTAAAGCTCTTCTTTGTTCCTTGCTCAATTTGAGGGGATAATTCCCATTCTGTAAATAATATACAACATGATCACACCAATAATTTCCTAAACTCCAGGCCTTAGTGACTTCCATGACATCAATTATGGGATCTACTTATGGGATGATAAGTTGGATGATACCTTGACCTTGTACCATTTTGGTTGATTTGATTTTCATGTCCAACTCTTTGAATTTTGCAATCTAATTACCTCTATGTTCCCCTAATGCATTCTATCCAAGCATGATATTTATTGTTGGATCATGAAAAATCGCATAGACTTTGTTTTGCAATATATAGTGTTTGAAATTTTTGACTGCTTTAACTAGAGCATAGGATTGTTTGTCTATCATAGAATATGTTAGCTCTACATCTTTGAGTTTTGTGCTCATGAATGCTATTGAATGTTCTTGCTCGTTTGGTTTCTATGTGAGTACTATTACAATGTTATAATTAGACACAAATGAATACATAAAGAAATATTTTGTAAAATTAGGGTTGGAAGTTGAGCAATAACCTCCCTTGATATCTTAAAATGTCTTTTAGCTTTAGTTGTCCATTCAACCTTAACATCGTATTTTAGCTTGGCATTTAGTGGTACGACAATCTTAATAAATTTAGGAATAAATTTGCATACAAAGTTAATTTTCCCAAATAAATATTTTAATTCTTTTTTGTTGTTAAAAAATATAATTTTGGAAATATCGTTAGCCCTACCCAAGTCAATATAAATCCCCTCTTTTGTGATTATGTGGCCAAGTAATTTACATTTTGTAACACCAAAAATACTTTTCTTGGGATTTAAGGAAATTCCACACCTTTCGCATTTGTCAAAAAATATTTGAAAAAGCAACCAAATCATCCATTTATATGATGATACATTTACTAATCGATCCTTGAAAGGCAAAATCCATGGCTTGTTGGAAAGTGGCAACTAAATTTATCAATCCAAAAGGAATACTCTTGTATGTAAAAGTGCCCCATTTAGTAGTGAAAGTGGTTTTCATGTTATCTTTCTTATTTACTTAAACTTAGTTGTAACCATAAAATCTATTGAAAAAATAAATCATCTCAGATCCACTAACATTGTGAATCACTTCATCAAGTGAGGGCAAAGGATAATTATCTTTTTCTGAGGCCCTAATTAAATTCTTAAAATAAGCACAATCTCTAATTTCACCACTTTCTTACGCACATGAACTAGGTTTGTAACCCAGGTTGAATGTTTGATAGGGAATAGAATTTTTGGCTATAAGTAATTTTTGTATTTCTTTGTGAATGAGAGTTTCGAAAACTACATTTATTGGTCTTTATCTCTGCTTAAAGGGTTTTTAGGCATCTTTGAGCTGTATAATATGTGTAATGACCCAAGGATTAAAGTTCTTCAAGTCATCGTAGGACCAAGAGATCAAATCTCTATACTGTTATAGTAAAAATTTCAAATTCTCTCTCAGAATCAAAATATCTAAGCTCAATTTTAACATATCGAGGGTGCTCGTTTATTCATGAATTGACTAACACAAAGTATTTTCCATCAAATTTTGGTTGTTTTTTATTTTCAATGTATGCATATTAGTTGAAGGTATTTCTAAGGATGCCATCCCTTTTGAGATTCAATTCTCCCTAACCTATAAAAACACCATCATCTCCTATTCCTACCTTATCAGTTGAATCTGCATCATTCTCATCAATGATGTGTGATTCAAAAACCCATGTACTATTCATGAACTACGTGGTTTGTTGATCATATTCAAACACTTAAAAATTATCAACATTATTAGAGACTGAAGGACATGGAACAAGTTATATGGAAAACTTATGCAGGTTTAATTTTTTGAAGAGGAACTAAGTTTACAACATATGCTAAAGAATCAGTTGGATGAGCATGATATTTTAAGGCATCAAATGTTTTTATTAGATCCTAGGATTTATGTTTATACTTATTCAAGTATGATAGTTTTCATTAAAATTTACTTTTTACTTGATTTACCATCAATTCAAAATCATCATAAGCCAAGAGATCTCTAGCATTATGTTTGAGGGAAAATTAAAAACCCAACTATAAAGCTTCATATTCAAGGATATTATTTTTGCATGAAAATTGCAATATATAGGCTACTAAGTATTTTTTTCCATCAACATTAGCTAAAACGATATCTACACCAAAACCTTGTTTTGAACATGCTCCATTTAAGTGTGTTTAACTGAATTAAAGGTTAATAGGAAGAGAGTAGCCTAAATAAGTAAGGAACAAACTACTCTAAAAATCATGACAATTAATTGAATTTAGATTCTATTGGTGTTTTAATGAGATATATTGAATCAAAGGATATGCCAAATATAGAAAGTACAACATTCAATGTTATGATAATAGTAATACAAAGGAGAAATTGTACTTAGCTTATACAATGATGTGTAATCATATATTAGTAGTGTAAGTGCAAAAGTGGACTATTTGAAGATCTGGATCTCATTGTCAAATTCTAGATATTTTCTTTCTATCAACCTAAACACTTACATCACCCTATGGACACTAGCATCGATGTTAATGTCTTGATTCTACCACAAGTGTCCAGTATGGAATATTGACCCTTTTTAAAAACTTCTAGCTGAGCCTATAAGGGTTGACTATTGCCTTTTAGTTTCTTTATTTAGATCATGCACATGTGTTTTTGATATCAATAATTTGATCAAAATCCTAGATTTTCTAATTAGGGTATGACACCTTAAAAAATAAGGTTTAATGGGCTCACGTGAAGTTGTGTTGACCTCAAAGACCCTTTTGTTAATGAGTGCCACCACCTACATAGCCATATACTCTAAATAGGGCCTCATACCGATGTAGTTCTCCCCCTTATATGGGTTTCTATGTGAATAATGATGTAATTTGCTATATGTGAGTGCATATAGTGATTTAGCTTATAATTTGGAAAATAATGCTCATGGGTTGCTATTTTGATGCTTTGGACCTATAGTGAGATTGATACTATGATTAATTTATAAATAAAGAATAATAACTTAGTTGTGCAATTGATTTTCAGTAGTGTAGAGTAAGCTTGAGAGGTGCTTACTAGATAATTAATGAGTGGGATTTAACTTGTATTTGTGCCACACCTTTTTGAAATGTTTCTCATGGAAGGGTTAAAGTAAACAAATAGGCCGACTTGTACATATCAAAATATTTATAAGTTTGAGTGTTTATAAGGTACATGCACCCATGTTAGATCAAGGACACTAGTGTTGATGCCAGTGTCCAAGTATTAATACAAGTGTTTAGAAAGATATAAATTTGTTGAAGCTATATAATTGACAGTGAAGGATATATAAGGTTTTAATCATATTATGGGCTATAAGTGATCTATTTAATTAGAATATTAGGTTCAGACTATAAGATAATTATTTAGGCATGGTGATATAGCGAACATGAGGCTTTCAATTGCAAACCATGAATGATATTTTCCAAGTGTGCAATACTAGTTTAACATTTAAATCCATATTTGATTATCTACATCCCCCATGTCCCTCCCCGCTTTAATCTAGTAATGCATAAGGATGAAATTACTGGGTTAAAGGAAATAAATGTGTATCGTGGTGTGTACAACACACCTTGATGTGACTTGAACCCTATTTGAATTTGTTGTATGTGTATAACCTGTAACCAAAAGCATGTTATAGGTTTAATCAATGTATATAATCTTAAAATGAATAATTGAAATTACTTAAAAGAAAATAGAGCAAAGAAAGATTACACCTATGTGTCAACGAAACCATGTTTTTTCTTGATAGTTTGCTTTGGTAATGATGTTTCCTAGTTGAAGCATTAAAGAGGTTAACAACTTAACCTTGGAGATGTGAAGAGTGGAATTAGAGGGTGATCATGCATCCAATTTGGTATGAGGGTGAGTTGTGTCAAGTCCATCGAGAACACTGAATCTCAATCACACAACTCAAGCGTAAACATAATCTAGCCAATCTTGATAGAGTTAAATGGTGTAACCATATCAACCCACCATAAATATAAGTAGTGACAAGTTCATCGACAACATTAAGTCTCAATCGTACTAATCAAAGGAACCAACTAATGTAGCAAATAAAAGTTCAAATGATGCATCTTGGTAAGGTCAGTTCATGAATAGTGTATTTATATTATGGTGCATTTGTACCTTATATGTATCTCAAGCTAAAGTGTCTGTCAAAATGTAACCTTTAATATGTAAATTGTGTATAATATGCATCACAAATATGTGCCAAATGTATGAAATTTCATCCCAAGTTATATCTAAATCATGTAAATTGTATCAAATTCTGCCCATTCTACCAATTGTATGTATGTGGAGTCATGTCTCTATGACATGCCCCCACTGATATGTCCCCCTTTGAGGTGAGGGGAATGAAAGTTGATAGTCACCTTATCTCAAAAGGATAAGACAAATATGTTATATTTGTGTCAATATTGTAGTAAAGAACATATAGTGGTATCATGTCGAAGAAGATGTATCGATGGAACTCACAATATGCATACATAACAAGTCCTAAGATACATGATATGAATCATGACAACATTTATAAGTGAAAATCTCAATAAACAATCAAGCACACATGTAAGAGTACACAATGTCACATAAGGAGGGGTCTAAGGATATTGCAAAGAAGATGCATGTTCAAACACCACACACTTAAGGGAAGGACATGTTCAAATGTCCACACACCAAAGAAACAAGTAACACTTAGGGCATTGTGTCCAATAAGCAAAGAACGTGTTCAAATATCCCATAATAAATACAATGAATCAAACAAGAGGTACACTCAAGTAATCCATGTGATAAGATGAAATACAAGTGAAAAATAAGCAATTAGCATAAACATGTCATACTAGTCCCTACATACATGTGTTAGAAAAATATCTTATAGATTAGCATATCAAGTACATTGTGTAAGACAGTAGAACAAGTATATGTATGTGTAAATATTAGTATATAAGATCAATGTGATAATGGAAAATGATCATAAAATAATAGAGTCTATGTCAATTATGATCAAATAGAAGTAAGATGCCCCCTACATAGTGTGTCATGTAGAAGAGAAAAGGTCCAACATCTAATTGCTCATGTATCATGGATCTAATGTATGCATGTATCACACTCGAGCACCCTTAAACATTTGTGTGTAAAGAAATGATATGTTATATACTAACATAAAGTGAGCAACATATGCAAAAGCTATTAAACATGTAAATGTTAAATGTTTTTGCATTTTTGCTATATTTGAATGTTTTTCGTATTTTCTTGATTATTCAAATTTTTTGATTTTTTTTGAATTTTGATTTTGAATTTTTTTTTTTTGGACATTTCAATTATTAGCAAAGGTTTTATGTACAAGGAATAAGTGCTACCAGAAGCCAAGGAGCTCATCAGTATGATGCCTCTATGATGGCCTCGTATGATGTGTGCCATATTCATATGTTACATAATAAGTATCATCGGGATCACACCAATATTTTGCATTATTAAGATCATAATCATCAATGTAATAATTATCATAGGAAAAAATTAACTTCTTAGGTTGTTCCTAAACTTGTGATATACCCTTTTTAGCATTTGTATATAAAAACCAATTGCACCATAGATTGGAGTTTCCTTCTTGAAAGTTTGTTTATCTTGAATATTTTCATAATGGTCAAAATGTTGCATCTCATTATGGGCTAAATAAGAGTCATGCATCCTTACTTGAACACTAGGAGAAGATGTAATTTATGCCTTGACTTATTTATTTGAGGATGAAAGCATATATTTTGTAGTATTAATCTTAATTTTTTTTCTCTATGCATTAAATAGATATGATGTTTGGATCCTTTACAACCATATTTGTATCATTTGATTTTGTAGGCATGTCTTACACTGAAAACTCCTTTATTAGAAACCCTCTTTTTAAAATGCGTGTTTGTTTTTAAAACTTTTGAAATTTTTGTTCTTTCTCTTTTTATAAAATTTCCCTTTGAATTTTTTCTTGCTCTATTTTTTGTATTTGAAACTTTTTTCTATGAATTATCCTTTGGTACCCATACTTGTATTTTTTGGACTTGTGTTGTAAAAAATGCATACATAAGGTGAGTGGCTTGTTTTATTGATGTATCAATGATAGGATCACCACTATCGTTTATATCTTGTATTTTTTTCTTCAAGGCAAAACAATAATCTGCATGATGCACGTGCCTTTTATGATATGCACAATAGTATTTTTATCTCCTTACAAGATCCAAAGGAGGTAGTTGGATTACTTTATTTTGAATCATTTCTCTTAGAATTTAACTTGGAATATTATTAGCATTTTATGCACTTTTTGAAGCACTATTTGTAGATTTATTTTTTTATCGCTTCCAATTTGGAGATGAAATCTTGATAAGCATAAAATTATGAGATGAAGATGCAAACACGTGATTAACACTAGCATATTTTGAACTCTTTGTATGTGTGTTATTGTATTCCCATGATGTGATTTTGATTTTATAACTCTTTTATTGAATTTATCATAGTGATGATTTGATCCTTAAGGGATTCACAAGCACAAATCCTAGGTACCTTAGCTTGAGTATGCATACACACACCATCTAGAGGTGATGTGGGAGGTGAAGGGGTTTGACCAAGGGTATGTTGGTTACCTTCATTTAACATTATAGGATGGGATACCTCACCCCTTGGAGTAGTGATAGAATGGACCTTGTTAGAGGGAAAGTGGTTATCACCTTCCTTAGGGTTAAGAGGAGGAAGAGGTCCCTTTTTATCTATTTTAAATGTTCCAAAGAGTAAAATGAGCATAGGATAAGAGAGAAATACAAGTGCTAGAAAACACTCACTTTTGGAGTATGTGGAGTGATTATAATAATCATAAGAACTATCAAAGGTGGTGTTATTAGTCTCTATATTATAATAAATATTTGTACGTACATCTTTATTGGTCCATTTATTAGCATAATTATAAGGGGTTGCGACAAAATAAGGCATTTTATTTCATTTATTATTAGCCATGCTATCCTCATAATCAATGTATTGATCATCAGAAAGATTAAATATTAAATCCAAAGGATGAGGAGGTTTATAGGATGTCATGTTAAATGCAAGTTACAATATGTGCATAATGAATATGTAGCGATTTCAAGAATTGACTAAGAAATTTCAAAGTCTAAGTGTATATACCTAAGATCAAACACTTGTGTCATTTTAACTATCTACTAATTATGCACTAACATCACCCTTAAATTGTCTAATTTGGTCTTCTATCCACACTAACATAGCTAGACAATTTATTATTCACACCCCATGATCATTTAATCATTTCTTCCTCAAACATCTTTAATCCCATAAAAATCACATCCTATTTCACTATCTAATTAATCTAATTTAATTAACTAATCAGACCCAAATCAAATCAAAATCAAAGTCCACAAATTAATAAAGTGAATCCCTTAGTGAAAACCTTTTTAAGGCACCAAGGGATGAATAAATTACTCTCCCTCATGCATTAACATAGTTGTAGGATGATTCTAAATCATAAATTACAAACCCCATAAGTATAACACAAAATATCATGAACATCCAGCTAGTGGATGCTCTCAGTCTCATGAAATGTGAGATTGTTATCACATCATTATCGCATCCCACCTCTAAATCCTTCACATAATTAGCAAACATCCCCCATCCAATATGGCTTTTGCTTCATCATCTTTGGAAACACCCTCTATCATAGGGGCTATGATAACATAGTGATTAATTTAGAAGAAGTTAATTTGGAAATCATTAAAGTTCACTATGACATTGTTGGAGTGCACACTTGAAGGATTCCATGTTGTGTAAAAATAATAATACTAAAAAAATAATAAATCAAAATTAAAAAATAAAAAGTGATAAATAATCTATCCATTGGTGAAAACCATGCTTATGACACCTTTATAAAACACCATGATTAAAACTAGTTTTCAACATCATGTGTAAATAATCTATTATCTACAAGCACGTCGACACTTAGAGGTAGTCTCATTTGCATATAAATCATTCATCCTACACATCCCTTCCAAAATCACATTCAACCATCCTTATCTAGCCTAAACACCCTACATCATCCTTATGTCCATCTTATTGTGCTCATGTTTTCTTCCCATTTTGACCTTGATAAGGAAGTAGAAAAAGTCTTGAGACTTGTTTTGAAACCATCTTGGCATAATCTTTTGAACGACACTTTAATGACTAGACACTTGGTTCCTGCATGACATGGTCTTTGGAGATGCTGAATTCATCCCACATCATCCTTAATTATCCAATATCCTCATCCAATATCATCCAACATTGTCCTGAATCCATTCCATTCATTATCATCTCCCATCCCAGTGCTAGAACAAGTTTTCCATTTGCTAGTAGCCCTTGTATATACATCCAAAAAAAACCCTTGTATATACTTATTCAAAAAAATCAGAAAACATCATAAACATCCAAAAAATCCAAAAAATCCAAAAACATCATAAACTTGTAAAAATTCAAAAACATCATATAATCCAAAATATCCAAAAGCATCATAAAATTAAAAAAAGTCAAAAACATCAAAAAATCCCTAAAAACTAGAAAAGGCCAAAAACCCCTAAAAATATATAAAGCCACAAAATCCAAAAAAAAATGTTTTATCCTAAATCCAGTCAAAATCCATCATCACTTTTCCATCAAATCATTATCGTTTTTGTGGGATGAGCCCTTCCTAAATCTATCCCCTTACATGTATCCTTGCTTGGGGGTATTATCTAGCTATTAATATCATCAAGCCTTAACACGTGGATTTTGACTTGATCTATGATAAGATGTTTTTTTTTGCTCTTGTTTTCAAGTTTGTTTGTGTTTGTTTACTTCTCCTTTTGTATCTTAATTTGGTCCATATGCTTCCAATAATAGGGATATCATGGTTTTTCCATATCATGGTGCCTCCTATCATGCACTTATACTTAAGTCCATCCATCGGCCCATGGAAATAATGCCATTGTGATTTTTCCATATCATGGTGCATTTTTGTCTTTTTTTTTAGATCAAAGGTTAGTCTTTACGAACACTATGACCAGGTCATCATGATGTTTCGTGGTGCATATTATCACGTGTAAAATCTAAAATCAAGTTGCAAATCATGTGGATAGTTTACTAAAATGACAATATATCCCATTGTAAAATTCAAATACAATCATCTTATCCATATTCAACCAATTCAAGGTCAATTCATATATTTATCTTCATCATTTCTCATCACATTCCTCCCTTCTTAGGAGAACTACATTGTATTGAGGTCCATTCATACCATGTAGGCAACACTTAGTCACATGGAGTTTCTGAGGTTAGCTCGACCATTCTTCTTCTTCTTCTTCTTTCCATTGCCATTTCCATTTTTTTCCCATCATTTATTCTAAGTAATTATACATGTCTAATCACATAATTATTATATTGCTTGGGGCATCCTTATATGCCTAGTTTTTTGTGGCTTCTTCATTATTTGAAATTGTATTATACTATCATCATATACTTCTACATAAACCTATCAACTTATTATCATCCCTCAACGTGATCACCTCATCCTTAATCCATGAAATCAAGTAAATCCTTGATTTATGCTTGCAAATCAATCAATTAATTAATCAATCATCCATCCAATCCAAACTCGTAGCTTCTATTTTGCTTAGGGAAAATCAAATAATGCATCTCATCATTATAATAGATCATTCCTTGTTCTAGTTCATAACTTTTTTTGGGTGTGTCCTTCTCAAATATACCTTGCTTGGGGAAAATCAAAGTGTGTAGTTTATCTCATGATGTATCCTTCCCAAATATACCATATTTGGGTTGAATTTATCCATCATCATCAAAAATCAAAATGTACAAGTATTAACTCAATTGAGTTAATCACATCCATTTTTTAAGCTCCCGTATCCACATCATCCTTTAATATTCATTCCTTTAACTCATCTCAAGATCCCATCCACATCCTTCATCCACACATGCCCTCTCAAGGGGGCATCATACATCATAATCTTTCATTTGTCATCATTTAACTTTAATCCACCTTTTTTTTCAACTTCTTGTTTATTTAAAAAGTCATTACTTCACTCATCATGTCTTACAATACCCTTTCAAAGAGGGAATATATGTAAACACTTCAAATCAAACACTACATGTCCATTTTAATTATCTGCTAATTTTACACTAACATCATCCTTCAATCATCTAATTTAGTCTTTTATCCACACTAACATCACTAATATAACCACTATTTATCGCCTCAATCAATTAATCATTTCTTCCTCAAACATATTCAATCTCACAAAAAATTACATCATATGCCATTAGACAATTAACCCAAATTAATTAACTAATCATTTCCTAGTGATAATTACATAGCTTTTGGAAATTTGTATTTATCTAAAGTTATAAATCCAATAAATCCTCACATCAAGACATCATTCTCATTTTCTAAGGCAAATTCAATGCAAAGAGGCAAGTGTGCAAGATAGAGCTATGACTTACTCTTACACACTCCAATCCTTTATAATTTCATCCTCTTACATGCTCCAACCTTCTTCTTACACATAAATCAGGAGGATGACCAATCCTCCACTGTTGATCTCCAACCAAGGTCAATGGCTCTCATTAATCAACCAAAGCTATAAATAGAGGGATCCTCCTTTATTATTAACAAGCTTGTTTGTGCAATGAAGTGTTATTAATTTTTTAATCAAATCTTAAACCCACACCAGATCATCCATTTACAAGGGGAGGTGACACTTATTTGTCTGTGCATATATACCCACTTTTGTAACTTCATCACATTCAAACTCATCCTAATTCATTAAGAGGATATCAAAGGTATAACAAGTGTTGTTTTCCAATTGTAATTGCATTCCTCTTATCTTTCTCAATTTGAATACACGTGCTTATATTATATAGATGTTTCAATTCTATTTTGATTTATACTAAAGATGTTTACAACACTTTCATGATTTATGAGGAAACCTATCTAACATTGAAATAGGCTCCATTCATAGTCCCTACGAGGAATATGTTGCCACTTATTCTTTTATCAATGCCATACATCATTTATACCATATTGAAATTTAATCTCATGCACTCATCGATTGGGATCAATAAAATCACTTCCCATCAACCTTCTTCCATAACAATCAAATAATGGTAAAATTCATGATTGGCATCCAACAAAAAGAGTATAATGTTGCATCAACACATCCTAGTGAACAACAATAATTTCTTAATCAAAATGAATCCAATATTCCAACAAATAAAAATCCACAATCAACATCCCTTAGTGAAAACCTCTTTGAGGCACTATGGGACAATCTAAATCCAAATAAAAGTAAAAAATCAAGGTCCTTTAGTGAAAACCTCCATGAGGTGCTATTTGGCCCAAATCAAAATGAAAATCTAGAAAGTTAAGAAAGTGAATCCCTTGTTGAAAACCTTTATAAGGCATCCAGGGATGAATGAATGACTCTCCCACCTACGTCAACATAGTTATAAGATAATTCCAAATCACAATTTGTAATTGCCATTAGTATAATAAAAAGTCTCCCAAACATCCAACTGGCAGATACTCTCGGTCTCACAAAACATGAGATTGTTCATCCCAATTCCCCTTCGCATCATGGTCACATCCCACTTCCAATCCTTTACATAATCAACAAACATCCTCAATCCAATATGCCTTCCACTTCACCATCCTTGGAAACATGCTATATTATAGGGGCTATGATGATATCCTAATCAATTTATAAGAAGCCAATTCGAAAATCAACAAATTCCACAATAACATTACTGGAGTGCACACCTAAATCATCTCATTTTGTGGTAATATAGTAAAAAATAAATCAAAATAATAAAAAAAATAAAAAAATAAAAATAAAAAATCCCATGTGAAATAATTCATCCAGTGGTGAAAACATTTTTTTTAATAGCACCTCAAGAAATTACTATGATGAAAACTAGGTTTTTGGCATCATGTATAAATGATCCATTGTCATCAAGTACCTTGACACTTGGGGACAACCCCATTTCCATCTAAATATTATGTCCTACATGTCCCTTCAAAATCACATTCAACCATACTTATCCATACTAAACATCTTGCATCATCCTCATATCCATCCTATTGTGCATGTCCTTTATTCCCCCTTTGACCTTGATAAAGAAGTGGAAGAAGTCTAGAGACTTGTTTTGAAACCATCTTGGCATAATACTTTGAATGGCACTTTGATGATTGGGCACTTAGTTTTCACGTGACATGTTCCTTGCATATCTCCAATCCATCCCTTATTATCCTTAATCATCCCACATCCTCATCCAATATCATCCAACATCATCCTGAATACATTCCATTTGTTGTCATCTCCCATCCCAGTGCTAGAACATGTTTTCCCATTGCTAGTAGCCCTTGTACATACATCTAGAAAACCCCCATGTATATACTTATTCTAAAAAATCTAAAATTTTTAGAAACACCCAACAAATCTAAAAACATTAAATAATCCAAAATATCTAAAAACATCTTAATATTCCAAAAATTCAAAAATGTTAGAAAATTAAAAAATCCACTAGAATCACAAAAAGCTAAAATCCCTAAAAATATACAAATCCACAAAATCTAAAAATATTTATCTTGTCTTAAAATCTAGTCCAAATCTTTGATCACTTTTCAATCAAACCATTATAGCTTTTTTGGGATGTGTCCTTCCCAAATCCATCCCATTGAATGTATTTTTGCCTGGGGCTCCATCCAATTATTAGTATTGTCGAGCCTTGCACATGGATTTTGACTTGATTTGTGATAATATGCAATATGTTGCTTTTATTTTCAAGTTTGTGTGTGTTTCCTTGCTTGCTTGTTTATTTACTTTTTTGATCGTGCCTTGACTTATTCCATATGTGTGTGATAACAGGGTCTCCATAGTTTTTACACATCATGGTGCCTCTTATTATGCACTTATACACAAGTCCATCCACCCATAAATGATAATAGTCAATCATAATTTTTCCATATCATGGTGTTTTATTGTCATTTATTTGTTGGATTATTGGTTAATCCTTACACACACTATATTCATGTCATCGTGGTGTTCTATATCATGATGCATATTATTGTGTGCAATATCAAAAATCAAGTTCAAAATCATGTATATACCACACTAAAATGGTAGTATATCTCCTTGAAAAAATAAAATCCAAATATCTTATCCATCTTTGACCCAGTAATGGTCAAATCATCTATTTATATTCATACTTCTGCATCACATTCCTCCTTTCTTGGGAGAACTACATCGACCTAAGGTCCCTTCAAACTATGTAGGCAGTGTTCAGTCATGTAGATTTTTTGAAGTCAAATCCATAATTCTTATTCCTCTTTACATTTCCATTTCTATTTTTATTATTTTTTCCATCATTTATTCTAACGAATTATCCATGTCTAATCACATCATTCTTCGATCATTATTGCATCACTCAAGGCATCCTAGTGTGCCCAATTTTTTATGATTTATTCATTTTTTTAAAAATCATTATACCATCATCACATACATGTACATCAACCTATCAAATTCCTATCATCCCTCAACATGATCACCTCATCCTTAATCCATGCAATCGAATAAATATTTGATCTATGCTTGAAAATCAATCAATTAATTAGTTAATGAATCATCCATCCAATTTAAATTCATAATTTTTGCCCTACTTGGGGAAAATAATGCTTGCAACTCATCATTGGGATAAATCATTCCTAGTTCATGTTCATAGTTTTTTTAGGATGTGTCCTTCCCAAATCTTCCCTGCTTGTGGCAAATCAAAGTGTGCAACTTATATTATGATGTATCCTTCCTAAATCTACCTTTATTGGGGAAAATCAACCCATCATCATTAGAAATTAAAATTTGCAAGAATTAACTCAAGTGGGTTAATCACATCTATGGGTTAAGCTCGTTTATCCACAATATCCCTTCATCTTCATTCATTTTTCTCATCTCGAGAGCCTATTCACATCCTTCATCCCCGCACTATCGAGGGGGCATCATCCTTCATCATTTAACTTTTATCCAACTTTAGAGATGTTTTAGAAATAATAGATGATGCAATGTTAAGTCAATGAGAAGATTTGGAAGAATGTCATGCACATGAATGAACAAGTATTGTTGATCACTTTTCACTACTTATGAAGTGGTAGTTTCCTCCAAACACCTCTCATTCTCATTGATCGTTTGGTTAAACACCATACAAGGTACAAGTCAATCTAGACATCCTTATGTTCAAAGGTAAAAAAGCTAAAAATGCACTAGATAACTAACTTATCCTTGTTTGTTCTTACTACACATTCAATCAATTCTTTGGCCAAGAAACTTACATTCCCTCTTTTGAAAGTTTC
This sequence comes from Torreya grandis, assembly GCA_037957365.1. Lineage (NCBI taxonomy): Eukaryota > Viridiplantae > Streptophyta > Pinopsida > Cupressales > Taxaceae > Torreya > Torreya grandis. Next base: position 4,381,370 of record JARHVA010000093.1, on the reverse strand, counting down.
TTTATTAATAAAGAAATGGTTATAAAACTACTGAACTTCACACAAAGATGAATTCAATATAGACACATATATAGATACATGGAATGGTTTCCTAGAAGCATTCAAAGTAACCTATTGTCCTATTAGAAACTATGATGATTAGTACATTAAGTTCTCTCAGTTGTGCCAAGGCAAATAGAACTTTGTGGAACAATACATAAATACCTTCCATGTTCTAGTGTCTAAATTGGGATCCAAGATTTGGATAAAAAATTTGTTTTGAAGTATGGGTCAAACTTGAGACTTCATATCTAGTTAGACGTGGATTTCCTAAAAATTTCTTCAATCAGAGAAGGATACATATTTGCTTGCAAGTTTGAATCAAAGGCCAAAGCCAAGATTAAGACAAAACATTAAAAGTCTCAAAGTAAGGAACAATCTAAATATTTTAATCAAAATTTCAAATTAGGGAATAAATCCAAATGCCCTCCACATAAGAAGCAAAAATCATCAAATGATCTTGTTAAAGAGTCCAAGACTGGCAAGCATTGTTTAGTTCATAACTCTAGTAGTCATTCCAATGAAGAATGCCACGGTAGGAAGAATTTACTTTCACAACTTGAATTTATGGGTATAACCACAACATCATTGTATAAAGGTAAGAATATTATGGATATTAAGTCTAACACCATGGTGGTTACTGCAAACATCTCTACTACCCCTACAAAAACAGAGGAAGTAGAAAGATTGTTCCATTCTCAAAGGTGGATCAATGCTCAACCAACACACTTAATTCTTGACAATGAAAGTTAGCAGAACTTAATTTCTCCTAAAATAGTTTGTATATTGAAATTACCTTTGGTGCCTTACCCACAACCATACTCTATCAAATAATTTAGTGTGAGATTTGAGAAACACATCACTCAACAGTGTCAAGTGGTATACAACATCATGTCTTTTCAAAATACAATCCTCTGGTCACTCCATTAGAGGTATATGATGTTTTACCTAGATAAACATATCTTTACCATTGACATGCAATCTATGAGGCAAATCCTATAAAAGTTGTCACAGATGTTGGTGATATGATATATCACATACCAAAAGTAGTTCTAAATTTATCGTTTATTAGTGCCATAAATCTAAGAATTCATTAGCATATAGTAAAAAATTTGTGCCTTTTATGGTAAGATATCAACACAAGAAAGTCCTTACAACACTGACTTCTACCATAGCTCCTCCATCAATCACATCTGAAGCAATATAATTGAAGCTCAAGTTAGAAGAATACAAGGACATATTCCAACTATTAGAAGTGCCTACACATTGTTCAGTAAATCACATTATTGACTGGATTCATAGACTACCTCTACCTAATACTTATTTATACCACATATACTTTATAGAGAATGAATAAATTAGGTGACAAATCCATGACCTAGTGGATAAATGACATGTCAGGCCTAGTTCATTGCCTTAAAATAGCCTAATTGTGTTTGTACCAAAGAAATATAACATATGTAGGTTATGCATCGATTATTGAGAGCTCAACAAGATCAAAGTGAAGAAACACTATCCTCTTTCAAAGATTGATGACCTTTTAGACCATCTCTATAGTGTAAAATTATTCACTAATTAGATTCCTATTGATCCTATAAACACATGGAAGATAGCATGCAAAACCAAAGAATCGTTATTCATGCCTTTTGGTTGACCAACACACACGCCATGTTCATGCAGATGATGAATGAAATTCTCAGGCCATGCACTACTTCATTAATTGTAGTCTACCTTGACAACATCCTAACATTGAACAAAACATGGGATGAAAATATGTGGCATACATAGTAAGTTCTTAACACTTTTTGGGAACATAAGTTGTATGTAAACATGGAGAAATGTTCATTTTCCATGTTAAAAATATAATATCTGTGATACATAGTAGATTCACAAGGTGTGTATGTAGACCTAGCTAAGATTCAAGTCATCCAAGAATGACTGCAACTAAATAATCTCGTAGAGCTTAAAAACTTCTTGGAATTTTAAAATATCTATAAGAAATTTGTAGTTGGTTTTTATCATGTTACTTGGTCTTTGAACCAAGTTACCCAATGTGGCACTAAAGTAAAGTTCATCTCGAATGTTGTACAATAGAAACCATTTGAATAATTAAAGCATAAACTTTATTACACATTGATACTTCGTTTAGTAAACCTTTAACAACCATTTGAGCTTGAGAGAGATGCTTATGGTTTCTCACTTGTTGGTATTCTCACTCAACATGGTCATTTGGTCACTTACCACATCAAAGGTTCACCACACTAGTAATAAACTATCCAACATATGATCATGATATTTATGTTATTATTCAATAATGTAAGCATTATATTTTGGCCAATGAGACTATGATCCACGTATATCACAAACCACTTTAGTTATTGCAAACTCAAAACAAGTTATTTTAGGAGTGACATAAAAGAAGGTCTTCATATTTTCATCAGTTCCATCAGAAAATCATACATAAGGGAAGTGTTAATCCAATCATAAATTGTCTAATCCATATGCTGGTTAAAGATCTCACTTTTGTACTTGATACATGTGTCAGGATTAGGAACACAATTGATTACTTTCTTCTATAAGCAATTAAACATGAAATTGAACTAGAATGATTAAGTAACTAGAAACTTGAAACAACAAAGAATATGAGAAACAATACTATATGTATTAACACTCTTCTTGAATACAATAAAGAAATCTTCCTCTCCTCCTCACACCTCTTGGGTGTACAGTATTTCACACAAGAGTTCTCTCTCTCTTTCTCAACCACAACTAACTCAACAACCTGAGTTGTTATCCCCTCCTTGATAGCTTCAGTTGATCTCCTTGACCTTGCACCTTGCAGATCTCCTTTGACCTTGCTTTCTTGCTTCAATGTTTTACTTGCCTTAATTACAATACATGCCCCATGGGTCTCTTAAATAGGATCCCAAGCATATAATAATTAGACTTCTAATTACAATAATTAGAAACACAGACTCAAGACTTAAATTAGTCTTCAACATGCAAGCACTCTCAGACCTCTTAAAATTAGACGAGTCTAATTCTGGAAACGTGTTCTAGAAATGCATGCAAACGCATGCACACACACAAGTGACCGATGTCAGTTGCTGTTAGTCTGACTATGATCGACATCAGCCAATCCCTGGTCCCTGCCTGACCGACGTCGGCAATAATGTCGATGACGGTTACTGATTAAACTCAGCAACTCCCTGATTAGCATCCTGGTGAAGCTTTTAGCTCCACAACTTAACAATCTCCCACTTGGAGATAAACAACTGCACCTGTACAGCAACCTCCCCTAACCATATCAAGCACCTCCATCTTCAAGCTCAATTTTGAAGACCAACCACCACACATCCTATGATGCTACACCTGTCATCCAAGTAACCTGCCACATCCGAACCTACATACCATGTAGAGAAGTGCTTGACCTTGCATAAATACCTGCTACTGGTCCCTCTCATATACCTGAGAATCCACTGAACTGCTCTCCAGTACTCCTTCTTTCTCGAATTGGTTCTAAACTTTTTGACAACTCCCACTGCTTGGGAAAACTCAGGTCTAGTACATACCATGTACTTAACCTCATCATGTGAATTGGGACACTGTTCTGTGAACTATCCATCCATAGGTGTGCTAATCAGTTCTGCATCCTGAATCTCGAATATTGCCACTACCTTATTCACACAATCATCTTGAGACAACATCAACCTATGATCTTCCCTGTCTCTAGACATACTCATGCCAAAGAATCTTGCTGCTCCCAAATTCTTCATGACACCCATCTAAACTAACTTTACCTTTAGCTCAGAAACTCTCTGCATGTGTGACCCTGCAACAAACACACACACTACAGTAACAGGATAATGTAGCTAATATTATCCAACCTGGTAAAAGAAAACACAATGGTCACATTGACCTTGACTAACGCCATGCTTAGTCATATCCTTGTCAAACCTCCATTGCCCTTCAGCCTGCTCAAGACCATATACCTTGGCCTTCTGTCTCACGTGTCCATCCACTCTCTTCTCTAACTTGGAAATCCATTCATCTATCAGTGCTTTTATCTCGGCTGACAACTCTACCAAATCTCCCACTTGGTTCTCTTCTGAAGAATTCATGCCATGCTCCCACTGTTTCTTGGATTCTACCTGCATTGCCTCTTCACATCTTCCTAGTTCTTGACCATCAGTAAGCAACAAGTAATATAAAGAAGGTGAACAATGAATATGAGGTCCACTTACCCTTTTAGTCCTCCATATGGGTGTTTGAGACTCCTTGATAGCTTGCTGTCCACCCAACATCCATTCCAGTGACCGATCTCGGCCATCTCTCAGTCTGCACCCGACCGACATCAATTCCATGCGACTGACCTGTCTACCGACGTCGGTTCCTACCTGACCGATGTCGATTCCACCTGCCCAACACTATTGACTCTGCTGGTCTGCACATGATCGATGTCGGTACTTGCCTGATCGATGTCGGTTCCATGTGACCGACGTCGGTAACTGTGTTTTCCTGTAAGTGATGACTTCTTTACCCGCGAGCTCATCTTGGATCAAAACCCTATCCATATTGCCCTACTCAAAATTATTCAGCCCTTATGACTGATCTCTGTCCATCATCTCCTCCATAAACACCAAGGCTTCCCTGTTCTTGTCAAAAACATCAAATTTCCTTTTCCTGCAATGAACTCGATCTATGCCCTTCGAATCTGAACTCATACCCTTTGACTCAAGAATGTCCATTCCCTTCTTATTCATGTGACCAAGCCTACTAAGCCACATCTTCGAATCTACAGTTGAAGTAGATAAACCAAAAGTAGAATCAGTAATACAAGTAGATAGATAAAGAGTACCTACTTTCTTACCTCTTGCTAAAACAAGTGCACCCTTGGAAACCTTCCAAGAATCCGCTGTGAGGGTTACTGTGCATCCCTCATCACCCAACTTTCCTATAGAAACCAAACTCTGTTTCAGGACTGGGACATGCATAACCTCCTTCAACACCCATGTGTTGCCCGTCTGCAATTCCAGCTGCACTTTCCCTTTGCCAACCATTCGACAAGGCGTACCATCCCCTAAATAAAGCTCTCCAACGTCTCCCTGGACATACTCATGGAACAAATCTCTATTTGGGGTTGCATGAAAAGAAGCACCAGAATCTAAAACCCATGATTCTAGCTGACTATCCAAAGAAAGTATGAGAGCATCCTGTGCCACAATACCTGCATCTTTTGCTTCTTCATGACCTTCATGTTTATTTTCTTTATCCTTCAACCAACAATCTTTCTTTGTGTGTCCTCTCTTTCCACAAAACTAGCAGGTGATACCTCCATTTCTGGATTTGGATCTCCTTCCCATCTTTGACCTTGATTTCCCTTGCTCGACCTTCTCTCTTTGCCTTCCCCTGATTTCAGTACTTGAAACATTCCCTGATGATTCACCTGTGCTTTTCTTGTGAATTTCTTCATTTAAGATTACACTAACTACATCAACTTTTAAGATTTTAGAAGCAGACGCAGTATTACTTATTGCCATTACCAAACTATCCCAACTTTTAGGTAATGAGCATAAGATTAAGAGAGCCTTTATTTCATCATCAAAAACAATATTGACTGAAGCTAACTAGTTTACCAAACCATGGAAATCACTAAGATGACTATATACAGATCTACCTTCCTGTATTTGCAAAGTAAAAAATTGCTTCATAAATAATACTTTATTCGAAGCTGAGGGTTTTTCATATAAATTTTCCAAAGATTCTATCAACTCTCTTGTTGTCTTACACTGTGATAAGTTGGAAATCACAGACGATGCAAGGCTCAACCTTATGGATCCCAGAGCCTTCCGATTAAGAACATTCCATTCTTCATCCTTCATATCTATGGGCTTGCATGAAACCCCACCCAACAGTAAGTACAAATATTTTTGATACAAATAATCTTTTATCTGCATCCTCCATAGTTGATAATTCTTGCCGTTAAACTTCTCCATTCGTAGCTTACTTTCTTCTGCCATTGTTGTACTCCCACTCAATCAAAAACCCTTGAGAATGACCTGTAATCAAACAATAACCTGCTCCCTACAACCTTGCTCTGATACCACTTGTCAGGATTAGGAGCACAATTGATTACTTTCTTCTATAAGCAATTAAACACGGAATTGAACCAGAATGATTAAGTAACTAGAAACTTGAAACAACAAAGAATATGAGAAACAATACTATCTGTATTAACACTCTTCTTGAATACAATAAAAAAAACTTCCTCTCCTCCTCACACCTCTTGGGTGTACAATATTTCACACAAGAGTTCTCTCTCTCTTTCTCAACCACAACTAACTCAACAACCTGAGTTGTTATCCCTTCCTTGATAGCTTCGGCTGATCTCCTTGACCTTGCACCTTGCAGATCTCCTTTGACCTTGCTTTCTTGCTTCAATGCTTTACTTGCCTTAATTACAATACATGCCTCATGGGTCTCTTAAATAGGATCCCAAGCATATAATAATTAGACTTCTAATTACAATAATTAGAAACACAGACTCAAGAATTAAATTAGTCTTCAACATGCAAACACTCTCGGACCTCTTAAAATTAGACGAGTCTAATTCTGGAAACGCGTTATGGAAATGCATGCAAATGCATGCACACGCACAGGTGACCGACGTCGGTTGCTGTCAGTCTGTCTATGACTGATGTCGGCTGATCCTGGTCCCTGCCTGACCGACGTTGGCAATACTTTCGATGCCGGTTACTGATTGAACTCAGCAACTCCCTGATTAGCATCCTTGTGAATCTTTTAGCTCCACAACTTAACAACATGTGGACATGAAGTCAATGCATGGTCAAAATTATATCCATATGACATGGATTTTGTATATATCTATCATAATTTGCTTATCGATAATTTAATTCTAGATTTTTACTTGCAAGATGGACTTTTATATCATCTTGGGCACTTTTGAATTCTGCACAAGGTGGAGAGAAAAAAAATAATATGTGAGACTCATTTTAGTAAGGTTATATGACATTTTTGAGTTGAAAAGACTCTTGTAGTGTTGCAAAAGTACTTCTTCTACCCACATCTAAGGTTTGATTTATCTAAATATATTAAGTCTTGTAAGTCGATCAATAAGAAAGGCTTGTACATACCTCTGTCATTCTAATGAGAATGTGGTGATCCATTTCCATGTACTGAGCATGGAAACAGTTACGTTTATATAGTAGTTGATAGATTCTCAAAGATGGCAATTCTCATACCTTTTTAGAAATCAATATTAGCTCTAGAAACAATTCAATTGTACTTTCAATATGTTTAGATCCATTTTGAAATCCCATAAACTATCTTATCTAATAGGGACATAAGGTTTTTGAGTCTATGTTAGACACAAAGCTAAACAAATCCACTGCCTTTCACACACATATTGATGGATAAAATGAATTGTAAATAAGATGATAGTGCACCTTATGAGAGTGCAGAATTATAAGAATCAATGAACTTGGGATGAAAGCCTTCGTTTCAATCAACATAACTATGATAGGATATGCATAGCTCAAGCATACACAACCCTTTTTAGGTTTGTTTGGGTTTCGAACCTCTAGCACCCATTGACATAACTTATTTTATTTCACCATCAATAATAGCAAATCCTTCATATCAAAAGGAAGTTGAAAAAGCTATTCATTTCATTGAGTACATTTATCACCTTCAAAAACAAGTGCAAACCATTTTTCAATAAGAAAATGTGAAATACAAGTAGTGTCATAACAAGCATTAAACACTGCACACCTTTTAGGTTGGCAATCGAGTCTGGCTACACATACATAAGTAAAGACTGGTAGGATTTTTTTGAAAGTTTCTTCCACTTAATTACAGACCCTACACCATCACCAAATAAGTAGGAGATAATGCTTTCAAGATTAATCTTTGAAATTATCTTGGGTTGTATCTAGTCTTCAACACATAACTCTTTCTCCATTACTTCCTAACCCTATTGGATACTTCTGATCCAACAAAGATTCTTCATCATACAAAGATCAATCCCGATTATGGTATTCCAATGGAATTAGATAAATTCATTGATGGTTGGGTCAAATTGATAATGGATAAGAGATATCTTTTAGATTGTTAAATCAGGTTAAGTACCTTTCAAAGGAAAATGTTTTACAAAAGTGCAAGTTTCCAATTTGTTTACATATCTTCTTCCACAACTGCATGCAATGGGGACTGTTGCTCTTTAAGGAGGGGTGACTGATCCAGGAGGATCTGGATCACTAAATTAAATTGAACATTATCCTAGTTTCACATCTATACTTGCATTAACATCAATAGCTCAAACAATAAGTTCTACACCTACATGCCAGTTTGTTCCTTCAATTCCATTCATGCATTACTATACATCTCCTATAATTTTAGTACTATAGCCATTAGCTCCTTGATAATGACAATAAGTGACATCACCACATTCTTCGGTTATGAAATCTTTGTTATCAATTATTATAATAGTTTAACTAATCCTTCATCTTCCTTCATTGTATAATAATGTATACTTCCATTCTTTATAGGGTAACATCTTAATGAGTATAACCAAAATAATAGTGTTAGGAAGTACGTAAACACCATATATATGATCTCTCAGATATTTTACAAGACTCAACTTGACATAAATTTGCTATTACAGTTATACATTTTTTTTCATCTTATTCTTACTTTCATTGTTCTTTGAATGTATTTTACTTTCATATTCTTTGTCATACTTAATTTTCTTCCATAAATAACCCTCTTAAATCAATTTAAGTAAGTTGTCCACCGAAGTTCCTCCTGAGATCCAAATCATATGGCATAATTCACATGATCTTGTCACTAAGATGCATAATCAAAAGCAATATGAATTCCAATATTAATATTTCAAAAAAAAAAAACTTCAAAATTTCTACAAAGTGAGTTATATTCATTCTAATTTTGCGTGTTCTCTCATTGATGTTAACAATTCCTTATTTATTTTTACAGATGTTGATTCACTAACAATTTATTTTCTTTATGAGTGGAAGTACACAAGTTTTCATATTTTAGACACATGAGCAATGATAAAAATTACACCCATCAACACCAATCTAAAGGGTTCCAAACCATCTCATAAGTGCAATTTCAAATTCACCCGAAAAAAATTAGAAATCTGAATTTGCCTATCATGGTTGAAGTATAATTTTTTTTTACAAGTGTCAAAAGAAGGTCTATTTTATGGCATAACCATCAAACATAACTTGACAGACTAGCAGTTTCCACAAACTGATGGTGACTCAATTCGGTGATAGGCTGACAATATGACAAGATCAAGATTGGGGTTCCATAAAGATTTCAATTAATTCAAATGCAAACTTCAAAAAATTAATAGTTTATAGTCATCAACTTAGCTATTATTTTTCTAATCTCCTAACTTACAGTTTCTAGTCCTAAGTGCCTTAGAGTTAGGCGGCCTGTAACAAGCCATCTAAATTCATTTTAGTGGCTTATTTACTAATCATAGACGAGTAAGGTTCTGGTGAGTTTGCCTTTGATCTCGCATAATGGATGATAAACATTTCTACAACTCTAACAATAAATGCACATGTTAGAGAGGATAAATAGCGGTACATTTGATTTTTAGTATTACATATAGTTAGATTTTATTCAACCTAGTTATGTGATTTAAGTGTTTTTTTTAGCTCGTTCTTGGAAAGTAGCGATGCATTTGATTTGTATAAAGTAAGATGTTATGAAGTATGATTGTTGTACCCTTTTGGGTGACTGCAATAATATCATTGAATAAATTTTGAAGGTTGCATTTCTAGAATTTTATTAAGTATTTTTATTTAATTTGATTTAAACAAAAAAAGATAAATTGCACCTTGGGGCAACTACTAGTAAATAAATAAATAATGTATTGTGGTTTATAAGAATGATTTAATGCAATAGTTGTGATATTGAAAGGAAATTTTTAAATAGAAGTTTGTAACCAATGATATAAGTTAAATAAATATATATTTTATTTTTGTGTGTTTGAATCATGTTTCATAGAAAATTTGCTTATGTTCTTTAGAAGGAAGAGAAAAGAAACTTGAGAAGGGTATGGTAGAAAAACCTAATATGTTGTACACACGTTGGACCAGATGAGTTTAGATAATCCTCTTTGGCTTGGGAAGAATGACTTGTAGATAAGAAAGCACTCAAATAAATTATTTGATTGGTTATATAGTAGGGTGGATTGCCTAGCAAGAGCTAGGTCCAAGAAGTATGAGCTTCTTTAGAGGCTGTTAATCCACACTTTTAAACAATCAAGTTCTGAAAGATAAAGTACTTACATAATTAACATAAGGTATTGAAATTAAGTACAAGAAGTACTTGATAAAAGAATAGATGAAATTGACTAATTATAGCAATAAGTGGGTCAATACTAATGTTAAATTTCTCGAATATGGTTAAAAAAATAGGGCAGTGTTTTGTAATTAGGCAGAAAGAAGGGAAGTTGGATTTGTTTAAAGTCTGGTGGGTGAAAATAACTTGTTATTTTGTCATATAGTGACCATCGATAGTTGGCGTGACCATTAGTGGTTAGGGTAACTGTCAATAGTTGGAATGATTGACTAATTCTGAACCTTCATGCACCCTCTCTTCCTCTCTTATTATAGGAAAGGAGAGGTGCAACAATATGTTAACAAGAGGTTTAACAAGCAGTTCAATTTTATATTTTGTATGCATTGGTTCACACATGAATTAAATGAGCTAAATATAAACAAGAAAGTTGTAGTTGACTAGAATTTGACTATTCAAATGGTGGAAACTTGACCATTGGTGGTCAGGCCTAACCATCGACAGTCGAGGGTCAAAGGTAAAGTTTGGGTCAAAAGGTGGGTTAGTGTGACTTATGTTTGGTTTGTAGTCATAAGGGGTGAAAATGGTCCTTAGGGGGTCCCAAAGTGGTTTAGGGGTATTCCAACATCTAGAACTGTTGTGTGTGGTTTTCTAGTGTGTATATTTAGACCTTTTTTATTATGCAGTTTGTATCAGTAAGTGGCAAAACAAAAATGGAGTGTGGGACAAAGGTTTGGTTACCTCAAGCATGGGAGGAGGTGTTCCCCCTCAAACCAAGAGTTGATGAGGTGAAATGAAATTGGGTGTGAGTTTGATAAATGATTAAGTTGATGTTGAGGTGGTGGTTGATGGGTTAGGCACTAAAGTGCAAACAAGTACACAAAGTGCGATTAAGTACAATAGTCAAGATTGTGCATTGACTAAGTTATCAAGGTTGGTAAAATTAAGGTCGGTACTAGAAAGACAAGTGATAAGTAGACCATGTGATTGTATGTGATGGTTGGGTTATACTCATAAACTCAAGTTTCCTAGACAAGGTCAATGTTTTCATGGGTATCCAAGGTAGGAAGTACTCATGTGAAGACACAGATTGGTCGGGTGTACACAAGGTAACACATGTTCAAAATGTTCAACTTGATAATTTAGCAAGTGTGGTCAAAAGGACCAAGTCAAGGTTATTGTAAAACATGTGAGAGTCAAGCCAAAATGGCTAGTGGTGAGGTTACCATTGGTTAAACTATGTTTATCAGAGAAGGAAATCTCCTATGGTGGGAACTTAATTTGGTTTTAGGTAAAAAAATTTATATAAAAAGTTGTTTGGAGGAGAAAACCCAAAAGGTTGACCGTCGACGATCAGGGTTGACCCTCGGGGTCTATCGTTGGTGGTCACCCTCATTATCGGTGGTCAGGCATTAGACCCTAAAAAGGTGGAGACAAAAAGTGCCATGGTGGGTCTTATTTGCTCATTTAATCAAATTAACTTTAGTCATTTTACTTCTTAGCATTTTGTGAGAGAATTTTGATGACATGTTTCTAGTGATTGAGTGGGTGAGTTTGATTTCATGATTTGAGAGGTTAGATTGATGAGGATGCAGGGTGGGCGAGGTAGGGCATGTGTGTCCAAGCATATGGGGTCCTAAGATTCCTCCTCGATGGTGGTTGAGGAATGAAGGTAAGTACCACATTGAATTGGTAGATGGTAGATTTATTTTGGTAAATGCAATTGTATATTGAATTTGTTTTTTGTGGTAGCTTACTTGGTTTGTGGTATGGTTGACCTAGGTTTAGGTCTTGGTACTTTGGTGGTTAAATTTGGCATTGAATTGGTGAGGGTAGGGTAGTGAGGGTAGGGTAGAATAGGTATAGGTAGAAGTATTTAATGTGATTATGGTCATTGGGTGGGTTAAATAGGGAGGTAGGGTTTAAAGGTTCTGTCACTGGTCACCCATAGTCACCATCAGCAGTGACCACCAGCTGTCGATGGTTGATTCGTGACCATTGAGAGTTACTTGACCGTCGATGGTTGACTATAGGAATAGTTAACCATCAATGATCGAGTTGTTTTGTTTATAATTTTTTGAAAGTTAAGGGTAAGTGTTTGTTAGGATCGATGGTGGATAGGTACTGGGTGATAGGGTTAGGTGTTAGTGGTTAGGTTTGAATGTTAAGGTCAGTTATCAGTGCAAATGTATGAGTGGTAGTAGGTTTCAGTTAATATTTAAGGTAGAGAGGTTGGATGCCTTAGGTAAATGTCATAAGGGGGATGGTCAAGCAATAGTAAATGTTAAGGCTTAAGGGTAATAGGTCATGGTTAAGGGTCATTGTTTATGTAATGGTCAAATGACATAGGTTGATAGGTAATGGCTTAAGGGTAAGGCTAGGTGTGTGAGGTAAAAAGGTAGATTATGATAGGTTAAGATAAGTGATGTAGATAAGTGGTAGGAATAGTTTATAGTAGGCAAATGTTTGCAAGTCAAATTGACTAGAATTAGGAGGTAGGTGTAATAGGTAGAGTTCATAAGGAAGGTAACATTTTAGTCTATAAACTAAGATTTGGTAATCAAATTTTGTAAGGTATGAGAGAGGATCTAGATGTGAGATCGAGTGCCCCTAGATCTTTGATGAGATTCACTAGAGGTATGACTACTAATGATTAGGCCCATATGGAAGAGGTGGGTCTTGGTGGTATGATGCATTACCAACACATGTTTTATGGGATGTAATAATGATAGTGGTGCTCATCAAGAGATGGGATCCTACCACTAACACCTTTCTACTTCTGACAGGTGAGATGACTATCATGCCTAAGGTTATACACAGAGATCATGTACGCTTGCCCATATGAGGAGAGTTGATATATCATATAGAGAGAAGATGAGTGGGATGAGTTTCATAGAGTTTTTGTATGGGGATGACCTTGGTTTTTCTAGGTGGCATGTAGGAGGGTTCAACTAGACTTCATTATACCTAAGTGCTAGAGATAATAGGTAGCTGCTGACCATGATGATGATAGTGGTAACATGATACATGTTACTTGATTTGATTATTAGGAGGTTCCTTTATTTGTTGTTTGGGGTACTAGTGGAGATGTTTTTGGGTTACATAGTGTTCACGTGGGCACTTGTGCTATTGGTTCAGATTTATAGGGAGTTGTGGGAGTCCAAGCCCACAAGAGGTATGGTATCAACGTGGGGTTTGTTCTACATTGCTGAGCATATGAGCACATCTAGGTGTTATGATTGATGGGGTTGTCGTGGGAGGGGTATGCTTAGATGGGCTTTCTAAGTAGCATTTATGAGGTGGAGAAATGATTTTTCCCTCTCAAGACTAGGTGGAGGGGTTCATGATATAGACTATGGTTCAGGGGCTTACTAGATGCCTTGGTTATTGGAGATATGATTTGGAGACCATACGTCAGGTTTTTAGGATGGGTGCACTATGCCTATCACACACTATCTTTATAGAGTTATCGATGGATTTATGCTAAGAGGGATGATGAGATAGAGATTATACCTTTTGACAAGTTATGATGATAATTCAGCTTGGTATAGGGTATCCTCAAGGTATTTTTAAGGTATAAAAAGGAGGATGTAAAGTTATTAATCCCTGAGCCATAGTTAGTTCACATTTATATTTATCATGAAAATCTCTTAGTAAGGCTAGAGATAGATGATGTAGGCATTATGGATGGTTACCCTACATGGTACCAGGAACATGATATGCGACAACTAAAATTGGTGGTGATGATGATAGTTGATAGGTGATGGATGTTGACCTAGCTAGTGGAGGTGGTCAGTAGGTGTAAGGTATAAGGGGTTGCCCTAAATATATAGGCAGTGATTGGTTAGAGGAAATAAGAATGAGTGGAAGCATTAGCTCATAGCATAAGATTCCATGACAAAATTATAGGCATTGACTAATAGCAACATAGGGTCAGTTGGCTATTATCACAAGTGAGAGAGATCAGGATAGATTTATACTAGCTCTAGTGATATAGGAGAAAGATTCTCTTTGACAGATAAGGGGTGGAGTACTAAGCAGTAATGGCATCAATAAGTTAATATCTCTATGCAGAGATACATAGCGACTGTGGAGGAGCTATAATATTATGAGGCCCTTGTCTTCAAGCATTATCTAGATGAGCTTTGATGGGGTGAGTATAGGGCTAAGATTGTCAAGTGGTGTAGGTAAAACAATAGGAAGTTAGTGGTCCACATCTGTAAGTTTACTAGGTAGGCATAATAGGATAAGATCCAAGGGACAATGGTGCACCAAGAGGTTGTGGTGCACTTAGGTTCTTATTTTGTTGAGGAGACATTATACTTATTATGTATATAGATTTTTGATACTAGCCTACAAGTTGATGTAATGAGATGTATATTTTAAGAGAGATATGTATATTGTTATACATGATGATGTTTATGTGATTATAGACTCACGATTTATAGATATGATCTTTGCATATGGATTATGGTTGATAGTTGTATGTTATTGTTCATTATTGATGTATTTTATATCGATTATGGTTATGTTCATGATGATGGTTAATGTGGAACTCATCTAGCTAGGCATGTGATGATATGTCTCTTTATTCATGTTTATGATTATATTTGGTTATGGATTTGATGTTATCTCATGTGATTATGATGAGAATGTGATGTTGTTGATGACTAGGATGATGTTTATGACATTTATGATTGTGGTTCTTGATGATGTTGTGTATGGATGTGATGATTTAATTTTATGTTTGAGATGATCATGTTTATGACATTGTTATGATGATGATGTTTATGCTAAAATTTGATGAGTATATGCTTCCTCATTTAGATTTAGACACGTGGTGAAAATGGTTTATTACTCATTGTTCATGAACATTATGATGTTAATGTTTATGAATATGTTCATGGATATGGTTTATGCTAGCAAAGTCTATTTTGGTTCATGATATGATGATGATGTTATGTGACTTGGTTATGATTATGGTCATGTTGTTTAAAGTAAAGCACATAAAGTAAGTTGAATAAAAAAATGAGATGTGAAAAAGAGAAGATAATCAAGAAATAAATGTCTAAGTGAATATATCAACCAGTATGAGAGGATAAGAAGAGGACATGATGTTTCTTCTTTTGGCAAGGACTAAAATAAACCAAATTTAGATTGGCTTAAGGAACATAAGCCCTTCGGATGCTTCACATGAGTGTTCTTGTGTTTGTTAAAAAGGTGGCTTGATCACATTATGTCTAGTGAGCTCAAAAAACCCTTGATAAGGAAGATGGATGAAAATGAAACCTTCTTGCGAGACTAACATGCCTCTTCTAGAGGTTACCAAAGAGTCAGTATAAACAAGTCCATGTCATATAAGGTGTAGACTGATCGATGTGAGAAATCTATTCATAAGAGTTGATTGTGGCTTTCAAAATCATTTTGTGTTTTCTAATTTTTGATAATGGGTCTTTTGTTATTTTGTTGTTGGGGAGGGTTTGGGAAGCTGATCGATGTAGGAAGCTTCCAAGAAATTTCTATGCTCTGACAAATGCTTTTATCATCCATCCTTTAAGGGAGTGGTATAAGTTTATGTGCTTTGTTTAATGGTTTTGGTAGTTGTCCTTCAAGGGATCAATCTACCTTATTTTAAGCAATTTTTATATGTTTGTGGCAACTATCCTTCAAGGGAGCAGTCTGTGAATAATAGGAATGACCCATGATTATTTTTGGTTATGAATTTTGGTTTTGATTTTGATTGACATGGACTTGCTTATATAGGCCTAAAGGGTCACTTTTATGAATGCAAAACTAAAAGTGCAAGAAGGTTGATTAGGTGTAAAAGAGGTTTAGGTGACAACGACCATGGGAATCTATCTTGTAATAGGGGTAGAAAGTACCATGAGAATTATGCCATGGGTAGAACTGTGGTATCCATTATTCAAGATAAGGCTATTATTGTGATAGATAATCACATGATTTAGTGTTAATCAGTTGCCTTTAAAATATGGAGATGAACATGGTTTGAAAGCTAAGGATGAGCTTAAGTTAGACAAAAAGGTGAGCTTGATCCTTTTTAACAAAATAAAGGATGTAGATGTGAAGCATTGAGGGGTTCAGGCTCTGTGTTTCCCTCAAGAGAGGATAATTGGTAAGCTCTTGATCTGTACTTGTGTGTTATGATATAAGGTCCAAGCTAATTGAAAGTGAATTTTCCCTACTTGATTTTATCCATATTAGTGACATGTTGATTTTCCTTTAGGATGAGGTCTTTGATATTAAATGATCATACTTTAAAGTGTTTTTTATAAGTACACTTGATTCATTTTTGATAGACATGGAGATGAGTGAGAGTGGCTAAATGACGCTCGTTAAGTAACTCAAGTTGGGCTAAACGTTCTTGACAATAATCACTCTCAGAGATGAGATCTCATAGAATTATGTGAAGAGAGGGAATTTTTACTTCGAGAGGCAAGACAACCTCTACTCTAAACATAAGAGAGAAAGGATTAGCATCTGTAGGGGTTATAATTCTAGTAAAACATACCCTTAGGAAGAAGGGGATATGTAAGTGCCAATCCTGACCAGATGCATTAACCATTTTGGTGATCATGTTGTTGAGAGTTTTGTTAAAGGCTTCTGGCTATCCATTTTCTTAAGGATGATAAGATGAAGAGAAAATTAACTTGATGCCAAATGCATCACAAAGACCTTGGACTTATTTGTTTTTAAAAGATTTACCATTGTTAGTGATGATTTTGTGAGGAACACCAAAACAATAGATGATGTGATGGTTGATAAAGTCAACAATATTTTTGGCTTTGGTCAAGACAAGAGGAATAACCTCTACCCATTTAGTAAAATACTCAATTGCAGTGATGATAGAATGATATCACTGTGAATAATGGGGGTTAATTTCACCAATAAGGTCCAGGCCCTATTGTGAGAAGGTCCATAAATTTGTGGATACATGAAGATTATGGCTAGGGGGAACACCTTCCTATTACCTATAGGTGAGATGACCATCTTACCTAAGGATATCCATAGGATTACACTATTACCCATTTCAGGTGAGCCAATTTACCATATTGAGATGGATGAGAATGTCATTGGGTCAATACATCATGTTGCATGATGTGAAAGGGCTCAGGTTAGCTTGTATGGTAATAAATTGACCTTCGTGATCAAATTTGATGCACCGATGTAGGGTGGATGGCACACAACCCATGGAATGAATCTAAGGGAATCCCAACAAGATGTTTTACTATAAATCTCCTTCCACTACATAGAAGAGCTCAAGAAGCGTCTGGGTTCCTAGGCAAATGTGAAGGACAATAGTTCCTAGAGTTGTGACCATGGTATCATTGAATGATCGAAGCACCACTATGGTTTCTGACATGATGTTCTCAGGTAATTTATGTTGGTTGTAGGTGTGGGAGGACATGATGTTGATACTAGATCCTCCATCAATCATAACCCTTTTGATATAGGCGATAATGAAGAGGGAAGGATCTAGATCATTCATATGGATAAAGGGTATTTCTAAATCCTTAAAGGTAACAAGGTTAGAAATGTGAAGAGCTCTGACAAAGGCTGCTAAAGGTTAAGTGTCTTCCAGACTCACTTCTATAGATTGCAATGCTTCTATCATTACTTTTTGATGATGGGGTGAGGTATTGATTAGTTCATACAAACTCATCTTTACCAGCATTTGGTGAAGCTATTTCAGAACTACTCATTGGATTAATTCAGGTGGATTAGAGTGAGAGGGTCCCAACATGGATACTTTGAGTTTGGTTGAAGGTAAAATTACTTGGTGTTGTCTAGGTGGTTGGGTGGAAAAGAGGGATATGTCCATGGAATGAGCATCTTTGTCTTCCCCTTATCCTTTGGTTGAGCTTGTGATTGGGTGACCACATGGATGGTATAGATCAAGGGAGGAGTTAGGCTAGGTGATTATTTCAGTTCCTTTTCACTCCAAGGTGAGATTGGAGGGGTAGGTAAGTGGTGGTCGATGGCTATTGGTTCTTAGATCGATGTGGGGCTCATCATAGGTTATTTTGATAATAAGTCATCCTCATGATATAAATTATGGGCTATTATTTGGAGAGATTTGTAGTTATCCATGTCATACCCAGGTATCTTATGGTATGAACATATTAGTTTGTCATAGTACCAAGATGGTTTAGGACTCTATGGGTTGATTGGTCTGATAGGTGGTAAGGTTAAGAAGGATGCTTGTAATATCCTCTAAAATATGGTTGAGTAGGACTCTAGTAGATGTGGTAAGGGCATGGGGGTATAAGGTTTGGTGGTTGGGGTTGGAGCCCTTTTATAATGAGGCTTGATGGTGGGAGTCTTGGGTGAAAGAGATTTCTTGGTGAATGCTTCAAGCGTTTGGGGGTATACGGTGTTGGGGTAGAGATCTAAGGGATATGTAGTTTGGTTATAAGAAGTATGGTGAAAATGGGTGAGGATGAAATTAAGAGTCATGGTGTAACCAAAAGAGGTGGTTGGGTTTGAGCTTTACTTGGGGTGGATGGTTTCCTTATCAAGGTAGAGGGGTGAGGTCCCATAATAGAGGGCAAAGTGGAGGGGGGAGGTAAAGTTTTGGTTTGTGAGATCTTGGGTGGTTTTACTCTCTTGTTTGATTTGGTTAGGGTTTTTTTTTATGGATTGGTGGGTTTAAATCCACCTTTGCTGATGGATGAGTAAGGTTATGAGTAGGAAACATACCAAGATCCATGGTAGGCTTGGTTGGAATGATGAGAGGTGATTTGGTTACTTCAAGTAGGGTAGGTCAAGATTATTTGGTGATGGTTGGTTGGTAAAGGCATCTAATGGTTTGGGTGTGATGGTGGTGGGTTTACCAGTAGAGGTGATAGGTTGGGTTGATAATGGTGTGGTTGGGGGTTCTTGCCTAATCAGGTAAGGAAGTCTAAGATAGTACCAAAATGTGGCATGATCCATGTTAGGTTGGGATAGGTATCCTAAGTTTTGGAATATTCAAGAAAAAGGTTTGTAGATAGGTTTGATCCCCTCGGTGTTGGTCTTAAAAGATAAGCCCACAGGTGGAGAAAGGGGAGTGGGTAGCTCATCCTTTGCGTCTATCAAAGGTTATGAGGCTTGGGAAGGTAGTTCCTCAATGGGAGGAGTAGGTAGAATAATATCTTCCTTAGGGATGCTTTCCAAAGGGAGAGTGGATTGTTATATGATGGAAGAAAAAGGTGTGGTGGGAATGGTTGTCTCCTCCAGTATGTCCTCCAAAGGGGTTGGTTGCTCCACTACCTTGACAAATGGGGGAAGGTAAAAAGTTATCTCATTTGTTTCAGTTTTCAAAGGAGAGGTTGGTGACTCCACTACCAAAATAAGTGTGGGGGGGGATGGTAGGGTAGGTTGGATAGTGGTCTCCTTAGTATCAAGTTCACTAAGCACCATGTTAATAGTGTGTACCTCATGGGAGGATTCTGCTTTATTTTCATTGTTGGTAGATGGAGCGTGGTTGGGAAAAGGTTGTCTAAAGATGTCAAGTGATTATTTTGAGGGTGCATTGGGGTTATCCAACGTAATCTCCCCCTTGTCAATGATATTTTAGACAACACTCTTGAAGATGTTGCACTTACTAACATCATGTCCAATGACACGGTGGAAGGCACACAATTCATTCTCCTTATACCAAGTAGGTGTAGGATGAGAAGAGTCAAATTATTATAGAGGTTTGATCAGAGGAAGTTGGATAATATTGGATTTTAACAGTTTATCCAATACCATAGCGTATGATTCCCCTAGTGGAGTAAATTGTCTTTGGTTGTTGTGGTTTGGATTTTTGGTATTTTGATTGGAGGAATTAGAAGATTTAGATTGGTTAACAATGGGTGGAGGGGTTGTCTTAATAACAACCACATTTGTGGTTCCCTTGTTTTTAGGGTTAGTGTTGGTTTGGTTGTTGGGTTTAAAGGAGGAAGCCTTGTTTGACTTAAAGGTGGAATTATTATTTCTCAATTTCATCTTCCCCTCATCAATGGCTCTGTTTTCTAGTTTTCATGCCATGGTGAAAGCTTCATCAAAGGTCCCGAAGATATAAACTTGCAAAGTAGAGGAGATGTGTTTGGCACATGCTCGAATGAAGAGCTCAATCAGCTCAGGTTAGGGTAGAGAGAAGGAGAGTTGGCTTATCAAAATTCTCCAATGGGCGACAAAGTTAGTAATGGATTCATCATCAAATTGCTAAATAGAGTAAAGATTAGTAATGGAGACTTTCTTAGAGATGTCGATGGAAAAGTAATCTAAGAAAATTTTAGCTAGTTGGGTAAAAGAAAAGATAGAGTGTTTCATAATAGCACTGTACTAGTCTAGTGCTAGACCTGATAGAGACATTGGGAAGGTACTAAGAAGGAGAGCATCATCATAGGTAATCATATAACATGAGTGCTTAAATGCCCTAAAATGTTGTTGGGGATCTTCCTTGCTTTGAAATTTAGAAAATTTAGGAAGCTCCCATTAAGGTGGGTAAGGTCAGACAGGGACGGATGAGTGAATAGTTTCATTATAGATCTGGTCATATGATAAGAGGTTCTAGGTACCAGAGATAGATGACTTTAGGGTGGTCATTTTGTCCATTAACAATTTGAAAAGATTAGTTTGTGGTTATGCACCTTTTTATTTATAAGGTAGGTTTTTTTGGGTTTGGGTAGGCATAACATAAAAATAGCTAGTAGAAGGTTGGGAAGTTGGCACATATTGTTATGCAGATGGGAGTGGTTGAGAGGGTGCTAGGTATAGGTAAGTAGATGTGGAAGGTTGGGTGGAGGATGGGGCCATATATCCTTGTGGGTTTGGGACATAGCTTAGGCTAGGTACAATAGGTATTTGTTGAGAAGTTGGTATGAGTTGAGTAAGAGCGATGGTTAGGTTTGTAGGTTGGGGATAGGTGGTGATCTTAGTGCTAATGGGTGCAAGGGTGGAAGGTATAAGAACCACCAAGATTTGGAGTGGAGTGGAGGTAGGTGGGTTGGAAATAAGAGGGAAAGTAATAACACTAGTAGAAGGTACTCCCACTGTAAGAGGGGTATGGGTGGCCAAAGGCTGGGTGGCTCATGTGTTAAAGGAGTTGTTAGTTGGGGTAGATGGTGTTTGGTTATTGATTGGTTGGGTAGATTGGTTTTGGATAGTGGTATTAGTAGGATGGTTGATGGAAGATGAGGCCTGGGTAGCCAAAGGTTTGGTGGAAGTAGGAGAACTAGAGGTGGTGCCCATAAGGTGGGATGACATCCCATAGGGTGGATCAGTAGGTGGAACCAAAGTAAGGGTATGGTGAGAGATGGTGTTGAGGTAATGTTGAAGGGCCATGGGGTTATTATCCAAGAAGGAAGCAAAGTATGTATCTCCTTAGGTAACGGTCCAAGGGATGCTAAGACTGTTATAAGGATGGGGGGAACCATCTACATCTAAGATGTAGTCTAGGGATGAAGAGGAAGAGGAAGATGGATGGTTAGGAGGTGGATCTTGGTTTGCTTGGTTCCTTAGTTGTTGCCTACTTAAAACCATGCAAGTAAGGAAAAGAATAAGATACAAGCAATATCACAACTCAAACAAAGAGAATACAAGAAAAAGTGAAGGAAAACACACACTAAATCACATTAATCCTAAGATTTCTTTTAGTCTCTCTTTTGGCTTATGCCTTAACCTTTAAGAACTATGTGACTAAAATTGGCTTGTAGAGCAGGTACTAGAAAATAAGTCTATGGTTGGTTTCAAGTTGTGTTTAGGCTCTCAAAGGGATCTATATTGGTAATCAGTATGTGGCTTGATATTGGGGCCTACCCCCTCACTTCACACATCATAATGATAAGGATGTTGGGTGCTTAGCCAAGATATACCAATTTATAGAGATTATACTCAACCAAAGAGCTAAGTTGGTTCTCCTCTTGGTGATGAAATACAAGTAAGATAGTTGGGAAAGGTGACCACTAGGTAATGAAATCCTAGTCAGGCCTTATGTCAATGTTTTTATGTTGGATTAAGTGTGAGTGGTTTGGTCTTGTGTGTGTGACAAGAGTGAAGCTACGATTGAATTGCTTAACTTTAATTAAGTTATGTGAGCTAAAATAAGCATGTAGACAATGGATGCAGTCAATTTAAAACCCAAAAGTAAATTTTGATTTCATTGTATGAGCATAAAAATAAGAAGAAGAAGAAACTAGATGCAACTATGAACCCAAGAAAAGACTCAAGGGTCCCACCAAGCATGCCATAATATTTCAGATAAATTTTGCTTATTTTCTTTAGAAGGAATATAAAACAAAATCGAGAAGGGTATGATAGAAAAACCTAATATGTTGGGCACGCATTGATCCAGATGAGTGTAGACACTCCTCTTAGGCTTGGGAGGAATGAACTGTAGATAAGAAAAAACTCAAATAAATGGTTTGATTAGTTATATAGTAGGGTGGATTGCCTAGTGAGAGCTAGGTCCAAGAAGCATGAGCTTCTTTTGAGGCTGTTTATCCACACTTTTAAACAATCAAGTTCTGAAAGATAAAAGTACTTGCATAAATAATAGAAGGTACTAAAATTAAGTACAAGAAGTGCTTGATAAAAGAATAGATGAAATTGATTAATTATAGCAATAAGTGGGTCAATACTAATGTTGAATAGCTCAGATGTGGTTCAAAAAATAGGGTAGAGTTCTATGATTAGGTAGAAGGAAAGGACGTTGGATTTGTTTAATGTCTGGTGGGTGAAAATAGACTATTATTATTTTGTCACATAGTGATCGTCCGTGGTTGGGGTGACCATCGGTGATTAGGGTAACCATTGATGATTTGGGGTAACCATTGGTGATTGGGACAAATTATTGGCAGTTAATATGGGTTGGGTCTGGTCAAGAAAAGGCTATTCAGATGAGGTTACATAATGGAATTTTGAGAGATGGGTTTGGGTTGGATTGATTGTGGAACATAAACAAAGTAATTAAATGATTGAAAACAAATAATTAGATTGTTGGTTGTTGATTTGATGAATGGTTGAGGTGGTTGGTTGATAAACTTATTAATAGAGTTTGGGGAAATTTTGGCAGAGTAACGATACTTGGCTATTGGCCGATGGATGGCAACATTTTGACTCTTTGTCATACTTGCTAGTTTACTAGCTTGTTGGAAGAACACTTGTAAAAGGAACTCTGATGGAAGGGGATATAATTTTAGATACATATGATTGACTGATTTTGGATCTTCATTCACCCTCTCTTCCTCTCTTTTTATAGGAAGGAAGGAGAGGTGAAACATTATGTTAACAAGAGGTTCAACAAGCAGTTAAAATTTAGCTTTTGCATGCATTAGTTTTCACACAAATTAGATGATCTAAATATAAACAAGAAAGTTGTAGTTAACTAGAATTTGACTGTTCAGGCGGTGGAAACCTAACTATCAATGATCAGGCCCAACCATTGATGGTAAAGGTGATCGTTTGCAGTTGAGGGTTAAAGGTAAAGTTTGGGTCAAAAGGTGGGTTAGTATGACTTAGGTTTGGTTTGTGGTCACAAGGGGTGAAAATGGTCCTTAGGCGGTCCCAAGTTGGTTTAGGGGTATTCTAACATCTAGAACTATTGTGTGTGATTTTCTAATGTCTATAAATCGTTCTCCAACAAATTGGAATTAAAGCTTCTATAGTTTATACTTTTAGTAACACATGTTCTAAATTTACTCTTATCAATCAAAGTGTAACTATTTTTTACAACTTTTCATAATCGAAGAGTTGGATGCATAAATACCTTTTAGCTTGAAATTAAGGCCCGCCTTCAAATTTGATCATTGCACACAAGTATGGATTCTTCTTCGAGATCTTCATGGATTTTCATACTGGAAATTAGGATGTGCGTGCTAGATTTTGAAGAGTGGATGGTTTATTTTTATTTTACAGATCATAAGAGATAGAATTTAAAATGATATAACCTCTCTCCTCCTTTTGAATTTTATATCATCATTATTTATTATATTGAATTTGAGATTTATTACATGTATTGGTTGTAACATATTCTATGATCCTTCCAAGGTAAACTTTTTTATTTTACTTTGATATGTAAGTACATACACACATCAAATCTGGGCATTAAATAGACACCCAAGTTTGGTCTAGGGCTGGTATTATATGAAAAGTTTCATTTTTTATGGTACTTGTGTGTTTATCAATCATTAGTTCAACCAGGATCTTATTTTTATGTTCTTCTTTGTTTTAGGCCTCGTTCCCTCATTTACTTCTTGTTTTATCTCTTCTCCATAGTTTTCCAATTTCCCATTTGTTTTCTATTAAGAAGAGCAACAACACACTCGTGGTCCCTTATTTTTAGGGTCCCTTTAACCCTTTCCCTTTTTTATTTAGTGTTTGTGTATCCGTTTGTCAACTTTTATACCCTTTTTTTTTTAGCTTGCATGCCAATAAGGTCCTAATTTGAATTTGATAAGTCTAAATATAAACAAGTGTATTAGTGTATACAAGAAGAAACAAGGACATGTGATAAGGGAATAAAATCAATATTTTTAAGAAAAGGTCAAGAGTGATAAGCAAAAGTATAAAATTTGATTTGAAAGGTAGAATTTACTTTGAAGTCTTTGTATTGCATCATTGCCAATTGTTCATTTACAAAAAAATCGTATAACAATTTGGGCTTGCATAACATGGTTGTTTGTTATACTACATTGAGTGATGGTTTTATAGACACATAATTTTAGTACAAGTCATGTAATTATGGAATTTTTGTCATGCCTTGGTACATTTAGTTATTTGTGTCTCCTTTTGGTACACTTTCCATTCACATTGGTCTCCTAATAGTCTTGCATCATCCTTGGGTTTAGTTTGATCTTTGTTTCATGGTATTTATATAAGTTAAACATTGTCAGTGCTAGCCAAAAGTGGTCTGACCATTTTATGGTAGTTAAAAGTGGTTAAGTACCTTGTGGGTCCAATGTGACAACATGTGTTTATTTCTAATGCCTTTATTTTCAACTTTCACTCTTTTCGATTGTCGACCTATTCTCGAATGTGTCAAAATTTGAATTCAAAGGAGCCTATATATACAAATGTACCCTAATCCATTTATCATCTCCTAATCATAAATCACATTTATCATATCCTCTGCACACTTGTCAAGGAGCTTACGCATTGAATATATTTTCCTCTTCTCATCCATTAAAGTCTTATGGTACATACTTGTATAAAAAAATGTTGCATTAATGATTATATATTATTCATTAATTATCTCACTTAGGTTGGGTCATTCTCTCACTTAGGTTGGGTCATTCACATGCATAAAAATATGTCATCCCTGATTTTGAGTATGTAAGACATATAGTTGTAACCCTTGATTGGGCTTGAGCCATTAATCTTGCACATTTTATTTAGTGTTTCTATATTATGAAAAATTATGGTTACAAGAAAGGATAATATATTAAAATTACTGTGCACATTAATTTTTCTCAATGAAGATAAATTTATAAACTTCTGCTATTGACAAAGAGTTTTACAAAGTTTCAGACCTAAAGGCATCACATAGCCATATTCGTAGTAGGTTTCCACATTCGTGCAAAACTCTCTTTTTTAGTGGGGACTGAATGTGGTCAACCACATTTCTAGCAAGTCTGAAAGTGGTTATCATTATAAAACATAGTCTACTTTTGGGGAGATATTCTAGACCGTTCTAAAGTAGATTTTTGAACATCTAAGTCATTTGCATAGCTTAAGTAAGTCACATTCAAATATGCATTTTTATATATCCATCTCTTTGCCATTTTAAGCTACCTAGTTTAATTTCTCCATTTCCTCCTCTCACATTGGGCATGTCTTATTTTCTATATTTGTTTTATTTAGTTAGAGCTCCCTAGTGCCCTTGTTTTATAAGATTGATAATGTTTTGAACATTTGTGTACCCTTTTTACAAGGCTTTTTAATGAACCATTATATTTTCAACCATATCAACCTTAGGGTTTCATGCTCTCTTTCTCTTCAGGGTTTGTTGCTGTGTTTGTTTCATAATTGATTTATCTAGGGTTTAATTTATTATTTAAATATCTTTAACCCTAGCTTCTTTCATGTTCTATATGTTTACATTTTATGCCAATAAAAAAAGATAGATCCATAATCCCTACTAGGTGAAGTGTTATATTGAGTGGTGTAAATATTAACTTTGTTCATATTCCTTTGATTGGTTCTCATGTTTTTTTGAAAAATAATAAGGAAATTCATTCTTCTTCCATTGTTACTAATATTGCAATTGGTTCAAATGTGAAATATGAATATGTCTATGTTGAAAATGATTGTGATTCCAATACACTTTATGATAATGACATGTATGAAAATGATTTGATTGATAATAATGTTAATGGATCCCATGATATACATAAAGATAACATGGATTGATAAAGAGTTAAAAGACTTGGTCACTTTAGATAATTTATTAAAGATAATCCTGATCAATTAGAATATTACTACTTATGTTAAAAGAAGTGTAGAAGGAAAAATTGACTAAGGAATGTAAACATGAAAATGAACATGTTACAAATGGATCTTTGAATTCTTCTATTCCACATAATAGATGTTATCCCTCTACATTCAATTCAGAGGCTAGTGTTCCTAATACTCCTATATTTGTGCCTCCTCATACTACTTCTACTTAGGTTACTATGACTATTCCTTCACAACCTAATAATTCTTTTGTGCTTCATACTATTTATAATCCTTCTGCACCCACTTTGCATGCTAAATTTATCAGTCCTCATCTCTGTCAAGACACTAAATCATATATTACTATGCATGATAATCCTACTTTGGCTCATCTCAACTACATTGCTTAAATAAGGTATTGAAGATATGCAAGTGTAAATCAAACAACTTTGTGTAGAATATTAAAGACCTATCCATAAAGTGACATATTATGATATATTAAATATCCCATTAGCTCTTGAGGTCATTATCTACCCTTTGCCTACTAATTTTAATGTGTCTAGATTTGAAGTATTCAACAAGGGTGATCTTTCACATCATATTAGATTTTTTTTTGTTTCATGTTTTTTATTTACACAAAATAATATTTTATTGATTGAGATATTTCCTATAAGCCTCTTAGACTATGTTTTGTACTCACCTACCCAACATCATATACAACCATCACTATCAAGACACTTGGTAAACCAACCCTTTAACAATTCTAAGAGGGTACGAGTGCTCCTAAGGGTACACACTCAGTGTACCACACAACATTTCATGTTACCTACGTGAGGTGAAAATGTACTTGTATTACCAAGAATGTGTTGCAATTCTTTTCATTATTTACTCATTCATGTTTAAAGAAAGATTTTCTAGGATCAACTATCAATCCTTGTCACTTTATGTAATATGTCACATATGATTATACCTTATCCTTTCCATAATTCCCTTCTATTATCATGACGTTGCACACATTAGATGATTCAGTTAAATAGGTTCTTAGGCAAAGTAGACCTAAAATATTTAATAGAGGCTAGTCCATTTTTAGTGTAACTCGTATAAAAATCTATGCCTACCTAGCAAAGAAGGAGAAAAGACCTTGCTCAAGGAGTCAAAATACAAAATACACTCCTAAGAGATTAAGTTATTTGTTCAACTGTAGAATTCATCCACATAGGTAAACATAATTCTAAGAATGATGGATGTCTATAACCTAAAATAGTCATCAAGCCATACATGAGGATCTATTGAATCTCACAACTCCAAACATGGTATAGCCTGATTTTGCACTGAGGCACTCTAAGTCTAAAATGCACTTCACTTAACCAATACAATACTATATGTCACTGGGTTCTCTATACATGGGTACAATATGCCCTATCTAATGTTGTAACAATCAACATGAAAGGATAAATTTTAGTCCAAAAGTTGACACCCATAAAGGCTCCAATATAACAATTCGGGATAAATTGTATGCCTTAGGAAACATAGTATGCAAGTTATATAAAGCAGATAAGTATATTTATGTCATGTACAGGTTTACCAATGAAGAGGTACACTCACTCAAAACTAATTCCTCCTCAATCTCTAAAGAATCTTATCTTCCACTCATGTTTTTGATATTCATAGGCAACTCTTTTCTATTGGGTATGACTACCTAGGATGTAAAGTTTAGCTTGTTCCTCTCTAACCTTCACTGACGCATCACTTGAGTGGATAGTCCCTCCATTACATGGATTACCAGTCTTATTAGTTGGTTTCTCAATACTTTGCATCACAGACTCGTGAGTGAGCATATTAGGCTGAGAGTTGAACCTAGGGATCTAATACCATAATGTGACATCCCCTTCGGGGTAAAGTTAAACTAGGTAATTTTTTTTGTTTTATAATGGAATAAATTCCTAACTGAAGGTTATATCATGCTAACTAATCCATTCATTCTACATTCTTCTGAATACATATAGTCACACTTCTAGTGATTGAATTTCTATACAAGTATACCACACAGTTCATTATAATTTAAATACAAGCATGCGATGATAGTCAAAGATAGACAGTTTTCATTATTTCAAGTACAATTCATTTTACTTTTCATGCATTACTAAAATTAAATAGGTACACCATAAACCATGTACATTTAATCAAACTATTCCCAAACCACATCTTATAATAATATCATTTCATATAGAACTTATTTCATTAATATTTTATGGAAAATAGAATGAAGTACAATCAAAATATCAACACTTCAAAACACAAATAAGTAAGATAAAATACTGGTTACACAATTTCTCTCCATTGTGACAAAACTATACAAATAACAATATCCAATTTACAATCCTTTTCACTTAATCATGAACATCCAAATACCATTCCAGTTTACAAAAATATGACTGATACATAGAGAATTTTATTTGCTTACAACTAGTATGCAACATATACTAATTCCAACTTTAGAGTACAAATAAATTATAATTTCTGATAGACATACATCAACAGTTTACATCCATAAATACAATAACCAATTTGTTTAACATCTGTTTCTTTCACCAACTGAGTAAGTATAAGTCCATCATAGACTAGCAACAGACCATGTCAATGTAGAGAGGGAGAGTATCATCAAGGGCTATTTCTCCAATCATAGAGCCTTTGAATGCCCTGCACACCTCTCATCCACTGAGAGTGGCCCCACCCTTCACGAGTACAATATATATGGGTGTAAAACTGAGAAATGGATCACTATGTAACTTATCAACACTGCAGCTACTCCACATAGCTTCTTGCAAGTGTGACTATGAACTGAGACTGAAAATAATAACAGTTTCCTATATACTACAATGACTAATTACTGCTATAAGCTTTAAATTCATCAATTCCACCTTGTTGAATTTTAACTCATTAGATAATTGAGTTATTATGTGGATTTTAATTGGGATCCCCTCCCATCTCTTAGACCTCACATCTTGCATCCACCACTCTCAATCCAAAGCCTCATTGACTTATACATCTCATAGATACTGGGTCTAGATATTCTCTATTACTAGTTGCTTAAGATCATAGGTATGTGAATACAAGGTGACGCTTTACATAGGTGTCCTATACCACCTATGTTATCATTGTCTTATCCACACATTAGTAAATGATTGATTTTGATAATTTAGGTTGCTTATAAGGGTAATATTTGTTTCTAACCAATATTTCCTCCTTCCCTCAATATTCATTTATTGACATACTTCATTGACATTCAATTAGTTTTTAACTAGTTACAAATAATTTTGTGCATTTCCCCTATGTCCGATTTGTCATTATCAGATAATTGATTCTGTTAGGGTAATGTTTACCTTTTAGGTTAATTTGACGACTTATTCACCAAGCATGTACATAAGTCACAATAATTTAACATTTTTGCATTTATATTTAGAGGATTCATGTTCACAACTAGAGTCTTTTCTAGTTACTGGGTTTGTTTAACATACTTGTAACTAGTCACAAATAATGCTACAAAATTTGTAACTTACACAGTCTATATTTGTATAACTTTTTACAAAATGGTTTCTCTATGTTTAACATCATCACACTGATGAATCTTATTCATTATAAATAAATTGTTATGTTAGGGTAATGAGAGTCATCTCTTATTTAAGCTAGACATAATCGCTAAACATTGTTTATGTCTCTTCAAATTTACGCACTTACTATTTATTCTAAATAAATGAAATGTTTCCAATGATCCTATACTCTCAACTTATTCATCTTTATAAGAGATAAATAAATGAATATTATTAAGATGGGATCATCATTTTTCCATATGGACAATAGTCATGATACTACTTTATCAAGATGAAATATATTTTATAGACTGCTTGGTTTCATGGATGTTATTAAAATATTTCATTCTTTCATTTAAACTTTACTTTGATAATATCACTATACAAAATGTTTACATTACCTGATTATTGACGTATCCATGATACTACCATTTAAATTCATTATCTCAACATTTTACGATAATTATATTTAATCAAACTCATAATAATATCTTACATTAATCAAGCTATAAATATAATTAGTTTATATCCTTTATACAAGGTTTAACCAGTCAAATAATGATATCCCAGTTACTCCATATGTTAATATGGTACATTCATTATTTTAACTCAATATCCACTCACCAATAAAAGACTATCGATTTATAATTCAATATGATAGTCATGAACCAGCATACGGGCACGTCGTAGGAGAAAGTATGATTTGATTTTTACTCAATATGATTATCAATAACCGCATTCAATAATAACAATCGATACTATATACATTATATACTAAACAATGAATTAGTCAATATAAATTGATTGTCATCTGGTAAAAATGTGCTGTCAGCATTTCATATTTATTTATTTATTTTTGCTTTATTTTCATGGAATTATGGCATGACAACTCATTTCTTGGAAGCTGCCACTTCTTACCAGTGTCGCCTTTCTTTCTAAACACCTAACACTGACAAAAACAACAACTATCTTACTATCTTAAACTAAAACAGGTTCAATTTCTGTACCAAGTCAAAACGTTATCAATTAGAGGTAGGCATGGGGGTAAGTGGTCACCATATTGGTCTTATTTTGTAATTAAAATAGCTAGAATAAAGTTGTGTTTTATTTCCAGGAGTTGCACCCAGATCTATGGGCAAATCAATATATGAGTTATTTGCTAAATGATACAAGAAAACATGAGATCCTAGATCCTCAACAGAAGTATTTAGATACCAAGGAGCACCAAATCGACAAAAGTTTATGATCAGATTTGAACCCAAGTTTGCTATGCTCTTGGATGTATTATAAATATTTAAACACAAGTTGTGGTGGATAGCATAACAACAAATTTCTACCCAATGAATTTCACGTTCTAAAATCTTATTGTTATTATTGTCATCGCAGTCTTTGTCATCCTATTCGCCAATCCATTCTCCTGTCTCTACCTCCCCAGATGTCATCCCCATGAATCTCAAGCTCTTCACACCTTCAAGGCAGGTTTGAATAACTCAGATGGCAAACTGAGTCATGGGACAATGGTGTTGACTAGGCAAATTGAGTCATTGGAGAATGGCATTATTGCGCACTCTCTTATCAGAAAAATAAATGGTATATTATCTCTAAATTGAAAGACTCGGTTATCTCATCTCCGGAATACAACAAATGAGTATCAACAAATTTCCCTCCATTCCCAACCAGAAGGTGACAAAACTCGACAAAAAGACTGTTGTAATTAATTTTAGTTGCACCATAATTATTATATTCACTGGTTCTATACCTGAGTCTTTATTTGCATTAGATCTAGATTTGTATAAGTCTAGGAGCTATTTTATTTAACTCGGGCACTATATATGACAGAGTAGTTAAATGAATGGAGCATTACACTTATCTATTCCTTTTTCTTCCCTTATTGGCTGTAGATACACTGATATTTACAAAAGAAAGAAGGTAGAAAAAATGATTTGTAGGCTAAAATAGATGCAACAACATTCTAGGAAGGGTTACTAGATGCTAAAGAAATAAGTATCCCTGACTTCATAATGTGAAAGGCCAATGGACTGATTAGCAGAAGAAGAGAGGAATGTCTGAGTCATTTATATTTTCAACTGGTTGTTCCAGCCATTTTAGCTTCATTTTGACAGGATAGTTTTAAAACCATAAGCCATATTGAATTCCAAAACATTATTTCAATAAACCTACCAACCTGGTTAACCAAGCAAGGATTAAGAAGGGCAAAACTGCTTGCTCCTCAGATATATCTCCTCCTCCAGTTCCTTCTTTCTTCTTCATTTAGCGCCTTCAAATATGGATTCTATGATCAAGAAAAATATCTTTTTCAATTTTTTTCCACCTCTCCAAATGAAGATCTCCCCCTTCTTTTCTTCCTTCAAAGTCTCAAATAAATAACTCTAAATTTCTATTCTGATATTTAAATTCTTCTCACCCAATTAATTATTTTCTACAACCGATTCACTATTCTAAAATTATTTTCTTCTCACCCATATGGTGTGATAGGCAAGAGTAATTGCATAGGGTGAAAAATAATAATTTTTTGTCAATGTTTGAATTTAATACCCACTCTTTTTGTCCCTCAAGGGTGGTGTATTGGTGAATGCTGCATGTTTGATTTGAATGAAATTAATTTTTTTAAAGGGTGTCTTTTTTCTCTCTTCTTTTTTTTAATTTTATAAACATTATTTTTCTACCATGTGTGAAAACTTTTTCAACTAAAAGCATTTATTTCTCTTTTTAGAAAGTTATGTGGCTTAAGTGGTTATGCTTAAGTTTTTATAATTTATAATGATTTATTAAATATAAATTTTTACTTCACCTTTTTCGAATATTGTTTAGAGGTTTAAATATAACGAATTCTTTATTCAGAGTAATATTTGGTGTATGGAAACTTAATTATTATTGGCATACAAGTTTAAATTGATTAATAGAAATAGGCTTTTGAAACATGAGCTAAAATATGATGTTGAGAACATTGCATAATAAAAAATGGTAAAGGCTCAGATCTAGGTTTTCTATAAATCCCTAAATAATGTTTGGTTCATTATTCGACATAATCTCTTTCTTGTTTTCCGATACCTTATATATTCCAACTCTCCTCGATGATACCCTTCCTCTCTATAGGGCCGAAACAACCTGTGCTACAAATGCACACTAAGAAAAGACTTGTTAACAATTAATAAATCCAAATATATATCAACTTATGTGATAAAGTATTATGCATTCCTGCATCACTTGTAAACATGTTTGTTTACCCTATGCAATTCAA
Organism: Torreya grandis; assembly: GCA_037957365.1. Taxonomy (NCBI): domain Eukaryota; kingdom Viridiplantae; phylum Streptophyta; class Pinopsida; order Cupressales; family Taxaceae; genus Torreya; species Torreya grandis. The sequence goes on along the minus strand of JARHVA010000093.1, from coordinate 4,347,707 downwards.
TGTCAAATTTATGTTAGATCCATGTGCATATCATTAACCGTCTTAAATCCCATAACAATATAATGCATAATAATAATCATCTTAAAAATTTAGTTATTCAGTTCTACAATGGATACAAGCACTCAAATAGTAAATAAACATCATAAAGTCTATCTAGACAAGTTTACGTGTCCGCACATCAACATGAATAAACAATTGTTATATGTATATGAAAATAGGATATGACATCTATTGAAATAGATAATGGAACATTAAATAAAGCTATTTGCATTCCATAATTATTTGTGAATTTACTATTCATATATCATATAAAACACAGATGAAGGCAAAATAGTTGAGTTTACACCTACCAATACTGCTATAAATAATGCAAAGGATTGGTTAGCTATTATAGTCATTGATAAGGTTGATCATCAAGCTGAATTGTACAAGTTTGATAGCTTTATATTTGATCAACCTTCATAATTCATGATAGTTCATGTAAATTATTTAAGTGAAATCTAACATATGCATTTTGGTCACTTGAACCATTGCTCATTATAAGACCTTAGTAAGCACAACATGGTTCATGGTTTTCCAAAAGTTTCCTTCATAGACTGAGTTTATCTAGGTTGCGCACTTGGAAAATAACACATGTAATGTTTTATTAAAGGAAAAAATACAAGGGAAACTAACACATTACAACTAGTTCACAATGATCTCATGTCATTCCCTTGAGTTTCTTTTCAAAAAATAAATATGTGCTTACATCCATCAATGATTTCTCTTAGGGAACCTATGTCTATTATTTAAAAATTAAAATTGAGGTCTTTGAACGCTTCAAAATATAAAATCCCTTGTTAAAACCACGTCAAAGTGAAATATTCAAAATCTTAGAGTAAATAATGGACGAGAATATGTCAATAGCCAAATACTTAGCTTTTTTGAACAGGATGGCCTTCAACACCAAAATATTATTCCACACACACCTTGGTAGAATGGTGTGGATAAACACAAGAATTATACACTCAAGGAAATGGCATGGTGCATCCCAAAGACTTTCCTCAGTTTTATGTTGAGGAAATTCAATGTATGAACTACATCCAAAATCACACTCCCCACTTAGCAATGTGAATCATTACTCCCAAATAAAAATGGTTTGGTGTTTAGATATATGTTTTATATTTTAGGCTTTTTGGGTGTAAATCAAGGGTACATCTCCTAGCTAATACACACAAAGATATGGAAATGAAGGGTCATTTTTGTGTGTGCTATAGCAAAGATATGAAGGCATATTAGTTTCACGATTTGGCCACCACACAAGTTCTTTACCTATGGGATGTGTTATTTGATGAATGACGTTATGATTATGGGTTAATATCTCCTCCTCTTTTAGTTTCTACCATTCTAAACACAATTATTGACTTCTTTGTAGAAGAAAATAGTTTGGATGACTCAAATTTTAAATTTTATTAAAATTCAAATGATGAGTCATAGGGGAATCGATATATCCTTTATCACTAACAAAACACATTATTCCACTGCCAGTGCCAAAAGTAGTTAAGATAATATTGTCTTCAAAATTCTCCTAGTCCAAATTTTTATCATCAATATAAACTTCTAAGTCAAAATTTGACTCAAACAAAATGGATTTTTGTTAGATAACTATTGAAAATAAACAAGCAATTAAGAATCAAATTTTTTTTGAAATTAAAAAGGTCTTGTGTGCATACCTATGCCTTGCATGCCTAGGAACCTAGGCTTGACATATCGCTTGGGTGTTTTGTATGTGGGGATACATCTTACCACATCGTGGGCATGTTGTCATGCCCACCACACCATTACATTCGGGGCCACCTAACCCCACATTTATGATAGAGGTTTCTACTATGTTTGTGGGGATCGATGGACCCTACCACATGGGCATATGGGGGAGAAGTTCAAGACTAAAGTGCATAGTCTTCCTCCCAATTTTTCTTTAAATACATATTGTCAAGTGTTTGTTTGCATCAAAAATTCCATTCATATTAGTACATATGGTTCTAGAGTTTTGACCTTACATCATTCACTCATGTGAAGATGAAATTATGATAAAAAAAAGTCAAAATCTTATTGTTTACAAACGCTCCACCTTATGTAATATTCAAGAGTTACAAAGAGAATTTATAAAAATTTATGATTCGATGAAAGTTCTGATTAACCTAGGTACATAAAAGTTTGAGGGACCTACCACAATAATTCAATGGACAACCCAAAAGAATAATTGACATTTTCATGACAACTATGGTCTGTTCTCCACAACCACATAAACATTTCCTACCTCTAGTTTCATGCAATATTTTTGAGATATCATTAAGGTAGCTTTATAAATCACTAGATTGAAAAATATGAAGCTCAAATACATAGGTTATGAATCGATGTTGGTGCTAGAAAATAACATATCTAAAATTAGTGATTGTTAGACTGGGCATGTGGATTTGGAATAGTTTCACAAGTAAATGAATGTAGATGCTCTAACTATTATAGCTACTCTCTTATCTACAAGCAATTCCTAAAGAAGTTAGTTTACGCATCTCCATGCATTGTGTATACCTGGTGTTAATATGTGCTTGAGATTATAACCACAATGCCATAGAGATGAAGGTAGAAGGAGGTTATTTGATGGTTAAACTAGATAGCACCACTATGGGTATGACCTGATAAATCCACAATAGGGAAACTCATGCAAGGATAACATAAAAGTTGGATAATATTTATGGGACAAAAACCCAAAGACACACCTCAATACTATCAACAATGAATGGTTAAAACAAAATATAAGAGGGTTCTTAAAGCTTTTAAATAATTTATTCAAATTAGAATTCAATAAGGAGCTATCAGATGTGATCACTCTCCTTAACAAGCTAGTAGGCAACAAGACCACCATATAATTCCACCAAAGGATGTTCATATATATGAGAATCATATGTGGCATGAAAAAATACATAGACGTAGGTGGCATCATAAGTGGTGCCCTTCATTAATATTTTACTAATGTAAAAGTGATGAAAACTTTCTACATGAAATTTTACTCAATTTATTCACGTGCATCCCAAAGAGTATACATGTGTCTCTCTTAATCAGTTAATGCAAGCCCACCAACCATAGTACTTTAATTTTTATCATAATTAACCCTATAATAAAACACCAAGCATTTCTGATGAGTCAATGATGTTTTAACCACGAGGATCATGCAAACACTAGATGAAGACAAGGGATTGAAAATTTCAAATGAAACAACTAATCTCATCTCATAGTATGGAAGCTAATACATCCAATTCCAGAAATCATTTTATATAAGGGTTAGGAATTCAAAGTTTCATGCTTGAGATTGTCAAGGTAGGATAATAATAAGATATTATTGATTGAGTTGCATAGGAGACTAGTGAAAGTGCATAAATAATACAGACAAAAGAACATGACAAACATTGTATTTTCTATCTATAGGGGCCAATATACATGCAGAAATAACACTGACACTCAAAAAATTGAATCTTTAATCATTCAAATCACAATGCACCCTCACATAAGAAGAGATTATTTTGACATCATGGGGTTTATGAAACTCACCTCGAGATTGGTCACTCCTATGTGCACAAGCCATATTTATAAGGCTATTGGGTTGATTACTTAGATTAATATAGGGGTTGAGGTGAGATTGGGGTAGACTAATTTTGATCCAAATCAAATCTTTTACTAATACGTGGGTGTTAAAATAAATTGTAGATGATGGGAGCAAATTGCTTTACTCATCTTACATTTAGAGAGTCAAGGCTACATCCCTACCAATGATAAATTGGTTTACTTGAGAATTTATTGATCTGTAGTTATGAAACAAAATAGTATCAAACAGTTCAATGAAAATATCAAAAAATTTAGTGGAATAGGTATTGAAAAATATCCAAAACTTTAGCTCCATGAAGGCAAACCCCTACGGTAACTCCTAAAGCATCAGGTACAAGTAGTTTTAGCACAACATTTTACTAATAAATTGCCTTAGTAGGTGATAGAGATGATGAAGATCCAAACCAATTGAAGTAGCCAAGGAAGTTTTAGGCCAATTTTTTTATATAGCTACAATCATCCTCTCACCTCAATGATACATCTTTGCTAATTAATTATTAAAGGTACAATCACTAAGAGAGGGGGGTGAATTAGTGAGGCCAAATATTTCAACTTCAAATTCAATCCTTTCAAATGATTAAGCAATCAACACATATCAACTTGATCAAGCAACATTAACAAGAGAGCTCATTCATTCAATGCATACACAAGATCATACACATAACACATAGTTACTGTGGAAAACCATCATGGGGAATAAAACCCACTCTAAAGCTTGTAACACATGGAATACTTGTCTTATAAGAGATTATAAACAAGAGACTGGTCAAGTCTTTTAGACCAGAAACCTTGATCAAGTACTCCTAACCAAAGGCCTTTAGTGAAACACCTATTTCACAAGGAATAACTACCCCTAAGGAAGATCAAGTCCTTTAGACCCTCCTTTGAAGTGAGCACCTCCACATTATAACTAATGTATTCAACACCTGATGATGGATATATATTTTTCTAACACCTACACAAACTCCCTCTCTATCTCATACAGGCCTCTCACATAGGCATGCCATAAATTCTTTCCTTCTTCACTCAAAGTGTCCTCATATGCACACTCAGACTTCTTTGCATATATTCAAACTACAAGATAAATATTATCACATTATAAATATGACAATAAGGTCATACACATAGTCAACAAACTATTCTACTCATCAACTCATCCAACAGGCACACTACCTATCCTCTTTGCCAACAAGCCTTGTTCAAGTCTCTCAAGTCTTTCACCAAATCTAAAAACCATCATATTTGGTTTCACTATTTATAGAGCATTCATGAATTATCAATTCCAAAATATTCCTTGTCATCCACAACACATGCCTTCATCCTTAAGGCATCTTACATGGGTCATACTTAAGCACAATTCTCTTTCAAATAAGCCTAAGTCACTTTTTAGGTCCTATGGAGGCCCATTCACATTTTGATACTTCTCCTAAAAAACTAAGAACACATGACCACTTTAAAATACATGGGTCTACTCCTTATGACCCCTTAGACATCCTCAAATGATCACAATCAACTTTGCTCACTTTTATGTATGTTCAAACAACATTCTATGCACATAGTGACCATGAACGAATACACAGTTGACTTCTAAACCTTTGTTCATACTACATATGATTGTTTAAACCTTCATAATTTGAAAAGATGGTCCTCATGGAGTATAAAACACTCTCAAATAGCTAATTCATCATGAGAGATCGAAATAACATCAACACAAGCTCAAACATCCTTCTCAGGTTCTTAACAGATGAACGTCAAACACATAGTCAACTTTGACCTCAAAATATTTGACTGTACACAATTTCATATCTTCAAATTTATATTTATAGATGCACCTTGGAGTCCTCTAAAAATTTAAGTTTTACTATAAGGTCAAATTGTACATAGATCAAAAGTTATTGCTCAAAAACCAAACATTGGTCTTTCCTTTGTTAAATTCAAATATTTGAATTCAAATGGTCATATTTAAACATCGAACACTTTGCTTGAATATCATGTCCTCACATATTGAAATTAAATGTGCACCATCAATATTTTTCAAACTTTAATGCATAGTGTTCCAATGCCCAAACATTAAACTTTGAACAAGTGACCTTATCTCATGCAATCTTGCAATCTTGACTCAACTTGCACCATCAATCTCTACGGATCAGCCAAGGCTTTATCATGCAGTGCACACCATTCGATCAATCTGTACAAACACCCACTCACCATTAGATCCTTATCCTTTACCTTTTCTCAATGTTTATAAACTATCACTTTTACCAATTTAAATCACTCACATTGTTAGATCAATCTTATATGATTGCTCATGCACTGTTAGATCTTTATTTGGTCTTGAACTTTAACTCTTGAAAAATTGACTAAGTATGGGGACCATTGCTTATCTGCCTAGAAGACCAATTTTAGAATTCAATAAATTTTGATACGCTTAGATGCATCATATAAAATTTGGGCCATATAATATCCTCACATATAAAAATCCAACCATGTGTAAAATTACTCCTGAAACTTTTAAGAAATTATTTGGAAGGCCAACATTGCACATAGATATCTTTTGATGTGCTTCATCGCATGATCTAAAAATTATTAAAACTCAACTAGGCATAAAACTGAACAAACCCACATGATCATTTTCTCCTCGCACCTTCACACATGTAAAATATAATAACATAAAAATTCCTATTCATCTTTTCTTACCATATTGTAAATTTGGCTAAGTATGGGAAAACACTATCAAACTACCTGGGACCCCAACTTTGCACTTGCATATATTATGTTGTGCTTCATCACATGACCAAAAATTTATCACATAACAACTAGGCACAAATTTGATCACAACCATATGACCAAATTCTCCTGACTCATCCACATATGGAAATGGTGATGTCAACAAACTACCTACTTAGATTTTCTGCCACTAGACCCAAAATGTCTAGATGAAAATAATGATCAACCATATGAAATCCACACATGCACACAAGCACTCAAAGCATAAAAAACCTCTTATAGGACCCCTTACACATTCTCAATACTCCATACTCATCCTTGACCATCTCTAGCCATGCAAAAACTGAAGATCAACCAAGCCTTCTTCAAGCATACTATGACAAGCACATTGCACACTTTATCATTTTCACTTAGACTATCAAGGCACTTCATCCACTCACCTAGACATCACCATGACATTATTGACAACATTCTAGTAATCTCTCCTTTTGTCATTGATGTCGACAACCATCATATAGTAATATACAACTCACCTTCCTTCTCTCTCTTCAAGCACTCCCAAAAATAGGAACTTTTTCCCCCTTTGACACAATGACAAAGTAGGCACAAACTAATCCTAAGGACCAAAAAATACTACCAAAAATAGAAGACCATATTAGAAAGATAATACAAACTCCCCCTTACCTTGAGCCTACCTCTTCTTGCCTTAACAACTTCCTCTTGCTCCATGCCAACACTCTCTTCAACCAAACACTATAACCAATGAAGAAAAAATACACAAAACATTGAAATATGATGGAACTCACTAAGATACATCTAAGATGGAATCCCACTAAGATTTTTTAACCATTGCATCACTTTAAGCATCTTCATATCTCCATACACAATGAAGAACCACCATACAGGCTCACTAACTTTCTCTCTCAAAACACTTCCATAACTATCAATAGAACTTTATATCACTCACCAAACAAAACACATGCTCTCAATCAACCTGAGAACTCTCATATAAAAACTCATACATTTCTCTTTTGGAGAAACTAATCAAAAAACACTCTTCTTCTTTCTAGGCTTAACTAGACTCTTTAGAGGCCTAGTTGGAACTTGCAGAGCCCACAACTTTCAATAGACACATATTCAAGACCTAAAACTTCATATCTAGAGCACTCTAATATACCCCTTTAAGCATACCAATTTTTCAGTACCTATCTCATCCTTTTCAACATACTTACTTCAAAAATCAACTTGTTAATTAGGCCTCCATATTGACAAAACAAGAATAATTTGAAAACCATAAACCTTAAAATCTCTATGAAACATGATTTGACAACCCATTTGGCCCAATCAACCTATTAAAAATCCTTAAATCTCAAATCATAAGGCATACCACTTTTCTAGCAAATCCCAAAACCCTAGAATCTTAAAATAAATAGAGTCAACAATCCTCCTTCTGTTTAACATCCACCTTTGAAACTTTTTGTACACCTAGAGACAAACATTACACACTTCTAGACCAAGTTTTGAGGTTCCATAGATTTGGGAACCCATACATCCTATAACCCATTTTAGGACCAACAAACTCTTAAGCACAAATTGGGAAACTCGAGAGCAAACAAAAATCTCCAATTTGACTTCAACATAGCTTGAAACCATAAAACCACTTGGAGTATGCTGAATAAGGTCAATGGACCTTTAAATCTATACAAAAAATGATCATCTTGACAAATCACGAATCCTTTTTTTCCACTAAAAAACCTTCAATTTGACCCTGTAGACTGACCATATATAGCTATGACATCATTCTGACATCACCACAACATCTCTTAATCTTGGACATAGCTAAACCAACTAAAAACACTCATCTCTAGCCTTTTAGGACCATCTAAAGAACACCACAATAACACTTGATTCTCCACTGAAAGGAGTCTCTTAAGAAGCATAAATAGAGACATCCTTTGCACCACAATGTTCTTAGAATAAAGTGAATCTAGGAGTGGCCCACATCTCCTCAGTAACCACTATAATCCTCTTGTAGATATAAGAATTCATGCTTTTTTTATTCTTATCAATATGAACTTTGACAATTGAATCCTTTTCTAAATCACTCTTCTTCTCTTCTAAGATTGAATTGACAATACATGGAGACAACATAGATTCATGACATACCTTTTTATCTGAAGAATCCACATTTTAGTCAGGAACCTCATCACTAAGCACTGATAATTGATGTTATTTGTATGATACATACTCAGTAATGGTAGGATGTTCACTTGGATCTATACACATCTCAAGACTAGCCTCAACCAATACCTTGGTCTTCTCCTTGAGCTTGGTCTCTTCATTCACAACATGAGCAGACAATGAGATCCATTGGCACTCTTTAACTTCTTTAGCATTCTCCACCATAACAAACAAATTATTTGGACATGTAGTCTCATCATGATTCATACTTTGCACCTTTGGTTTCCATGAGCTAACTTACCTTCTTACTTGCACTATTGGAGCCTAATTGAGCCTATTCTAATTTGTAGACCTTTGCTTGTAGAATCTAGTAATGCGACCAATCTTTTCACAGTTGTAGCAAACAATACTCCTTAATGGAAACTCAACTTATCAGACCTTAAATGGACAATATTTTGCAAAGTGTCCCATATTATGATACTTGAAACACTCAACCATGATTACACCTTTTGACTGATGACCTCCATTATAGTCCCATGTAAACTCATTTCTATCAGGTCTTCGATATTCTCTAGCTCTATGCCTAAACTAATTACAAGAATAGTAGTAACCATTGAAATTCACATACCTCATGGCATTTGGTTATCTGATCTAATTTATCTTCATTTTTCTTGCACCTTCGTTCCTTATCTGATGATCTATCTTTAAAGTATGATTGTCCTTATTCACATTAGTCTTCATCTTATCTTGAGTTGCATTCTCTAGTTCTTCTTTGTATCCAAGACTAGTTCTATCACTTGCATGCTTTTAATCATTTAGAATATTCTTTAAATCACTTGAGCTCTTTTTAAATCTCAGAAATGACTTCACCTTATTAGATGTATTCTCTAACTCAGATCTCAATGACTCATTTTCAATTACATGCCTTGAACATTCATCTTCTTTAGCTTTTAGGCTTGTAGACATGACTTCTAATTGACAACTAAGATACTTAACCATATCTTCATGCTCCTTGGCATCTTAATTCATTCTTTTCTCAAATAAACTAAATTACTCCTCAAAGTCTTTGAGTTTAGATTTCATCTTCTTATTGATCTTCTTCTCAATATTCAATTCTTCAAGATCATTCATCAATTCAGTCTCATAGTCCACCTCATCTTTATCATCATCTAAATCAATCCAAGTAGACTCATTTTGATGTGAGAAACTACCTTCTTCAACTATGAACAAGGATTCATCTTCAATAGGACCATCATCTTCATGATCATACTCTGAGTCACTTACTTCATTCTCATCTGATGAGCTGCAATCTTCTTTGGTGTAGTGACTCTTCTTGTCCTTGAAATATTCTTGTTATCAAACCTGATGGATTCTTTTTTGCTTTTATTAGACCTGAATGATCTCTTGCCATCATCATGACCTTGATCATGCTCTTCATTATAATGTTTCTTATACTTATGAGGCACTTATTACCAAAATGCTTACCTCTCCATAATTGAAGCATTTGAGGGATAGTTTACCCTTATACTTGCTTGAACCTATTTTCAACTTCCTTGAAATCAAAGTAATTAGTTCATCCTCATCTATATCAAAAATGTCATCCTCCTTGGGTTTATTACCTTGGAACTTCTTCTTTGTCTTCATTTTAGTCTTTAAAGTTGCTTCCTTCTTTGGTGGTATATCATTATTTATTCTCATCTCATAGGCAGCAAGGGTGCCATGCAATTGATCCATTTTTAACTGAGTAAGTTCATGACTTTCTTCTATAGCAGATACTTTTGGATCAAACTTGAAGGATAGAGACCTCAAGACATTTTGAACTACAATACCATTTTCAAGGTTCTCTTTAATACCTTCTAATGATGTTCATAATCTCATCAACTCTCTGCAAAAAAGATGCCACAAAATCTTCTTCCTTCATCTTGAGACTTTCAAATTGCCTCTTGTGAGTCTGCAACTTAGCAAGCTTGACCTTTGAATCTCTTTTATAAATGACTTATATTTTGTCCCATATCTCTTTAGAATATTTACAATGAATTACCTTGGTGAACTTAGTCTCTATAAGACCATAAGTGATGGCATTCATTGCCTTAGAATTATTCTCAAATAGTTTCTAATCTACAACACTAGATGGAGGAGTAGTAGGAGCAACATAACCATCCACAATAGATTGCCATACATCAAACCCTAGTGACATAATGTATGTCCTAATCATTACACCCCAAAAAGCATAATTGGATCCATTGAACATCATTGTTTGCTTAGTAGAGAAACCTCCTTGATGACTACACATATTGTACCTTGGATTACCTTCAAGCTGTTAGGCATTTATCAAAGGACTTCATATGATAATAATTAGTAGAGGTAAAATCATTGAGAGGAGGGGTAAATCAGTGAGTCTAGATATTTCAATTTCAATTACAATCCTTTCAAATTATTAAACAATCAACATATATCAATTTGATCAAGCAACATTAATAAGAGAGCTCATTCATTCAATGCATACACAAGATCAAACACAAAACACATAATTCATGGGGAATAAAACTCACTCTTAAGCCTGTAACACATGGACTACTGATCTTATAAGAGATTACAAACAAGAAACTAGTCATGTCCTTTAGACCAGAAACCTTGATCAAGTCCTCCTGACCAAAGGCCTTTAGTGAAACACGTATTTCACAAGGAACAACTACTCCTAAGGAAGATCAATTCCTTTAGATCCTCATTTGAAGTAAAAACCTCCATCTTAGAATTGATGTCTTCAACACTTGATGATGGATCTCTATTTTTCTAACACCTACACAAAATCCCTCTCTATCTCATACATGCCTCTCACATATGCATGCCACAAACTCTCTCCTTCTTCACTCAAACTTCTTCACATATCTTTAAACTATAAGAGCACTATTCTAACCTTATAAATATGACCAAAAGGTCATACACATAGTCAACAAACTCTTCTGCTCATCAACTCATGCAATAGTCACACTACCTATCCTCTTTGTTAACAAGCCTTGCTCAAGTCTCTCAAGTCTTTCACCAAATATAGAAACCATCATATTTGGTTTCATTATTTATAAATAATTTATGAAATATCAAGTCCACAATCTTCTTTGTTGACCACAACACATGCCTTTACCCTTATGACATCTTACATGGGTCACGCTTAAGGACAATTATTTTTCAAATAAGCCTACGTCACTTTTTAGGTCCTATGGAGACCCATTCACCTTTTGATACTTCTCCCAAAAAAATAAGAACATAAGACTACTTTCAAATACATGAGTCCACTCCTTATGTCCCCTTAGACATCCTCAAATGATCAAAATCAACTATGCTCACTTCTGTGTATGCACAAATAACATTTTATGCACATAATCATCGTGAACAAATACACAATCAACTTCTAAACCTTTGTTCATACTACATACAATTAGTTAAACCTTCATAATGCACACAAATGGTCCTCATGGAGTATAAAACACTCTCAAATATCTAATTCATCATGAGACATCAAAATAACATCAACATAAGATCAAACATCCTCCTTGGGTTCTTAACAGAGAATGTTGAACACATAGTCAAATTTGAACCTTAAAATCTTTGACTGTAAACACTTTAAGATCTTCAAATTTATATTTCTAGATGTGCCTTGGAGTCCTCTACAAATTTATTTTTTACTACAAGGTCAAATTTTGCATAGATAGAAAGTTATGGTTTAAAAATGAGACATTGGTCTTTCTTTTGTTAAATTTAAATATTTGAATTCAAACGGTCACAGTTAAACATCAACCACTTTGCTCACATCTTATGTCCTCACATCTTCAAATTAAATGCACACCATAAATATTATTCTAACTTTAATTCATAGTGCACCAATTCCCAAATGTTAAACTTTGAATAATTGACATTATCTCGTGTAATCTTGTAATCTTGACTCAACACACACCATTGATCTTTATGGATCAGCTAGGTTTTTATCATACAACATGTATTGTTCGATCCATCTGTATGAATACTCACTCACCATTAGATCCTTATCTTTTACCTTTGCTCAGTGTTAAACAACTATCACTTTAACTAATTTGACTCTACTCACACCATTAAATCAATCTTATATGATCACTCGTGCACCGTTGGATTTTTATTTGGTCCTAAAATTTAACTCTTGAAAAATTGACTAAGTATGGGGACCATTTATTATTTGCATATAAGGCTAAATTTGGACCATAATAAATTTTGCTTCACTTAGATGCATGATCTAAAATTTGGACCATATGATCTCCTCACATAGGAGAATCCAACCATGTGTCAAACTAATCCTAAAACCTTCACATGTGTGAGATATAACTCTATTAATATGTTCAGTTAGATTTTTCTACCACATAACCAACTATGCCAAGAACTTGTTTGGAAGGCCAACTTTGCACATGCATATCTTTTGATGTGCTTCATGGCATGATTTGAAAATTACCGCAACTCAACTAGGCACAAAATTGAATAAACCCATATGATCATTTTCTCCTCACACTTTCACACATGTGAAATATAAGAACATCAAAATTCCTACTCATATTTTCTTTTCATATTGCAAATTTGGCTAAGTATGGGAAAACACTGTCAAACCGCTTGGGAACCCAACTTTATACTTGTATATCTTATGTTGCACTTCATCACATGACCTAAAATTTAGTGCATAGTAACTAGGCACAAATGTGATCATAACCACATGATCAAATCCTCTTGAATCATCCACATGTGGCAATGGTGATATCAACAAATTGCCTACTCATATTTTCTGCCACTAGATCCAAAATTTCTAAATGAAAATAATGATCAACCTGATGAAATACACACATGCACACAAGCACTCAAAGTATATAAAACCTATTATAGGTACCCTTGCACATGTTCAATACTCCATAATCATCCCTGAACATCTCTAGCCATGTAAAAATTGAAGATCAACCAAGTCTTCTTCAAGCATACTAGGACAAGCACATTACACACTTTGTCATTGTCACTTAGACTATCAAGGCACTTCATCCACTCACCTAGACATATTCATGACATCATCATGACATCATTAACAACACTATAACATAATAACACCACATAATAATATCTTGCCTCTATTAAAGGACTAAAGTAACACGTAGTTGTTGCCATTGTTACAAGTCTTACATCTCAGGCATCATGATCTACTCTCCATTCAAACTCTCTGGAAGTTCTAGCTCTGCCATATATTATTGCCGCTAAAGCAACCTTCATCACCATCTTTAGGTGCATATATGGTTATATTTAATTACATGACTGTAAAATAAAATATAATAAAAATAACAATATGAAAGGTCAATTCACTCCGTCCTACCTCTATAAATATGATAAATGACATTTGTACAATGAATTTTTGATATCCATTGTAATTTTGCTTGTAAGGAAGAAGAAGGAAACTTTATGTTCACTCTTTCATCAGGAATACAAATAATATTACAAAACTTTATGTCTTATGTTATTATTTATAGATGTGTTGTTCCTAAGGTTAATGCATCATTCTCCACCTTCAAACAATACTTGATTTATTTTCAAACTATCAAAATACATTTACATTGTATTTTTTGATGCATAAGATGAGATATGTGTTTTCTTACCCATAAATGACTTTTCATATTCCTTATTTTCTATTTTTCTTCTAGAAGTAAAAAGTGATAGAATCCAAAATCAAATTCTGTATATAAGTATTGTAAATGTTTTTTTTGAATTTATTGTTTTCAGTAGAGGGAATCTCCCCTTCAAATAGAGGAGTGGCTTTGTCCCCTTCACTATTCTCAAAACCTCATATTTATCTTAGTACAAAATGTTTTCCAAAAAAATTTAGTGCCCGCTATGGGACATGTTTTAGGTATTGTTGTGTTACCCTAAGGACCTATCACTTCATGATCTAATACATTCATAAAGTGGAGATTTTTCTCTACTCACTAAGTGATTGATAGTTAAATAATGTTTTTAGATCTATTTTATCATCCTGACTTATAAGAGATTCACAAGATTTAGTAAAACTAAAGGAACTTTTAATCTATTGTTTGAATTACAAGAAAGGTTTGGTTTCAGACTTTCTTCAAAGAAGATAAAGAGATTTGGCCCAATATTGAATAGAACTTTATTCCTCCCCAATATCTTAATTATAGAAATAGATTTTCAAATCATACCAGTCGTGCCAATAGTATGGGTCCATGAATTGGACCATTGGATCTAAGATTTCAAATTCATGAATTACCCAAAGGGTCAAGAAATTTTTTCCCCAAGTTCACCAATGATAGTAAACAATACCTAGATGAACACATAAAATTTATTTTCTCTGCTTTTTGCATTCTAGGTGTGGAGCATGAGGATGTGCTATTCAGACTATTTGTTGAAACTCTCAACATAAGAGGAGATGAATGGTTTCATCATTTCAAACTTGGTTGTAGTACGAATTGGAATATAATGAGAACCAAATTTGAAGATAGATTTAAACCAATAGATGATAAACATTCACTCTTAGTATAACCAACACAAATAAGAGCCTCTTGAACCCATGATTTAATTCATAACCAAATTCAACAAGTTGGTTCATAATATTCCATGAAATTCCTTACCCACTTTGAAATTTAAAAAAAAAAAACTTTGTTAATGCACAAACATGAGAATTAAGTTTTTTCCTACACCAAAATCAGATTCCAAATTTTGAACAAGCCTAAAGTCAATCCATCAAGATAGAAAATGACATGATAATGGTAAAAAATCTAAAAACAATACGCACTCAAAGGTAAAAGACATGCTACATTAGATCTATTAGTTAAAAAACTAGAAATGATCTACTAAATTTGAAGAAACAAATTCCTGACTCCCATCCAATTGCACCATATCAAGATGTACCTTGAAGACCCTTTATTCCATACAATAATGTACACCCTTGTCTTCCTACTAAAAAACCCTGAAACTTGTTATTGAAACAAACCCTGATCAAATCAATTTCTCATGCACCTGACATGATACCAATGAATATGGTGGTTATAACTTTCTAAATTATTTTATATTTATTTAGTTTTTCTCCTTGGTTGAACCATCAGATGAATGTGTTGCAAAAACCTTTGATTGTGAAATTCAATAATTTGTTGGCAACTTGACCATGGGTTATCTAGAATTTTAAAATGATGAAGATGATCAGGATGAGAGAGTGGAAGATATGATCAATCACTCATTTATTATGTTCACAAGAGCTCATAATGAGAAATTTAATACTATTGGAAAATATAAAGAAACAACAAACATAATGGGAAAGATAAGGTGCATGAAGATCCAAAGGTAATGCCTCTATTGGTTATACTCAATAGGGGTATGCCTTTGCCTGATTTTTTGAAGGTTTAATCATATAAGGAATTGGGAAATATTCATATGGCCTTAAATTATGAAGGTCTTATTTTGGTTATCCTCCATAATTTGATATCATTGATAAGATGGATAAAACCAAGATTCAGATCACTTAGGCCAAATATCTTAGGTCAAATCTGGATCAACTTGACTAGTTGGTTAGGTTCATTTGAGGAAAATGACTCATCTCTTCATCTAGAACACATTTAAGAGAGACACATGCTAGTAATTTTGATCCTCAAAATCATAGGGTTGTTTTAGTTCAAGGTGGTGAGAAACTAGATCCTTTCTATGTTTTAATTTTTATTGGAGGATTTTGGGTCAATAATTACAACATTGATTTGAGACTTTAGATAATGTGAATCTAGCTAATGTTGGACATGGATTAGGTTTAACATGCATAAAAACATTTGGTCAATGTTATTCCATGTAAGTTGAATAAGTCCCTCACATTGGGAAAATCAAAGATGCCTAGGTGGCCCTACTAGCCTTCTCAAAAAAAGGATCAAGTTGAAAATATTGGTGGTAGATATTCCTCCAAGTTATGGGATGTTTCTAATTAGAAATTTTTACAAAGATATTGGTGATGAATTTCAAATGGACTAGACTCACACTACTATTATAATAAAAGTGCTATGTATATAGGGATATGATATTATAATGTATTTGGGTTGATGGAGATGTTGACATGTGACACACATCCCCCTTAGTTATATGGGTCAATAATGCTGGTCAAATGAGTAACTAGTGGAATTAGTAGTTTGGGTAATGAGTGAGCTTATATTGGGATTAGGAGGTTACCCATCCATTATTAGTAATAGAGGTATGTGTAAAGGATATGAATATCATTTTAAATGATATCAAGTAAGTGTTGAGTCCTTTATTTATTATAAAGATATTGGAGGTATCCCCCTCAAAGTGAAATTGTGGAGTTATTCCTTCCTTAAGGAGTATTGTATGGTATTAACCTACCATAAGAGTGTTATTCTATTTTAGAATATATTAAATATTTAGTCATCTTGGCCCACTAATATCTCTTATGTTGTGTTGATCTACATTATTGATCTAGGTGGATCCATGTACCGTTCTATTTTTCAAAGTCTTCAAATTCATCTCAAAGCAATTTCACATTGTAGTACTTATCGAGATCTTTTTGACGCTTTTTGCGGTTTGCAAAACGGACACCGTATGCAAAAGTTATAGGCCGCTAAAGTTTTGGTTCAACAGGGAAAAATTTGGTGTCGTAAGTGACGTGGCACAGTTGAGGAATGCCAAGTGGACCAATCTCCATTTGACACATGGCAAATAATTAGAGGGCAAAAAAATATTGGTTAGGTGTTTTTTTATGCACATGGTATTTGATAAATTCAAATGTATTAAAGGCACCATGTCTATCACGCCACCCAAGGAAAATTTCAAAGTCCAAGGCACCAAAAAGGAGGGAAGAAGAATTCAAAGCGTTCAAAATTAATGCTTGACACCTAGGGAGGAGACCCTGAGCACGCCCAATGAGAGGCCGATTCATACTCAGTCAAGGCACCTAGAAAGGTGGGAGGAGGTTTGAACCCTTGACCTACCGCCCAAAATTGAATAGCCTTGATCGCTTCAGCCACAGTGGCTGAAATGTTACAAAAGGGAGTTATTTTTACTTGTATTGACATGGATTTTTGACTGTGTAAAGAGAATTAAGAGGATTAGAGCCTTGTTTTTGCCTTGTACGGCCTTGGGCTTTTGTTTTCAGGTCCAAGAGAAATATTTGCAGGCAAATGAAGATCAGAGAAGGGAAAATTGAAGATTTGTAAAGGTTTTTTGAAGCCATTTGTTGCAGCATTTTAATAGAACGGTCCTCACTATTGGGCGGACCTAGAGATGTAGGCTATTGAAGCCGAACTCCATTATCAATTTGCTGGTGTTATCTTTGATTTTCTCTTATTATTATTGCATCTTGATCTTCATTTTAATTCTAATTTTACTTTCTTTATGCAAAATTAAACACAAGAAAGTGAATATTTGAAAGATCTCTTAAACATGAACAAGCGATTTTCGAATGTACTACACTTGTATTTTTAGTTTACAGATCAATTATATTTTACATTATTCAATTATTACAAGTGTGGATCATAACAAGTGGTGCCATAACTTTGATGTAGGCAAATTGTATGGGCAAAACCCTAATTTTGGAGAATCATTTAATTTTTTTAATCTATTGTGAACTTTTATATAATTTTTTATTGAAGTTGGATAATAATTCAAGGATGTCGTGGTATAAACTTTAAGGTTTGATGATTATTTGGGAGCTAGTTATTGCTATTTTTTTGTTATAAATTTGTTATAAATTGGTCATATTAGCTGTAATTTTAGGAATTATACTATAATTTTTTGTTGAAGTGGTATCATTTTTTAAGGAATCTAAAATAACTATAGACACTCTATGTTCATCACTTCCATGTTGAAATGATAAATCAAAACAATTTATTGCAATACCGCATAAAACAAGTTAGAAATGATTAAAATGTTCTAAATCATTTGCATAATTTAATGTGCACAATTTGTGACACATCTGTACATCCATGATTGGGGTAATACACCACATCATATCATATACTACATCATCAACATCTTGAAATTGGTCCCCTTCTTATAAATGTCTCACTAGGCATATTAAACCAAGTAAATCAAACCTTGCAAATGAGACTATAAAAGGACAAAATCAACTTAATTAGCTAATTGTTTGATTAGGCTAATTAAACTTATTTTAAAATTGAGGTTACATGGAATGTACATGTCAAAAATATTATAAAATCAAATATTTCCTAATATCCTCATCACATAGCAAGTTGTCAATTAAAATTTCATGGAAGAATCAAACAATCCTGAAAATCAAAGAATCCTTACCTTCATAAATGTGAGAGGTTGATATTATAAGAGGCCTAATTAATGAAGACATGGAATGTGGAAGAATTTGGGATGAGTATGTGAGAGGGATGTAAGATATGTATAAACCTTAATTTACACTATCCATCAATGAAGACATGTGTTCTATGTTTTTTGTCTATAGATTGGTGATATTACATCTAGAATCAACATATTCACCTTGCTAAATGACAAAATCACCATATGATAAATTCATGAGACCTTAACAATCATAATTTCAACTTCCTCTTACTTTTCAAAGACCACAAATATAAACACTAATTTTCTTTAGGTATCAATTGTTAAATAAGTGGTTTATCTAAAAAACAAACACATTTTTACAAACACATTTCACTTTGGTGATTAAACTATGAACCCGCATTTGAATTTGGTGCTTTATAATACTTATATTTTCAGTTATTTGAGTGTTTTTTATTTGTTTGCGGTGGCTTATCATTTGTATTCCCTCCCTTTTCCCACTTTTGGAACCGTAGGTGATCAAAAGCACATAGGTTACTATTTCCTTTTTTTAAAGTGAAACTAGAGTATGCTCTTCTCTTTGCCCATTTATGGGATCTTGAGGATCAAAAATAGTGAACGTTTCCTTTTATTTTGGCTATTTAAGGTGGATCACATCACCACTAATGAGTCCTTATGGCATGGTTACTGATATTTCATCTGCTCTCATACCTACCAACCCCATTTTCTGGTGGGGGATACAAATTGAGGGTAGGTGTCATAAGAGCTAAGTGGATATGTGTTTGAAGCATAGTCTATGATTTAAATGGGTTTATCCTTGAGGATAAGCTATCATAAATCACCCTCAAATTTTAATTTACAATATCACTTCACTTATATCTCACGGTTGAAGTGGTCACGAAGGGGATAGACCCTCCCATGAATTGCCTATTATTGTTCTTCTTCCATGAAATTTTGAGCCCTACGTATCATGAGGTATATTGGGGAACATCTAGAAAGCCTTGTCAAAACTTATAATAATACTTTTTGACCATAAATGATTTATAATGCAAGGGAAACTAACCTCCCTCAAGATCTCATGACATATCACTTGAAGTGAGGGTTAAGATATTAATTTGTTCCCACTTCTTGTGAGGTAGATACGTGGGCTACAATTGTGGCATACACCCATTTTACCACTAAGATAGGGTTTTTATTATGTGTGTGTCATTGCTTAATTTTTGACATATACTCATTTTGAGTGTTATACCTTACATGTTATCCAAAGTCAAACTTTTTCATTACACATTTGCATGTTAAGGCAATACTTTACCCAATTTTTGAGTCATTTTATCTTGTCCTAATGTCATGTTTTCCGATTGAAATGGTAACTTATTTATATTGTAACATAATGTTGTTCATTTGAAAACACATCCAAATTAGGTCTGTTCTAAACCAAATCTAATTCCAAATCAAGTCAATCATTATAAGTAAACTAAATTCAAGTTTTAAATCAAGTCAAACATTCCAAGTCAACTATAATCAACTTTCAAATTAAGTCAAACATTCAAAATCAACTAAATTAAACTTTCAAATCAAGTCAAACATTCTAAATCAACTAGATTAAACTTTCAAATCAAGTCAACTATTCTTAAGTTAACTTTCAAATCGAGTCAAACTTCACAAGTCAATTGTTCCTAGTCAAAGTTGAAGTCAAACTTCTAAAGAGATAAAATCAAAGTCAAAGGTAAAATAAAATCAAACATTCTATTCAAGTAAAACTAAATCAAATCCAAGTCAAAGATAAATTCAAACTTTCCAAGTTCAAAATTCAAAGGTCAAAGCAAATTAAACTTAATAATTTAACTTTATATGTCAAAAAATTGAAATCCAAATCAAAAATCTAGTTAAAATATGAATATTTAAAAAAATCCAAGATCAAACTTTTGAATTTTCAAAACTTGTTTTGTAGATGTGCATCATATGACTATAGACACTTGACATTCAAATATTGAACTATAACTTTAAAAACTACTTGAATTGCACATCATTCCACTTTGATAGTTATATTGATGAGATCCAATCAAGAATTATGCTTTGAAATTTACATTGACAAACTTAAATCAAACATTCTATTTTGACCAAAGAACATTCAAAAAACACATCAAGAAACAAATTGACTCAAATACACTTTGCAAATCTAAAAGTAAACTTTGGATTAATAAGTAAAGACTTTACATGCATTCAAATCAAATAAATTCAAATGTCTTATCATGATTCAAGATGAAGATTATCAATTCAAACATGCCTAAATACACATGAAGTGGGGTTTCATACAACCCTACCTTTGAGGATGAATGGTATTATGATCCACTTGGATATTATTGAAATTCTAGAAACTTAGAGGACAAGGTACATCAACCTAAATATGAGAATGTGCCACTCAAAATGGAGGAAGTACGTAGTTTTGTTCAAATAGAGGAAATAACCCTAGAGGTAACTTCTACTTAGGAACAAGCTCTTATACAAAGCTCCAGCCAAAACCTAAAATTATTTAAAAAATGGAATGGCAACTTGTAGATCCCTCCCAACACAACTAAGTCATTATTTCCCAATTATAACAGACTAGTTAGCTTTCAGCTACTTTACCTATCTCTCTAGTTATTGCTTCATTTAACAATCCCCCACTTGTGGAATGAAACCCAACATAATATAAATAACAACATGATCCTTCAACCAATCCCCCACCAAACATAGATTAGTTATCCAATCCATAAAAAACACCTCTAGTGGATCCATTGCAGTAAGCTACAAATAATTTGCCATTAACATTTCCTAATCCACATCAAGTCCCTCCAAAAGTTCAACATGTACCTTCTACCAATATTTAATAACAAGTTGAAAAAAATATACAATAAACACTACCTAATCCACATCAAGTCCCTCCTCATTCTTAACAAATCCCTTCTTATAATCCACAATAGTAATTTGTAACCAATCCACAATAGTAAATTATAAATACTACATCACATAAAGTTGTGAACAATCCCCAACAGGTCCTTTCCAATTTATAACAACAAATTCCTAATAATCAAAATCAAATCCCCTTCTAATAGCAAGTCCCTTTCAATTCACAACAAGTCCCTATCTATAAACAAAAAAAATACTCCATATCATAAACAATGCATTTCTTAACCACTTCCAAATATAAGTCAACAAAAATGTGCTCTATCATCAATAACATCCTAGTTAAAGTGTGAGTAACCTTAATAGCTCAGCACAAAGGGTACCCATTATGACATATTTCAATCCAAATGTGCCTATTTATCTAGGCCAATCCCATCCACCCTTAAATAATTGGAAATATGCACCTCTTCCATCTGCTCTCATGCTTTAGGATTGGCAAGAGATAAAAGAGGTTATTTTAGGAATCCAATTAGTTAATAAGGGTAATAAATGCAAGTTTGATGAGATATGAACCTATTCATTTGATATGAGTTTCCTTCAAGTGCCTCTAATGTCTCATTTTCGATCACCTAAATTCGATAAATACAAAGAAAAAGGTGATCCTAGAGAGTACCTTAAATAATTATTTATAACATGTCAAGAGATTACTTACAACAACATTTATTTGCTTTGCTTGTTTCCATGCATCTTAGGTGGGCAAGCCTTTGATGGTTTCTTCATTTACCATAGGGACCCATCAACACTTTTGAAGACCTATCTAAGAAATTTGTTAAACACTTCTCATATAACATAGAACATGATTTGACCATGGTTGAATTACGCAATGCCAAACAATGGGGTGGGAAATAGTTTTATGCCTACTTGCAATGTTGGAAAAGTTTGGCCATTGTGTTTACACACAACCTTCTAGATGAGTAGTTATCAAACATATTCACTTCAATATTAATGTGGATGTAGCTCATAATTTGAGACTTCATCATGATGACACATTTGAAGAGATTATATACAAGGGGATGTAAATTTAAAAAGATCTTATTAACAAGGGGTTGGTCAAAATTTATTCTCAGACTCAAACATAAACTCAAACCCCAACATAGACACAAGTAAACACATCTTAAAATCCCAAGGTATTAAATATAAATGAGCATGTTGTAGGCAATGGACTAACTGAATCCATATATATGTGAATGATGTAATCACCACCTATCTAAAATACTCCACCTACTTAGTCCATTGCATTGAAAAGACTGCCTCCACAAAGGAATCAATATCAAATAATGTTTTTCTCTCACTTGGTGAGCCCTTAACAACATTATTCCAAAAATTGGTTGCAACAAACATGGTCATTTGGCCAAATACAAATCCCTTTGAAGAAGTCCAACCAAAGCCCACATGATATAGGGATAATGAATATTATGATTAACATCATGTTAAAATCCATCAACTTATGGGTGTTTGAAACTCAAGCTTTTCATCCAAAACTTGCTCGAGCATGATGAAATTGAGATAGAGAATGTTGCTTCTATTTCAAATAAAAACATGGGTAGTTACAAATACCCATTTATTAAATAAAATTTCAATAGTCAGTGTCAACCAAATAATTAAAATTGGAATAACCATCCTTTGAAAAATCAAAATTGGGCCAAAATCATAATCAAAATTATTGTAATCAACGTTAGGATTCTCAAACCAAGCAGATTGGATAACATAGTGTCTCATATGACTATAACAATGTTGTGGGCCATATTACCAAGAATTATATGGCCATTATTAATATAAATCCCCATCCATCATATAACACTACTCAACATGTTTCCATTTCCATTCTAGGACCTCACCCTTCACATTGTAGAGGCCCTCTTCTAACTCAAAATTGCATTATTGCAACTCAATGTCCATAGGTTACAATTTTAGGTCCTACATCTCCTCCTTCCAATTCAAGTTATCCTCTTCTGACTTAAAATTATGATGTTTCAACTTGATATCCATGAGTTACAGTCAAAGGTCTTTAATCACCTCCAAACAATAATCTAGTCCAAGGCTCTATGCCTTTAAAGTCCAAATTATTTTCTTCTAACATTGATAAGTAATATGATCTTATGGATCAATTAAATAAGACACAAACACAAATTTCTATTCTATAGCTTTTACGTACATTCAAAGGGAATAAATAAATATTTGTGAGCTTCTAAGATAATCTAAGGTTCTAAATGACATCAATCCTACTCAATTCCAAGCATTTATGGGGCATTTATCCCCAGGTCAACATCTCACATTTGACCAAAATGACATATCATCCCTTGGTCCATTACATAATAACCCCCTTTATATTGAAGCAATCATTTCTCATCATAAGATCAAGTGGGTTCTCATATACAATGGTTTGGGTTTAAACATTACCTCATTAGAACTGGTCAAACATTTGGGGTGCACTTCAGTAGATCTGCAACCAGATACCATCACTATTAAGGCATATGCCAATGCATAGAGAGAATCAACATGTATCATTTATTTATTTATATTTATTGAACCTGTTGTCCATGATACTCTTTGACATGTCATTGATATTAAATTTCCATAAAATTTACTTCTTGGACATATTTAGATCCATGAAGTATGCACATTACCTTTTATATTACATTAATGTCTAAAATTCCCCCATTCTAGAATGGAGGTTACTATTCTCAACAATTTATAACCATATCAATATCATAAACATTTGGAATCTGAATATGGTCAGTAAAATTATCATCCTAAAACTAAGCATGCACTGAAAAAGGACAAGAAATTCTAATTACATTGACCCAAGTAACCTTGCATCCACTTCTAGTGATCCACCTCCTCAAATTTCTTCCCATTTCATAATTGAAGATAAGGGTCATGACATGTATAACATCAAATACACATTTCATATTGCCAAACTATCCAAGTATCCTAAATCTCATGGTCGGCCCAAGATGGAGTGGTGCAAAAAGGTTGATTCTCATCCAAAGGGGTCTCATCTTTTTGTTAAAAAGGGTTCATTGAATCAATAACAACTAAATATTTTTAGGGATTCCTAGTTGTATAATGATGATTTCACCTCATGATATCAAAGCATTAAATACCTCATTCCCAATAGAATCATGGCATATCAAGATTACAAAGGAAAGGTCCTAGGGGCAAACTAACAAGGTATACTTTAGCCCTTCTTTGTGACCAAACATAAAGGTACTTGAGGCATTGGATACAAACCACCTGGGTGTGACCCCTCAGATCTTGAAAGTGATATGAATTTGATGTCTAATGAAGATGATCCCAATAATGATGTAGAATCCTACTGTAGTATCTATGATGAGCTAGTTGACTCAATCCTTTTTGATAACAATGTCATCCTTACCATCGCATCCACATCTAATTTCCCTCTTACCCTCCATTACCCTATATTAATTAATTAGGACCAAAAAAATCATGGTATACCATTGGATGACTTCCAAAACTAAGAATTAATTTTATAATTCATGTACCTTAGGGATGGTTTGTCGATTGGAGACTAAAAAAAAGGATTTAAAATTACATTGGACCTTGCTGCCTACTTTGGAGAGCATACAAACTTCCTTAATTAATAAAATAAAATAAAAAATCAAACATTAAGGTTCACTAGTGAAAACCTCTCTAAGGCACTTTTGGACCAAAGTAAAAGTAAAAATAAAGATGTCCCTTAGTGAAAACCTATTTCATGCACCAAAAAATGAAGAAAATTTCTCTATTCCATAGGAAGCATAGAGCCCCACAAGTCTTTGCATTGTATTTGGTTCAGATATCAGTCTAGAGTAACAAAAGACATTTGAACAATTAGTTCAAGACTTTCCTCAAGCATTTGTTGAATGACCATTACCTTCCATGGATGATTCTGAGTCTTTTTACATAGGTGAGCCTACTGGCCCATAATTAGATGGAAAAGATCAATTCCTACTAGTACCCATTATATTAGAGGATGGTTTCACACTGATTGTGGAAGATACCACCAAAGTTAATATTGGTACTGCAAATGATCCTAAAATTTTCAATGGTGTGTCCCTTACTATAGAGTAACACGAGTTCATATTCATCATTCTTGAGGAATTCATAAAAATATTTGCATGGTCTTATGCTGATATTCTTGGGTTAGATCCATATTTAGTCATATACCATTTTGTTATGCACTTAGAAGCCAAGCCTATTAAATGAAAGTTACAAAAAATGCATTTGTGCATTACCATCTTAGTCAAGAATGATCTGGAGAAATTTTTGGGAGTAGGATTAATTAGACCAATTGATTATTCTAAATGGATTTCTAATATCATCTCAATTCATAATAAACCCACTGGTATTCACCTATGCATGATTTTTAGATACATCAACAAGGCATGTCCCAAGTATGATTTCCCATTGCCTAACATTGATACGATCATAGAATAAACAATAGCATATGAAATTTTATCCCTCATGGATGGTTTTTTAGGGTATAATCATATTAAAATAACATCAAAATATTAACATAAAATAATGCTCACTGTTCTATGGGTAACATTATGTTATCAGGTTAAGTCATTTAGCTTGAAAAATATCAGTGATACATATCAACACGTGATGACTGTCATCTTCCATGAGATGATGCATGATATTTTTGAGGATATTGTTGATGATAATCTTGGAAAATCAATAACATGTGCAAGAGACCCAACAATTCTACAAATAATCTTTGAAAAAGCTCATGAATATAAGGTGCATCTTAATCCAAATAAATGTGTATTTTGTGTCACTTTAGGAAAAATTTTAGGCTTCATGGTTTCCCACATAGGTATTAAAGGCAATCTTGCCAAGGTAATGGTCATCATAGTAATTTCTCATCCATCCATAATGAAATAGATGCATATCCTACAATTCAAAATTCATTCCATTTGTAGATTCATTTCCTAGCTTGCTGACTGATGCCATCCTTTTACTCACATCTTTAAGAAGGGCACCACCTTTCAATGGAACAACAATTGTTAAGAAACATTTGTGAATTTGAAAACTTACTTGGAAAGTCAACTAGTTTTGGCCCAACCAATGCCAAGGAAGTTGCTATTGTTTTACATTTCAATGATTGAATATAACTTGGGGGAATTTTTGGCCTAACATGATGATTGAAGAAAAGAACGTGCAGTATATTACCTGAGAAAAACATTGGTTGATTATGAACATAATTATACACTGATTGAGAAAAAAAAATTAGCATGGTATTCACATCTCAAAATTTGTGTCATTACATGTTGAATAATAAGACCATCATTATTGCAAAAGTTGACCCACTTAAGTATTTTCTCTCCAAAGCATCATTGACTAGTCGTATGGCTAAGTAGATTATGTTATTAAGAAAATTTGACATCAAATATATCAATCAAAAATCCATCAAAGAGAAAGTACTTGTAGACCATCTTGTCAAGGCATCTTTGTTAGACACACATCCTTTGAACATCCATTTCTCTAATGAGTCCATCTTTACTCTAGATGAATCATGACAATGGAAGTTGTATTTAATGGTTTCTTCATATCTCATGGTTTAGGGGTAAGCATTATATTCATTATGCCATAAGGGGATCTCATCCCTAAGTCATTTCAAATTGGTTTTCCATGGACTAATAATATTACAGAGTATGAGGTAGTCATTGCAAGACTTCACCTTGTAATGAAATGGAACATTCAATAATTGGTTATCTATAGAGATTCAAAATTGATTATCAATTAGGATATGGATCAATATCAAACAAAATATGAAAATTTTGTACCCTACAAAGGCATGGTTGGTAGTCTCAAACAAAAATTTAAATGCATACAGTTTGAGAAAATACCCATAGACAATAATAGATCAGTTGATGCCATGGTAGCTTTTAGATTATTGATAGAAATATCTTCTAATGTTTGTGATTATAAGTTCCTCATTGAAAATATTTTCACACTAGCTACTATTCATCCAAAATCAAACATGGAATGTGATATTGTTGGTCCCAATTCCCCTTAGTATCAAGACTTCCAAGACATATACACTTACCTTCAAGTTCTACCCATTGACTTATCACACAATCAACATAAATCCTTCATTCATAATATAGATCATTACACTTTACTTAGTGGTATGATCTATCATAGAGGTTATAAGGACTATTTTAGATAATTTGGACTTATCTATAGTCCAACTGAAAAATAAATATCAAGAATACATCCGTTTTTTTCAAAATTTTATAATTTTAAATTCTAGCCAATATAATAAATGGGGAATAGATCCAAATTAATACCATACTCTCCATGTGCAATTACATAGAACCCCAAAACTATTCAGTTCAAAAAATTATCTCCCATCCAATTTAGGGATAGAAATCCAGATTATTTGAAATAGTCCTTTTATGATGGGACACTATTTCATTATTTAAACTCAGGTGAATTTGAATTGACACTCGAAGACATGTACAAAAGGATTTATGGGGCCATACTAGTAGAATGGTCCTTTCCAATAAACTCTTTCATATAGGGTACTATTAGCCCGCAATGGAATCAGATTTGTGTGCTTATGTAAATAAATGCCTTAATTATCAAAACATGGTGATTTTATTCATGACCATTCACAAACACTTCACCCTATTACATTTGGTCATTTTCAATGTGGGGACTCAATTTCATAGGGAAGATAAACCCCACATCATTAGATGGCTATAAACATAACCTAACTACCACCAAGTTTATTACTAAGTAGGTTGAGGAAATCCCTCTCACTTACATAATAGGTAAGAAGATATCCAAATTCATTGTGAATCATGTCATTTGTCATTATGGCATTCCCTCTACCATCATATCAGATAATAGGAAGTCATTCAAAAACAAGGAGGTGAAATCCCTTTGTGCACAATTCCATATTAAACACATACGGTCAACTCCCTATTATTCACAAGGTAATGACCAAGTTGAGGTGTTTAATAAGACATGTCAAAATTATTAAAAAGATCATTAATGATGCTGGCCACTACTGACAATTTTAATTATTACCTACCTTGTGGGCTTACCATATGTAATGAAATTACTTATATGTTCACACAATGATTTTATATTGCATATAATAAGCATATATGAGAGATCAAACAACAATAATTGATAGTAGAGTAGAATACTAAATAATATATCAAAGCCATTTCAAGGGGGCAACCTCCAAAATAATGCACTAATAATAGAATACTTAACATAATCCATAAAGACTAACCACTACCTCCTATATATAGTCTACTTTTCCAAGGTTATTCCATAGGCCGACCTATCTAAGAACATAGAGAAATGTAACGAGTATATAAAAGAGGTATATAAGCCACAAGTTAGCCACACATATCCCTAGACACACCAATGGTTAAGGGCGTAGAAAGCCCCTCTCATTCAAAACAACGTTGTCCTCAATGTTGTGGCAACTATGGATGTTATTGCACAAATGCTTCATCTTCCGAAATGGCATCTTCACATGGTAGATTCTTCCATTTGATTAGGTACTTTGTAATCACTTTGGAATGTAGCTTCTTAGTACACATGTGAAGGATCACCTTAGGATTAAGAACAAATCTTCCCCCCTCATCCAATTTTGGTAATTCTATTTGAATGGCAAATCTATGTCTAATGACTTTATTTAGGCATGATACATGAAATACTAGATGTATGTGAGTGGATTAAAAAAACTCTAACTTGTAGGCCACACTACCAATTTTTTGCAAGATTTGATAAGGCCCATAATACTTAGGGAATATCTTGTTATCCTTTTTTTTTGCTTCAATGACATTTGCTTATATGGCTGCAAGTGAACAAAGACCCAATCACCAATGTCAAAATTCCTCTCACTTCTATGTTGATCTACCTATTGGTTCATGTGATTCTGGGCCATAGCTAAATTTTCACGCAAACTTGCAAGGACCTCCTATTGATGGTGAAAATGTTCTTCAACTACATGAACCTTAGGATGGACCTTCAAGGTTGAAGTGGTGGATGGAGGGTGGTATCCATATAGTGCCACAAAGGGATACATTTTATAAGAACTATGAATAGAAGTATTATACCACCATTTAACAAGTGGAAACCAATGAACCCATTTATCTTGTTTATCAGAAACAAAACAATGAAGATATCCTTCTAGACATTTGTTGACTACCTCAGTTTGTCCATCAGATTGAGGATGATAGGATTAACTATGAGCCAACTGGGTTCCCAAACATGTAAATAACTCAGTCCAAAAATTACTAGTGAAAATGGGATCTCTATCGCTGACAATGATCTTAGGGGTCCCATGCAATTTTTGAACTATATTGAGAAAAGCAACAACTATTGTACTAGCAAAAAATGGTTGTGATAAAGAATAAAAATGAGCATACTTACTGAGATGATCCAAAATAACCATGATAATATTTTGACCATCAGATCTTGGTAACCCTGTAATAAAATCCATAGATACCTCTTCCCAACGCTGCCTAGGGATGGATAAACACTGTAAAAGACCTAGGGTTTTGATGGTTTTACCTTTGTTTTGTTGATAGATATACATTTAGCCACATATTTTTGGACATCCCCCTTGAGTCCTTCCCAAAAAAAATCTTGCTTGATTTTGTGATAGGTTTTCAATAATCCTGAATGACCCCCAATTGGAGTTGCATGAAGTTCTTGAAGGATTTTTTATTTCAGAAGAGAATCATTACATAGGTACAGTCTATATTTATACCATAATGCATTACCCTCCCATGTGAATTTTTCAAATCCACCTAAACCTTATTAAAGATTTTGAATCAAATCATGGGCAGCACTATCATGTTCCCATTCTGATCATGCTTCATCTAGACAATCTACCCATAAAATGGTTATGGCACATAACAATGCCTCAACTGATTCATCCTTTGTGGATAGTGCATCTACCACCACATTATCCTTGCCTTTTTTTTAGAATATTTCAAAATCATAGCCTAACATCTTAGTTACCCAATTTTTTTATTTCTTCAGATGACAACCATTATTCCAAAAAACATTTGATATTATCATGATCAGTTTTACTTGAAAGTGACGACCCATCAAATAAGGTCTCCATTGTTTGACTGCATGCAAAATAGACACCATTTCCTTCTCATAGATGGGCTTGTGCTGATTTTTACCCTTTAGTTGATGACTTTCAAATGCAAGTGGTCTACCTTCTTACATGAGTACAACACCCATACCATACCCAGATGCATCACATTCAACCACAAAAGTCTTGGAAAAATCAAAAGTGGCCAATACTGGAGTAGTGCACATAGCCAATTCAATTGTTCAAATGCCTGGGGAGCTGTATCAGTCCACTGAAAAGATTATTTCTTCAACACATAGGTGAGTGGGGTTGCAATAATACCATAATTTTTGACAAACCTATGATAGTAACCAATTAGCCCCAAAAATCCCCATAGTTGCTTGAGTGTCTTAGGAATTGGCCAGTCCACCATTGCTTGAATTTTTTTAGCATCCACTTTCACTCCACAAGAAATTAGATGACCCAAATATTCAACCTCACAAGCCCCAAAAGTACATTTGGAAGGTTTAGCATATAATTGATGTTGTTCCAAAATGGAGAGTACCAGTTTCACATGTTGCAAATGGTCTTTCTAATATTTACTATAAATGAGGATATCATCAAAGAATACTAGAACAAATTTCCTCAAAAATGGCCTAAAAATAGTATTCATCAAACTCTAAAAAGTAGATGGTGCATTTTTTAGACCAAAAGGCATAACCAAAAACTCATAATGGCCCTCATGAGTTCTGAATGATATTTTAGGTATGTCTTCATCATGGATCTAGATTTGATGATACCTAGAACATAGATCTAACTTGGTAAAATAAAAATCACAATTCATCTAGCAAATTATCAATGACAAGAATAGAAAACTTATTTTTGATAGTGTACTTATTGAGTTCTCTTTAGTCAAGGCACATCCTCTAAGTATCATCTTTCTTTCTCACCATGACAACTGGTGAAGAATATTCACTTTTGGTGTGGCGAATGATTCCTACATCCAACATCTCCTATACCATCTTTTCCATTTCACTTTTTTGGGCATAGAGATACTTGTATGGCTTGATGTTGGGTGGTATACTACCAGGAATAAGTTTGATGGCATGATCATTTGTGCAACTAGGTGGAAGTCCTTTTGGCATGTCACCAAAAATAACAAAATGAGATTCAATCACTTGTTACAGATCAAGAGGTGGAGATGTTGAGTTGGTTGTATTTCCATGGAAAATAAGCGAGCTACAAATCCTTCAACACCCTTACAAAGAATCTTTGTCATTTGATGGGAGATAACAACTTATGGAGATTTAGACCTTAATCCCCTTAGCTCAAATGTACTTTCTTTAGAATGAAAATGCATGAATAATTCTTGGAAGTTCATCTCAATAGTGCCCAAAGTGGTGAGCCACTGTACTCCTAGAACAATATCAATTCCACCTATGGGAATAGAAAACATAGGAGAATCAAACAAGTAGTCTGCCATGGCCAACTTAATACTATGACATTTTCTTAAATAACTTGTAGTACTACCATCTACAATCATAACCTAAAATTTTGGAGCTAGATAAATGAAACAGTTCAAATAAGCAACCAACTTACTATTAATGAAGTTGTGTGTGCTCCTAGAATCAATCAAAATAGTGACCTTCTATTTCTTAAGGAAACCCTTCACCTTAAGAGTTTGGGGAGTACTAATACCTGAAAGGGCATGATAAGAAATAGTAGGCTGAAAGTCTTTAGATTCCTCCTTAGGACCTTCTGCATCCTCACTATGTACTTCTTCATCATCTTCATCATCATTGGCACCTTCAATGTAAAATAACTTCTTTTCAGCACAATGATGGTCTTTGCTCCATTTTCTATCACAACCATAACATAACCCTTTGGCTCACTTCTCCTTAATTTGTAATTATGTTAATCTGGTGGGTTGTGGAAATGATGGATTGAAAAGGTGTGATCACGACTAGTAGTGAAAGTTTTCCTTTTTGACCATCTCTTTTTATCCTACCATACGTGCCCTAGGGATAACTTCTAATACAGATTTTGGGTTAAACATTCAAACCTCAAATTGGATGCTATCTTTGAGGCCACCCAAAAATAAATCAGTCAAATTTTCCCCGGTGATATCTTCCACCTGTAAAGAGAGATTCTAAAACTGATGAATATAATCCTTCACAGTTCCTAATTGCCACAGTTTGGATAATTGGCTGAAATAATTCTCAAAGACATTATTTTGATAATGAGCCAAAAAATCCTTAGTGAAAATATACCATGTAACAAGAACACCATTCTTTTTCTTTTGAGCACATAACCAATGATACCAAATGAATTGCTCAGATTTCAGATATAAAAATGCCACTATCACCTTTTGAGAACCAGAGGTTTGATGTGGATCGAATAAATTTTCAATTTGGGTAATCTAAGTGAGAGGATCCTTACCATTGAACTTATGCATATCCACTTTTGGAAACATCGGTTTCATACTAGCATGGGAGTTTTTGGTGTTGAGAGGAGGATTTGAATGCTAAAATGGAGGGTTGTTGGGTTGAAACTAAGATGTAAGGGAAACCAATTGCATAGTGATATGATGTAATTCATTGTAAACTACATTAATCTCTCTGCACATCCTTAAAACATCAGCTTTAATTGCAACAAAGTCATCATGCTTCACCAAGTTTTTTGTCTACTTGAAGCTGAGAAATCATCGGATCTAATGTTCTAGATTCTATGCCATTGATAAAAGGAGTCTTAGGAGTTTCTTGCTCCCTTTTCTTCCCCAAGTACTAGAACCTACCATATACAAACCTTATGAGGGTTTTAACCCCAAAAAAAGTGTACCAAGAGATGGTATTATTGCAATCACCTTGCCAAGATGAATCTAATGAATGGATTTACGTCTAGGGTAAAAATTTTGGCATTAAAAAAGTGTAGCGATAGAATATACCATTGCGATCATCTCACTAAGATGAATCCAATGACTGCAATTGTGCAAAGAGATTTTTTTTTGGACTTTTTTTTAAATATTTTTTTTCAAAATAGTGTTTCGAACAATACTATGCTGACAAAAAAAATTAATTCTTCTCGGATTGCAAGTTATGTTTTTCTGCTCCCACCACTCCTAGAAGCCATGCCTCACTAGATCCAAAAAAAATGCAATAGAAAACTTGCCCAAATCGAAGATCTGATACCACTTGTAATGAAATTACTTAGATGTTCACACATAATGATTTTATATCACACATAATAGGTGAATATGAGAGATCACACAATAATAATTGATAGCAAAGTAGAATACTAGATAATATAACAAAGCCACTTTGAGAGGAAAACCTCCACAACAATGTAGTAATATTAAAATACTTAACATAATTTAGAAAGACTAACCACTACCTCCTATATATAGTCTACTTAGCCAAGGTTATTCCATAGGCCGACCTATCTAAGAACATAAAGAACTGTAACAAGTATATAAAAGAGGTATGTAAGCCACAAGTCTGCCACATATATCTCTAGACACACTAATAGTTAAGGGCATAACACCATACCAATGTCTGTATGCCTTCAGGTGTACCACTCTATTCCCTAGTTTTTGGTTTTGAAGCTATCCTCCTTATTGAGATTGAGTTGCCTTCCCTATGAATTTTAGTATAGGATATCATTAATGATGAAGATTATAAATTAGGATTGCTACAAGAGCTAAAAATATTGGATGATAAATAGCTATCCATCTTGAACCATCTCAAAACATATCAAAAACAACTACACTATAGTTATATAAACACATCATTTCTAGAGACTTTGAAGTTGGTGATCTTGTGCTGAAATAGAATCATAAAAACACCAACATGAACTATGAAAAGAAAAATAATTTTGAGCCTAATTGGTTGGGTCCATTCATTATCACAACAAACTATGGTTCTGAATCATATAGGTTGGTTACAATAGATGGGCAAGGCTTAGATGAACTCATGAATATTATGTATCTCAAACACTTTTATGCCTAATTTTGTTATCATTATCTATGATCACCCTTGATGGGGGATCCCCTTCCACATCATTTCCCATTCCCCTTCTTTACCTTCCTGAGTCAATACTTATCCTTGTCCTGCATCCTATTACTATTTTGATCTTGATTATGACCTACATTTATTATAGGTGGAATTAAAAACATTTTAGCATGCAATTCAAATTTGATCATCATCAACACATCTTTGTACTCAGAATATCAGAACATATTTGATACATAATGTTTTTTCATGGTTAGTATCCCTTAAAGGATCTTATTTTATCTCCTTCCTATTCTTTCCCTCATTTTGCATCACTTCTTTTACATCCTAGTTTATTGTTGAATGGTAGTCCCTTCACCTCCCAGTTTGTTGTTGAACCCATATCAAAGGTTGTTCTTCCTTTGCCACATGGTTCCTTGTACATATATTTCTATTCCCCTATACATCCTACTTGAAAAATAATATTGTATATATATATATATATATATATATATTTAATTAATAAAAAATAGAAAATATTAAAATGTAGTAAAAAATCCTAAAAATAAAAAAATCTCAAAAAGAAATACAAAGCCACAAAATATTTGTACAGTTTGTCATCCTATTCACTAGCAGTTTTCCCTCTTGGTTTTGTTCTAAGTGGCACTATTTGAGTATGACATGCATATACCACATTTTCATTTGAACATTGTACGGGTAATAACATCTTCTCTAATCATGACTTCTCCATGAAATTATATCAAATATGTTTTTCATTTCAATTTTGATCGTCTCACTCCCATAAGTGTTTTCCTATGTCTTAGGAGGGTATCTTTCATTCAATCACGATCATTTTAATCAACATCATCATTTCATAGTTATAATCCCTTCTGGGATAACTAAATCAACCTGAGGTCCACATAGACTATGTAGACAATGCTTATATACATGGGGTACCTGGGATCAACTTGATCATAATTATTTCTATTTTCATTATCTCACCCCTTTGATATTTGTCACTATATATATTCAAAATTTCCTCACATTCTCAAGTTTTTCTATACTATGCTATTTTTGTTTTGTGAGGAAATTATATTATGGTCTCATCATTTTACAAGCTAATTATACTACACTCTCATCATTTTGTAAGTCAATTCTATATTTATTTTATGTCAATTAATCTGGTCATTTCTTATCACAATAATAGCTTCTAGGGAGAACTACATTAACCTAAGGTCCACATAGACTATGTAGATAGCGCTTAGATACATAGAGTATCTGGGGTCATCTTGGACACTATCATTCCCATTTTCATCATCTTCCATCTGATATTTGTCACTATCAAAATTTAATTTTTCCTCGCATTATCAAGTTTTTCTCTACTATGCTCTTGTAATTTTGTGAGTCAATTATACTATGCTCTCTTCATTTTATGAGCTAATTATATTATGCTTTCACCATTTATGATCCAATTATGCTACATTATTTTTGTTTTATAAGTTAATTATACTACGTTGTCTCTATTTTTTGAGCTATGTAAACCATGCTCTCACCATTTTATGAGCCAATTATATTATCCTATCTGAGGTTCCCTGGACTTAGGGGAAAAACAAAAGAGTAAAGCCTTATTACTACACGCCTCTAATGGTTAGCTATTGTTTGTTTATTGTTTTCATATGTATGTATATATGTGTGAATTGCTTGATTGTTTGCTTGTGTGTTTAGTTAATTGAATTTGTCTTGGTACAATGCATCATGTTTTACATGTTGGATAATTAATCTTATTTGGGTCTTTATTTATATTTTTAGGTTTAGCTTAAGTCTAGTTTATGTGTGCCTTTATAATATTTATATATTCATTTATCCCAAATTTATTAGGTGGTACTCACCTCTCCTGTACACTTGTAGGCTTTAGAGTTACTTGCATGTAACTCCTCTCTCCCCACATGTCACACACATCTTCCTCACTTGTAAGAGGATTAGGGATACTTGACACACATGTTGAATTTTACATATGTAACTTTTTATTTCTTCTAGCTCTATTTCTCAAGATTTTGTCTCTCATTCTTCATGTTGTACAATTTTGCTCTTGCTCTTGCTCTTGCTCTTGCATCCTTGTGATACTCTTTTGGCTTAAGGCCACTTTCTCTCTCTTAGATTTTTCTTGTTCTGTACTTGGATATTCTTTGTTACAAGACTTCTAATAGATTGTAGGATTTTTCTCCATTCGACAGTTTCCCCATTTATTAAATCTCTTGCATCAACTTTGTGATTTGATTTCACTGCAAGCAAATTTTGATATTTTTGGTGTGGAATTAAAAGGTAATTGATCTAATTCCTTTCAAATTTATTTTAATTCTAATAGTTTTTTATTCAAAACAATTTAACTAAAAATATTTTATTCACTTTTTTATGGTAAGTATTTTTCATCTTTGAAAATTTTGTTGAGATGAATATCTTTAAATATTCTTTGGATCAATCAATGTTTCTAATAAAATTGATTTTTTTGATGACAGTTAATTTTGTGTTTTTTGCTCTCATGACTTCTAAATTTGCATTTTTTTTAGTTTTTAAGAAAGCTATGCAAACTATTTCTTTAAAAATCTTGAAATAAATGCAATTAAATATCAAATTGCATGTATAAAGGACACTTTAAATACTATACAAACCTCTTTTATTGAGTAAATGTAAACTATACGATCTTATATTGATGCTCTAAATACTAAATTTGCATCTTTTACACCTGATAATAGCTCTAATGTTGAAATTCATTATGTTTCTACACAAACTAAAACTTCTTTGAACACTCTTTCTATCAACCCCAACTTAAAAATAATGCAAAGTATGGGCTATTCAGGTGGTGGAGTTGGTAAGTGTGAAACTAGGATTCTTGAATCTATTTTTATTAATTTAAATACAAATTATAAAGGTCTTGGTTTTAATGATTCAACTGCTTTTAATGTAAATTTAGAATCATATTGTCTTCCTCATCGAAGGATTTATAATGTACTTCTTTTAATTATAATGCTTATAATCTCATACTTTGGGTAAAAATGATAAACCTTATATATATCATGGAAAACATGGGCATTGTATCTCTAAATGTTGAAAATTGCATCCATGCAAATCTTGGGGTAAATCCACTAATGGCACTTTGCATTGTTGGAAAATGACTAAATATTACACCTCTAAGGGTAAAATTGTTTAGATTTTTAAAGAAAATGGATCTTCTAAAGACTTTTATGTATCTGCATGTGATGTTTAATCTATTTCTTAACATCGTATATATTTTTTAAGTGACACATCGTCTTTGTCTTCATTTTGATTAAATTCATCTTTTACGCACCCTTACTTTTTTGATGTGGAAATACATTTTGATTATGTTGACTACCTTATTTTTGTGCATGATTTCACACTTTTGATGGAAGTTGTCTTTACTTCATTTGAATTAATGTACATCTACTTTTATTACATTATGTATGTAGATTGTATTTTTTGGCATAATAGTTACTTGAAAGATAAGTGTTAGCTTGTTTGTTTTGCAGATTTTATGAATTACTTATCTTTATTGTTAGTTTTTGTTCCATTACAGATCGACCAAATTGTCTGAAGAGGATTCTTGGATATTCTTGATGATCACACTTTCTTCCTTTTGACTTTTAGTGACACCTTCTCTTCTTCTTTATTTATCAAACTATTCTAATTCCTCTTGAAAGAATTTTCTATCAAGGGGGGATTAATGTAATTTCAATTCCATTCCTTATTTGTAAATGGCTTTCTTCACTTTTATAACCCTAAATTAATCTTAAGGGGGAGTTTTGGAGAACTAATATTATTTGGGTCCTTATTTATGTTTGTAGGTATATCCCAAGTTTAGTTTATGTGTGCATTTAAAAAATTTATATATGCACTTATCCTGAATTTATGAGGTGGTACTCACCTATTTTGTCCACTTGTAGGATTTAAATTTATTTGCATATAAATCCTCTCCCCAACATGTCACACACATCCTCCTCATTTATAAAAGGATCATGGACACTTAGCACATATGCTTAATCTTGCACATATAACTCTTTATTCTTTATAGCTCTATTTATTGAGCTCTTCTCTCTCATTATTTATGTTATATATTTTTAATCTTACTTTTGATCTTGCATCCTTGTGATAGTATTTTATCTTAAGGTCATTCTCTCTCTCTCTCTCTCTCACACACACACACACACGCGCACACACACACACACACACACACCTTCTTATTATGTACTTGGAGATTCATTGTTGCAAAACTTCTAATAGATTGTGGGATTTTTATCTATTTGATGGTTCCTCCACTTGTAAAATCTCTCACCTCAACTTTATGATTTTATTTCACTTCAAGGTAA
Organism: Torreya grandis; assembly: GCA_037957365.1. Lineage (NCBI taxonomy): Eukaryota > Viridiplantae > Streptophyta > Pinopsida > Cupressales > Taxaceae > Torreya > Torreya grandis. The sequence continues at coordinate 4,308,474 of JARHVA010000093.1, read as the reverse complement.
TATATGTTCTTAATTTTTTTCATTGCTTATTCAATGTTTTAATTCAATCTTTTTCAATATTCTTTCATTACACTTAGGTCTCGATTTTTTATATCTTGATATATGCTTGTAAACATTTGTATTTGAACTAATCCTTAACATAAATTATTAAAAATGTTATCAAAATTTGTTTTATAATTATGATGCTTAATGTCATGTGAAAAATTAAACATCAAGTGATTGAGGTTTATATAATGTCACACAAAGAGAAAACAATCCCATTTCAAGATCTATCAACATGGCTAAGTGTGATCACATGCATAATCAAAATGTCATCACTTTTTCTATATTCAAAACACAACAACTAAACAATATGGTTGCATATTTGCTAATCATGATTCACATCTATTAATGAGCATGTAAATATAGTTATAAACCTTTTACATCATGATCATAATGTTAATACATAAATTATAATCAAATCCTATCATAATCAACTAATAAATGAAAGGCATGATACAGACATACACAAATACATGATTTATTCCTATTTTGGATGTTGGGATTTCCATATACTCATGTCATGCAAACATTGGGGGCATCTGCTTATTTGATTTTGATACACACAGGCTATATGGTTGGATGATCACGTTTCATTATCATGTTTTGAGTTCATATATGTACTTACACATGCCTTTATCTATGATTATATCTTACATACGATACTTGATATGCTATACACATGACATTTTTTTCTAACATATTTGATCTATGGGATACTATGACATATGTTGGTTTCCTATGCTTTCCTTTATGCACTTCTTTTAATGTGTTGCCTTGCTATTGTATTCCTTGTTCGAGCATTTAATTATGCTCCATTATTTTTGGCATCCGCACCTATGTATGCTTTCTTTGACATTTGCATATGTCATTTTTTGTTGTATAGACATTTGAATATGTCATTATTTCTTTTGTGGACATTTAACTAAGTCATGTCCCTTTGATTGTGTGACATTTGAATATTCCCCTTATTTGCGGTCTCCTTAGACCATTATATTTTGACTTGCTTTTGAGTGCTCTTATATGTGTGATTATTTACTTGTTGAGCTGGAAGCATGTTATCCACAATTATTCAATACGTGGTACTTATATTAGTTTTTAAATTCAGTGGGGGCATATCATATAGGCATGTCTTCCACACATTCACAATTTTTAGATTGAGTGGGGGTATGCTTTGGAAGCATGTTCTCCACACCTATTCAGTATTCAACATCTCCAGATTATAGTGGGAACATGTTTTGGAAACATGTTCTTCGCATTGGTACTTATATCAATTTGCATAATTATCCATATATAGTGGGGTTATGCTTTGGAAACATGTTCTCCACACTTACATAGTTTTATGAATTGGCCAAAACATAGTTATATGATTCAGATTCATAGTTGTGGCATAATTCTATGCTTTGGTACCATTATTATACACAGTTTCAACATGAGACATATCTAAAGTGAATATGCTATGCAATTTATGCCTAATATCACAAAATTTAAATCAATTTCATATTCTAAAACTCTTTTTATGGATCGTTACCACATCACAAACTCTTATGTACTGATACCCTTGTCAAACTTTTAGAAAATTTATTGAGCCTATCTACTACAATAGTTAGTTCTACTTTTGGTATGGTTAAGGTGATTAAATCACTCAATCTTACCAAATTTTTAGGTTAGAATTGATTATATCATCCAACCTCACCAAGTTGTAAGTATGATTGGGTTGCACGATTAAACTAATCTCAACTACTAGGTGGTAACTCACCTTTGATCCAAGGTTGGGGGCATGGGCCTTACAATCTCTATCTCTCTCTATTTTCTTCGATATATGCACTTTCAATATTTATCTATATTTGTCATAATTTTAGTTTTAGAGCCTTATAATGATGCATCTTTTTCAAATCAACTTGTCGATAAGCAAAGAAGTTACATCGACACACAGGGGTGCTCCTAAACTTTTCTCTTTCAATTTCAATATATTTTAAGTAATTTCAAATTATATCCATTGATTATATATTGTAACATGCTCTTGGTTGTAGGTCAGTCACTAGTAAAGCACTCAAGTTGAGCACACACAAATACAAGTGTGTTATACACACCTAGGTATGCATTCCTTTCCTTTAAGATATCAATTTCATTACTAGATTAAAGGGAGGGGAATGTAGATGATATTTATGAATTATATATCACCTCAATCTTGTATACTGACAAACTTAGACCTTGGTTGTTCCTCTTAGTTCTGGCCCTTTCCCACTTTTGCAAGTATTGTATTTACTATATCTTGTGCCCCTTGGCCAATATCTTAGTCTGAAAAGTCTTATGTTGATGACCCAGGCCTTCTATCTTTCCCAAAAAAATTAAAATGTACTTATCTCCCACCTCTACAAATTCTAAGCCTATACCTACTTTCCTACTCCTTTGACACTAAGGTCCATGATAGACACTAGTGTCCTAACCTAAGGCAAGTGTCTAGTGCCCTAAAATCATCCAATTTATAAATGAAATATATCCTAATGGTTAGCCTAAGTTATTTAATGCGAGTTACTTCTCCACAAGGATTAATATAAGATCAATCCTCATTCATTCCTTACCTAAAAAAGACAAAAATAGACTAAGGAAACTTACCAAAAGCATTCTATTGATCAATCAATAAATCAAAGCTTCCCTATTATCTCTTATTTTCATATCAATCATAGGGACAACACATCTACAGGTCTAAAGTAATGAAGGAGTAGCCCAAGAGCCTGATTTTCAGAGTTACAAGCTAGGTCATCATTTTACTTACTTTCCATATATTGCATGATTCAAACACAAGATAACATGTAGGGGAGAACTACATATGTTTGAGGCCTTATTAAAAGTATTGGTTATGTAGGTAGTGCCAACTGATAGTGGGGTCTTTAGGAAGATTTGACACCATGTGCCGATGAACCCATTTTTCTCGAGGGTTACTATGAAGTTTAATAACTAGGCTTTTGTAATTTCATGAGTGATAGTCCATAACCCAGATCTAAATGCACCAGAGTGAAGGCAAAGTCAAAACCATAAACATCCAAGTGGTTGTATCATTTTATATTAAGCATTTCATATAGGATACTTGCATTGAACCCAAATAGTAGCATCGACATAACTATCCTAGGCTGATGTTAATGTCTGGAGCTCCAAAAATACCAGCTCCAGAATCTGATGACTGTTCTAAAATTGTCTTCCATCCTAATTTTTTCCTATTCTATATCCAACACTATGTTAACATTAGAACCAACTAAGTATATTACTTCTTTGTCATTTCCATACATAACTTAGTTTTACTTTCTCTATTTAGCCTATTCTTGGTATAAGAAATTCAATATATGCTTATATGTGAGTTTTGTACCCAATTGACCTGCTATAGATCTGATTATCACCCTTGTGCTTATTCATTTATATATACCCCTTTAATATAAATTTAGGGATAACTCCAATTACTTAGATTCATTTTAGGGTTAACCAATAACATAGTTTTGATTTGGGTTTTTTATACAGGGGCTTCTCACCTCTTGACTGATGGGGGGAAGATACTACATTGACTTTAATCAGTCATCTGTGATTATATGAGTTACCATAGGATTTTTTATCACCATAGTGTTGAGAAAATGTTTGTTACTACTTTTTGGGCATCATGGGGATGTCCCATATACAATATTGAATAGTCACTTGGATGGGTTTCTATGTGAGACCTTATGTGGATCAATGTGATTGAACATACATTGATCATGTTCTAATGCATTATGTTACATAATGGTTATAAAGGATGAATAGACCTTGATTGTGTATATCATTCATGCCACAAATTGAAAAGGGGGGGGGGAGTGGGGGATTCTTGGAAGTAGAATCATTTGATTAGTACTGTGATGTATAATGTGCCAATTACAGGTGTGACATACTTTTGATGACTTTAGAGTCATAGCTCCACATCATTTTCTATACTCCTTATTGAATTGAGGGTTTTTTGGGTTGGTTGATCCAAATTTTATTTATTTACCAAGTTTAGCTTAATTAGTATGGGGCACATACACCCCTTTCATAATTGTTAGTTAATAATATTAATAAATTAATTAAATAATGTTAGTTTGTAAAATTACTTGAGATACGAGTTGAACTCATGAGGTAGTTAGTCCCGTACTTAAACCACCTTACAAGATTATAAAGCTATGTGCCTTGTAAATATTAAGTTAAATATAATATAATATAATTTTAACTTTGTTCAAACTTTTACAATGTAGATTTTATATTACCTCCTGTGTGTGCATGGTCCTATCACATCATAACATTAAAATAGGAGATTAAGAAACTTTTATAAACAACACCTATTTTAGAAATCCTTGACATTTGACCCTTTGAGATATAAACTGATGCATTATACTATGCACTTAGTATGTGAATACACCTAATTTTTTTACATGCCATGTAATTGTGGTGTCATTATCGTGCCTCAATATATTTGGCTCATTTTCTTACTTTAGGCACTTTTTGGTACACTTCACCTTCACAATAGACCCTTATAGTCTTACATCATCTGCATTTCCTTATGGACACCTTCATATTTGATAGTTGCTTGCCTTTGGATCCACTTAGTCATATTAAAACTCATCTTCATTTGTGTTTTCATGGGATTTCTTACCTTGACCATTTCTATAGTCATCCTAAAATTTGCTTGGCCACTTTTAAAATCAATCTGAAAGTGGTCAAGTTGTTTGTGGCTCCATTATGCCACTATGTCATAATTTTTAGTACTTGACTTTTGGCTTTCACATTTTTTCATAGTAATCCTATCTGTTAGTGTGTTCCAAATTAAATTGAAAGGGGACTATATATACATGTACCCTAATTCATTATTTTACTACACACATTGATCATATATTTTTCACACTTGTGAAAGAGATTTCATATTTTGTTGTTATTCTCCTTATCATATCTTGGGGTCTTGTGGTTGTATACTTGTGACAAAAGAAGGTTGTATTAAGGAACATATAACATTATTGATTATCTTAGGGAGAAAAGGTGGAATATTCTCTCACTTGGGTTGGGTCACTCATATGCAATATAACTACATTAAAACTTGAATCTCATCATTGATATGTAATTACAACCCTAAAGTGGGCTAGGGTCAATTTAATTTGTACATTTCCCTTTGTTCTAGATGTGTTTTTAGGTGTTGAGGCTAGATTAGGGTTATATTAAGAGTAGAAACCATTCTAACATCTATACAAATAATTATACTTATCATAGAGAGGATTATTGAAATCCATTATTGATAAAGTGTTTCATAAATTTGGGGACCCCAATGATCTATACAACCACTTTATAACCTACTTGACCAATTTTTAACCTAAATTTACAACACCTATTTAGGCGACATGCTAGATAGAGTGATATAAATATTAATTTCATTCATATTCCTTTACTTGGTGCTCATGTTTTTGTGATGAACCTCCTACAGCAAATTACCTCCTATAACAGATTTAATCGAAATATGCAAAAATAAAATAACTCTTACAAATAATAGAAAAATAGAAAGCTTATATTGATTGTAGGCCACTTCAAGGGGGCAACCTCCTTTGAGAAAGATCAATACAATAAATTCATGGATGCCTTCATTGGGCCTCAACACTTACTTATATACTAACTCTATTATAACAAATACTACTTCCCTTGTATGTGGGATAATTCAAATATGCTCTAAGGGATGACTTACAAAGCATATGCATCCATAGAAATTATTACACTAATACTACAAAGAAAAGGGTAAGGCATGGGTTCCTAACATCCCCTCCCCCTTAGAAAAAGCTTTGCCCTCAAAGCTTCAGATGTGGAAATTGTTGTTGAAGCTTGAAGAGGGGTTCCCATGTTGCATCTTCTGGTTGCATGCCGTGCCATTAAATTAAGACCTCTGTGATGGAGCGGGATCAAAGTTGGTGGGTGTGCCTATCTAGGATTGCTTTTGGCTTGAGAAGGATGGAGCCTTCATTATCAAGTGCTGGTAAAACTGTCTACACTCAGATGTTGGATCCAAGAACGTGCTTCAAATAGGAGACATGAAAGACATGATGAACTTGGGAAGAAGGTGGAAGCTCTAACTTGTAAGCAACTGACCCAATCTTCTGGAGAACCTTATATGGCCCATAAAACTTTGGAGAAAGATTTTGGCACCCTTTTAGTTTCAGTGATGATTGTTTGTACGGCTGCAGACGAAGAAAGACCATATCACCAGGTTGAAAGGTACGCTCAAGGCAGTGCTGATCAACCTGCTACTTCATTCAGTTCTGTGCCATGTGGAGATTGTCCCATAAGGTGTGGAGAATTTGATCCCAATTTTGGAGAGTAGTGTCAACTTCCTAAACTGGTGAGTTGCCAAGATTATATGGAAGAAGTGGTGGCGGTACTTGACCATAAACTGCTTCATAGGGAGTTATTTTGGTGGAAGTATGATATGAGGTATTGTACCACCATTCAACTAAGGGAAGCCACTTGGCCCATTGATGTTGTTGTTCTGAAACAAAGCAATGAAGGAAGGTCTCCAAGCATTTGTTGACTATTTTTGTCTGGCCATCTGTTTGTGGGTGGTACCCAGAGCTTATTCTCAACTGTGTGCCTATGCGATGAAATAGTATTGTCCAAAAATGGCTGGTGAAAGTGGCATCATGATATGAGACAATTAAAGAAGGAATGCCATGAAGACAAAAAATTTGATCCAAGAAAACCTGTGCGACTGTGGAGGCTATGTATGGGTGGCTAAGTGCACAAAAATGACTATATTTGGAGAGGCGGTCGACTATGACTAGGATCACTGTCTTTCCCCTAGATTTAGGGAGGCCCTTAATGAAATCCATGGAAATATCTATCTAGATCCTAGTAGGAATGGGAAAATGCTTGAGAAAACTAGGAGTCAATGTGGTTTCACCTTTGTTTCGTTGGCATGTATCACATTCAGCCACCATCTATTTAATTTTGGCTTTCATACCTTTCCAAAAGAAGTGTCGACATGCCTACTCATAGGTTTTGAGAAATCCTGAGTGCCCTACTGAGGGGGAAGTATGGATTTCATAGAAGATACCCTGATGCAGGTGTGAAATTTGGGAAAGCACTAGATGACCCTTGTATTGCAGAGAAGCACCATCCCATGAATAGTGCGGTACTATAGAGGGGTTAGTGGCCAATTGATGAATGAGGTGGCATAAGGAGGGATCATTTGCATACCCTTGTTGGACAGATTCCAACCATTTTAGAATGGGCATGGAGATGGCAGAGAGGGAAGGCTGGTCCTCGAAGGTTCTTGAGAGAGCATCAGCCACAAGATTGTCTTTTCCCTTCTTATAGGTGATCTCATAATCATAACCCATGAGTTTGCTGACCCACTTCTACTAAGCCAGGGATGAGACCCACTGTTCCAAGAAATATTTCAAACTCTAATGATCAATTTTGATATAAAAATGATTTCCCAGTAAGAAGGGTCTCCATTTTTGTACTGCATGTAAAATTGCCATCATTTCCTTTTCATATGTAGACAAAGCTAAATTGTGGCCAAAAAGGGCTTTGCTAGTGAAGGCAATTGGTTGGCCCTCTTGGAGAAGAATAACACCCAAGCCGATGCCACTGGCATCACTTTTGATGGTGACAGTTTTGGTGAAGTCTAGCAGTGCCAAAACTGGTGTGCTACACATAGCCTATTTGAGTTTGACGAATGCCTGATTAGCTATTGAACCCCAAGTGAAAGCATCCTTCTTCAATAAGGAAGTCAAAGGAGCCACAATCTTTCCATAATATTTGATGAACTTGAGATAGTATCATGTCAAGCCTAAGAAACCATGAAGGCTCTTGAGGGTGGTTGGTCGAGGCCAATTCTGCATAGCACTAATTTTTTTTGGGTCCACACGAACCCCATTAGTTGAAACAATGTGCCCCAGATAGTTGATTTCCTCTTGACTGAATGAACACTCGGATTGCTTGGCACATAATTGATTGTCTGCTAATAGTTGTAATGCCCTGTCAATATGTTGTAGATGCTCGGCCCATGTGCGAACGTAGATCAAAATGTCATCAAAGAAAACTAAAATAAATTGATGGAGAAAAGGTTGAAATATTTTATTCATGAGTGCTTGAAAAGTGGAAGGGGCATTTGTAAGGCCAAATGGCAAGACAAGGAACTCATAGTGACCTTCATGCGTAGTGAAGGATATCTTGGGAATGTCATCAAGATACACTCAGATTTGATGATAGCCAGAACGTAGATCTAACTTGGAGAAGAATTTGGCCCCATGGAGTTCATTAAGAAGCTCATAGATGACAGGAATTGGGAATTTATCCTTGATAGTATGGTGGTTAAGGGCTCAGAAGTCAATGCAAAGGTGCCACGACCCATCTTTTTTATGGACAAGAAGCACTGGGAGGAATATGGGCTAGTGCTAGGGTGAATAACTCCAGACTTGAGGAGTTCCCAGACTAAGTTCTCAATTTTAGTCTTTTGCAAATGGGGGTAATGGTATGGTCGGATGTTGGTTGGGATGCTTCCTGGAAGGAGAGGAATATGGTGATCTTTAGGGCATGAAGGGGGCAAACCTACTAGTTCTAAAAAAATGGTTGCATGTTTGTCAAGTATGGCTTGTAAATCTGTAGGGTGGTTAGTAGCAGCGGGGGGCTAGAGTTGAATGGAATGCAATTGTGCAATGACCCCATGTGAGCCTTTCTTCAAAAAAATTTGCATGTGATGAGAACTGATGATGCTAGCAGATCTTGGTAATAACCCTTTTAAGGTGTGCTTCTGACCATTATCTATGAACTGCATCCAAAGCTCGGAGAAGTCCCATAAAATAGGTCCTAATTTGTGAAGCCACTGTGCCCCTAAAACCACATCACACCCTCCTAAAGGTAGGGCAAACATATCAGATCAAAAATTATAATCACCCATTGTAATAAACACATTTCGACACTTCCCTTTACATGGCAATGTGCCCCCATTAGCAATCATGACTTCAAAGCTAGAATAAGGGTATATAAATCAGTCTGTCACCTTAGTAATGCGAGGATCGATGAAATTATGAATACTACCCGAGTCAATGAGGATTGTGAGAGGGATCTTTTTGAATCACCCTTTGACCTTCATGGTTTGGAGAGTGGTGACACCTGCTAGTGCATGCACTAAGATCTCAAGTTGAGTCTCTTGAACCGCTGGGTCCTCTTCAAATTTTGGAATATCAGGCTCCCTGTCCTACTCTAGTGGTGACTCCACATCTAGCAAGTAAAGTTTTTGTTGGACGCACCTGTGACCCTTAACCCATTTTTCATCACAATTATAACATAATCCTTTCTCTTTGTGAGCCCACATCTCTGCCTCAATCAGGCACTTGATTGGTGTGGTTATGGTTGTCCATTGATTCATTGTGTTCTTTGCTGGTGTAAAGGTGGGAGGTCGACGCTGTGTGGAGAGTTTATCTTTTGCTAACTTAGCTAGACCCAAAGCATCCACCATATTTTTAGGTTGAAATTTTTTACCTTTGAGTGGATTGGCTCTCTGAGGCCACTAACAAAGTAGCTTTTGAAGAAGTCATCTGACAACCCTTCAGTGTGATTAGTGAGTTTTTCAAATTCAATCTAATATTCACGAATAATACCTATTTGACAGAGTTTGGTGAGAGCTCTTATGAAATCCTCAAATGCTGAGGGACCAAACCTACCCAGAATTAAGGATGCAAAATTTGACCAATCAAGTTCATCATTTGTCTTGAGATACCAACAGTACCACTAAAGTGCTTCTTGTTCCAGATGAAAGGAAGCAATTGGGACTTTGTTTGTAGAATAAGTATTGTGGAGGTTGAAGAATTGTTCAGCTCAATATATCCATCCTATAGGATCTGTACCATTGAACCGTGAAAAGTCTAGCTTAGGTCCATGTGAGAAGTTAGAAGCAAAGGAGTGATGCTCTAAAGAAGACTCCTCCTTTTGCACTCTATTGAGCAAGATGTTATTCTGTTGATTCAAGCCACGCATCATATCGGCTAACTCTGTAACCTGAGATTTCAATGTGATGATTTCTTCCTCCATGATTTTTTGCTACTATTTTTTTGTTGTTGCTGTTACAGAAATGGATTGTCTGCAACTGTGTAGTTCGAAATATCCTCAACTGTGGATACATTTTTGTTTGCTCTCTAAACCTGATAAGTTGGATATGGACCCCAAGTTTGTTTGGCTATCTAAAGGATTTAAAAAAAAAATTCTCTTGGGCCACCAAAGCTATCTGATCGAGTACTGCTCTCCAAAAAATTTTGGCCATGGGTTTACCCCTTAACGATAGCTTTTGGTTTACCTCACAGGTGGGAACTAGTCAATCGGGATGTGGTCGTTGCCCTTTTCACTGGCAGGTCCTCTCAATGGGCCAGCTACTTCGAGGTTCTTGTGGTACTCCTCACAATGAGTTTTAGGGCTTATGCCCAAGCACTTCCCATAGTTAAGTGGATGGGTATTTACCCAATCTGAAATGACAGAACCTGTAATGAAAAAAATTCTTGCCAAAACTGGCGCAGCTCCTAGAAAGCCCTGTTTCAAAAAAAATTGCTCCAAATCTACCCATAAAGTCAAGAAAGTGCTCAAATACTAGATGTGATGAACCTCCTATAGCAGATTACCTCCTACAATAGGTTTAATCAAAATATGTGAAAATAAAATAACTCTTACGAATAACAAAAACATAGAAAGCTTATATTGATCGTAGGCCACTTCGAGGGGGCAACCTCCTTTGAGCAAGCTCAATACAATAAATTCATGGATGCCTTCATTGGGCCTCAACACTTACTTATATACTAACTCTATTCTAGCAACTACTACTTCCCTTGTATGTGGGATAATTCAAATATGCTCTAAGGGATAACTTACAAAGCATTTGTGTCCATAGCAATTATTACACTAATAATGCAAAGAGAAGGGTAAGGCACGGGTTCCTAACAATTTTTTTGAAAAATAAAATGGTTGACATTGATGATATTCCTCCTCCTTTTATTGATGATGATAAATCATATGATTTTAATGATGGAAATGCATATGTTTAACACAATTATACTTGTGCTGATAATTCTAATGTTTGTGATATCAATGCTTTTAATAATGATTAGGTTTCAAAACTTACTAATATGGATAACCAAAACTTAGCTTGACTTGATAATTATCTTTTATCAATTCATAAAGATATCGATGTTATAATTTATGTTGTTAGAGAGGAACAAAATAAATTGAATTTAACAAAAGAATCTACACCTGAGAATGAACATGTTACAAATAAATGTTTAAATGTTTCTATTTCCTCTATTATAGGTTATCCTTTTACATTGGGACATGAGACTAGTGCTCATGTTTCTTCTAATTTTGTGCCTCCACCTGCTACATATACTTAGGTTAATATGACTATTCCTTCATGACCTATTGCTTTTTTGTGCCTCTTTCTATTTCTAGACCTTCTTGGATCACTTCTTGAGATACATCTTTTAGTCATAGTCTTACTCAAAACACTAAAGTGTTTATTCCTATTAATTGTAATTATAATTTTTATCCTACATATAAAGATGCATTTATTAAACAAACTATTCACACTATGTAAGTATAAATTCAACAACTTTATCTAGGATCTCAAATACCAAACCACACAGTTACCACTCAAGGTATATTACACAACACACTATCTCGTGAGGTCCTTATCTACCCTTTTCCTACTAGTTTCATTGCATCTAAATTTGAATTATTCAATGGCAATGGTAATCCTTTACATCACATTTGATATTTTTTTGTTTAATGTTTTAAATTTGTGCAAAATGATTGATTATTGATAAAGATCTTTCCTAGACGCCTTAAGGACTATGGCTTGGATTAGTTTTACACTGTACCATTCGGGTTATGTGCATTATATCAATTATTTGGAAGATCATTTCATAACACATTTTATATAAACATTAGCCAAAGGTCACATTTTCATAGCTTTCATAACTTAAATAAGGACTTAATGAGCCTATTAGTGAGTATTTGCTTAAATTCAAAATTATACTTACCAAGATGTCTCACCATCTACCTAGTGGAAAGTTAAAATTATTTGTTGTCACTTAGATTTTCACCCTTTTAGGAGATTTCTAAGCTCTCCTTATCCAAGTGGCATAATTGAAACACCTCTAGGCTTGTGGATAGCATAAGGATGAGGTAAATCTCTAGGTAGGGATAGTTCCCTTGATGTATCACTTTGGATCACTACTATACTTAAACTTTGGGGGGGTAAAGGGAGAGAGATAACTGAAATAAAACTATCCTAAGGGAGGTTATATACCAAATATATTTATGACTTCTAACCAGATGCATGTTACACTTGAAACCAAGAGACTAACCAAACATACACTTCTTCAATTTGCATCTTCTCACATCAATATTACATTATGAGGTTATGGATGAATGTTCAGGCTAGAAGGACTAGAAAAGAGGCCTTGAATGTCACTATTGAATATAATAACTCACTCAACTTTGACACTTCTTAGAGCACTTCACATGCAATGCAAGAAGAAGGTTTCCAACTGTAAATAAGATGAAAGAATGAGACAACATGCTAAGGAAATCATAGTTATCACTAAGAAATATCAATTATATAAGTATAAAACACTATGAATAGTCATTAATAGGTAAAAATTATTAGTCTTATTTATCAAAAGGTATACAAATGAGCAGTGCTTCACCATACTCAGGTGGAGCATAAGTTATAATGGTCAAAATGGCTAGTTCTTATAAAACTTGAGAGAGAGAGAAGAGAGAAGTCCAAGGGTAAAAAGGATGATTTTAAATATAATAAAATTAGATAATTTTTCATTATAATAGGATGTAGGATGAATCATGTAAGTTCAATAAGTATAAGTGTCCATAAAAGGCATGAAACTCATTCTGGCTCAGAAAATTGCCTTCATGATTTGGACCTATTTGAACATCCCAAAACTAATTAGGTAAAAGTCTAATGATTAGAATGAATGGGAAGTAATTTATACATGCCTATCTATGCATTATTTGTAATTTTTGTCATCTAGAATCATCTGAGAATGAGCCATCATCATCTACATTCCAAAAAACTCTTCTTTCATGCACCTTGCACACTTGGTCTCCAAAAAGGGATTATTTTTCCATGAAAATATATGGGAGGTAGTTTATTATACTTTTTAAGACCATACATGGACTTAGAGGCATTAGATACACCTTAAAATCAGCTCACTTGAAGTTTTTCACCCTTCTCACTAGCTTGGTCACTATGCTAGTTTTGATTAGCTGAGATAAAAGCTCATATTAAGGAAATTATAAGTTGTTATAATGTATTAAATAAATATTTGGAGATAAAAAAAGTCTTAATATTCCTCTTAAATTTGGTTTCATCTCTTAAAACCTCTTAGAACTTGCAAAATACACAAAACAATTAGAAAACCCCTATTTTACACCTTGTATGTACAATTTCATACAACTCAAAAGGTTGGGGAAGATCTTGAGAGAGTCATATGAATTTTAAAATCACTATTATATACAAAATATTCCATTTTATTAGCTTTCCATCCTCATTTTCTTCATTGGGTCTTGATTGAGGGTTTGCAAGGGTTTTAGGCAGTTTTCATCCTTAAGGTTTATTCATAAATTTATGACATTGGAGTTGTAGAAAAATTAAAATAATGCTATGTTGAGTACCCATAATAAATTCCCCAAACTTTTTTGGCCTCCATGCAAATCCTCCAATAAGATATGAGCACTTTAAACTAGCCTATCAAGCTCTTCCTTTACTTTGCACAGGCCTGATATTGGTCTTGAGCCCAAAAATAACCTACGTGTGATTCCTATGCATTACAAAATATTTTACATGTTTGAAAAGACCCTAAAAACATGTCACAATCCATTTTAATTCTTTCCTAGAGTTGGACTTGAAAATGACCTCCTCCTTGGCCTCAAAGCCTCACCATGCCCAATAAGCCTGCCTGCAACCTTTGTGTTCTAGGCCATATAATTGGGATCATTTGACTTAAATAGATTGAAAAATTCCATATTGATCCCAAAAAAATTTCTTAATAGGTTATAATTTTTGCCTCATGTGGAAAGTGAAAGTGGCTATCCATTTAGCTTCTAGGCTAAAACCCTACCCTTAAGCCTGACTGCAATCTTTATAGGTTTGGTTCACTTGTTAGGTTTCATCCTTATTTAAGATTATATTTATGTTTTTTTATATTTATTTCAACTCCCTACACCTTTTTTAAGTGTTCACTCAAATCTTGGCTCACCTTATCACTTCCTTTCTTCCAAACCTGTTAGTTTGTACATAACAGGAGTGCCCTCTGTCTGAGACAAAATAGATAGCACTCCTCTATTTCCTTAGATAATGGTGAATATATTAGGAGATTATTAAAATAATATAGAATTTATGCAAAAAAACCTAGTTTATTTATAGGTCATTTGACCCTCTAAAAGTTTCAATTTCCAAGACATTTCTAGGCAAAAGGACTGTGTGTAGTGTTTCATGCTATGGGTTGTGAACTGTATGTTTGGTGTTTTTTATTTGCTTTGTGTCTAACTTGTGAGTGAAATAATACTAGTATGTTCATAATTAATGTGTCTTTATCTTTCCCTTAACTTCAAATCTTCATACACTCCTTTTCATGCTTGACTTCTCAAGACTATAAATACAAAACCATGACTGTGTCCTACTCTTTTGACATCACTCCTATAGATATCCTACATAATTTGACCTTGGAGACAATGTATACACTCCATTTAGAATCTCCTAGAATAATTTGATACTTTTTTCATTCACTTGTTCACCTTGCCCAGTCTTCTCCATCACTTTGAACTTCTCAAGACTGAGTTATATCATGATTGTGTTTTGCACCAAAATGTTGCACCTATATGTGATCATGTGTGTTTAGATCTTGAGTATAGTGATTAAATGCCTATTTTTAATCCCATAATACCATTTTATATTTATTTTAACCTTTCAATCACCCTTATAATCCTAAACCATCCCTTGAATCACCCTTTCTCAGCTCATAATCTTTCACGGTCATCCATAGTGGTTATAGGTGCATATTTATGATGCAAAGAGGCCTGTAGGTGTGTGTGGGACTTACCACCATACTCTTCAATCCTCTATTGGCACATAATTGAGTTAAAATTTTATCTTCATCCTATCACGATCATCCATTGTGTAAACATGTTTCAACTTGGCAGCTTTAGATATAAGGTTCTTCTTTTATAGCTCAAACCCTGTAGACATGAATGCAGGTTTTTAGTGTATTTTTAGGCAACTTTAAGCCCTCAAAACATCACCCTACACCAATATTATACCCTATAAAATTTGAATGGTTCTTGTATATGATGGGTATTAAAATCCATGGTAATCAAAATGCATAAAAGGTCTTTGCAACCCTATTATGAGATACCAACAAAACACTAAGGATCTATGTTTTGTTCTTTTTGGGAAGAAAGCCCTAAATTAGTCATCTTATGATTTTAAAGGTAGTATCCACTAGCATTTGCTCATCTAACCCTAAAAAAAATCTACCAAAGTCTATTTATCCCACTAGGATGTCAACAAGGTTTTAATAATGTTCAATCTCCTCTATACAGGTACCTTCATATGTCTACTAACACTACCTATAAGTGGACATGGTCAAGTACAGACAATCAATATGAGTTTAAGAAGCAGAGAAGATATACATGGTTGTGGTCAGTTATATACTTTCATCAAGTATATAAATGCAATCCTATCAATCCTAAAAGGATTAAAAACTCATCAACTTTATTATCTTAGCATGATGTTATCAAGGATACCCCTATAGGTGGAGATTTAGTTGTATGGAGGCAGATTGTGTGCCTAGCCAATGAAGATGAATTTCAATTTCAAAAATAATGTATCCCCTTCCAATTTTTAAATTAACTCCCTTCAAATTTTGAGGATTTGGAACAAGTCAAAACTTCATTTCAACATGACATTCTTCTTTCATGGCACCTGAATCAGTCATACCAATGGCATAATGTCTGAGTGGTTGAGTTTGATTACCACAATCTCTTCTCCTTGATAAGTGAAGGTTTATAATTTATGTACCTAATATTATAGTGTGTTAAACATCATGATACTTCCAAAACACCTCCATGGACATGCTAAAGAGGTTCTACGCATGTGCTTTAACATAGTTGCAAGTGAAAAAACTAACTGAGACTACACATGGTGGCACCTTCCTGAAACATGAGATAAATTGCTCATATAAACACCATGAAACATGAAAATAAGCATGAAGATAATCTAATAAGAGTTTTCACATCCTCTAGAGTCAACCTCACCCATTGGTTTATATAGACTTGCCTAAAATGAAGTAAAACCTATAGGGTGCATGAAACTACAAGCAGAAAAACAAATTCAAATTCATGAGGATGGTTCATAAAGAAAAAACCACCATTATACAAATTATTTTTATTGAAATTAATATCTTTTAGTTTAATTTCACCTCCCCAAGGTGTTTGATTTGAAACCTCCCCTATTGGTTGTACCAAGTACAAACTTGAAAACTAGTTTTGTATGTTTAGAAAGGTGGAAAAAGAGAAGAATAGTTTTGGGTGTAAAACAACACTTATAGAGAATTTAAAACATGGAAATTATCTTTAATAATATTAATAGGCATTACCTAACCTTATCCTATGTGGCACACTTCCCCATGGGCCATACAAGTGCTAAACTCTCTTTTTTTCTAAGAAAACTACCCTTTCTTCTAAAGAACCTACCAATTTTTAGTTATAATAGTTGATTAAGACCTCTTAGGACACATTTTATGTAACATAATATTTTTTAATCTTCACATTTACCAAGGAGGTCATACAACCTATTAAATTCTCTATTTATGACCCCAAAATGACTTAGAATGACAAATTAACTAATATGACTAAGACAAAGGCTAGGATGACATTAAATGACATCAAATAACATATAATACACCCCATGACAATATATTATACAAAAAAAAAACTTAAAACTCAATTTTTTACCTATAGGTGCCCCAATTTGACCTGTAGGGTCAAATTTGGTCAACAAATTGGTGACTCATAGGGTAGTATGCTTGCTATACTAACTAGACCAGTAGCCTTATTAGTCCATTAAAATTATGGAGTCATCTAAAGTCTAAAACAAAAAATATATATCTTTGACCATTGACCACAAAATTTTATCAATACAAGACCACTTGACTACCTCAACCACACAAAACAAAGGACACACACAAAGCAAAGAAAACACATTAACAAGACACACATGTGCTTAAATCACTTAGGAAAAATATGAATCAAACAACTATATACAACTAAAAATTAGTCATACCTCCCTTTCAAAGATCAAAAGGAAATTTTCTTGCATCTCCTTCTTCATGAGATGAATCATGGTGCTAAGCATGTTGTTCTTTGGATTGAACATTGGATAAATAAAACCTATTCCTTGACACTTAAATTGATCTGCTCTCAAGTATATCATCCTCAAATAGGTCTCAAATGTAAAAATATTTCTCTTAAACTTGTACACATACCTCATACTACTGCCCACTCTTCATTTCATGATCAGCTAGTATCTTCTTGGTATGCATGGCTTCAAGAGGATTCATTTTTTGTTCCTTAGAAGATTGAGGCCAATAGGGGCTTGTTCCATCGTTTAAGATATTATGTGTTTCTCCCAATTGGTTGAGAGAATTTTAACCCATCTTGATTATTTCAAACATGTCATCATGAGATGCATATGCCTCTTAGAAGGATGAATTTGAAAGGTTGTTTTTTCTTTGCATACTCACTTAAATACTAAGGTTGCCTTCTCCATCTTTGAATAAATCAAAGTATCCTTGAAGAGGAGTATAACCTACTCCAATTACTACAAATAAATCATCTGAAGTCTGATTAGGAACTTTTTCTTTCCCATTCATGATATCTTGCATAGTGATGGAAGAACCAATGATGGTTTCATCTTCTTTGGCAAAAGGAAAACATTCATCCTCATTAACCCAATCTGAAGATTCAACATAAGATACCACATCTTATTTAGAATTTATAACCTCTTAAGGGATCTCAAGTTGTATTTCAGCTATCACAACATGACTTTGGTTCTCAAGGGTTGCAATATCTTCTAGCTCCTCCTTTGTGATTCCAAGACAAGGCATTTTGAAGTCATGTGACTTAGTTCAATGAGGCTGCCAAGGAGCTAGGATTTATTCAAGCAAGAGTTCTGATTTTTTATCAACCAACTAATCCTCTTTAGGTTCCCATACTGTAGGTCCATCAAGGCAAAGGGTGATGGGGTGAGGATGAGATGAACTAGTTGGTGGAGGTGGCACATAGACCTCAAAATCAGATTGAGAGTGAAATGTAGGGGATTCTTTTGGAAGATCTTAAGGAAGGGGAGGAAAAAATTGGGATAAAATGGATTGGTTTTCTTCCTTATATTTGACAATAACTTCATTTCAATCTTATTGGGCTTGGATATTCTCTTGAGTAAGGTTAGATGGGGTGTGTTTAGGCATAAGATCTTTTTTTGGGTCTAAACCTTTTATCCCACCTTGACTTAGCAATTTCATCTTTGACTCTAACTCTTCAATTTTCTTGGATAATTTCTCTTGGAAAATTATCTCTCTAAGTTGATATACATCATCATGAGTATGAGGAATAGAATAGGGCTGACATAAAACACTATAAGCTTCTTGAGGAAGGGTGGGATGGGCTTGCATAGGATCAAGCTCTCTCTCAATTTCACATTCCTTATCAAGAATTTTCTCCTCTTTATTTTCCCATGACTCTACTATATTATTCTAGCTTAGTATGTTAGGATTAATAATATTTTCTTGAGATGATGATGCAATTCTAGGAGTGGATGGAGTATTCAAGAAACTTGGAATCTCTTTAGGCTTGGATTCTCTACCTTCTCTCCAACTTGGAATCTCATATCTAGAAATCTTCTCTTGAGATGGGAATGTAATGGGTGAGGGAAATAAGGGATTAGATTCCACTTATTTTGATAATTATAAGGACTAATTCATATGCATATTAGCCAACTCAATATGCCTATCAATATTAGCTTTAAAAATAAGGTTTCTCTTTTCAACTTTCTCTTCCAACTGATTGAGATGAGGGTGACTTTGATAAGATTGATTGGGTTCATAAGTGGAGACCGTGTAGGACTAATATAAATATTTGGGAAGTGGATATGAAGGCTGATAGGTTTGGTGAGGTCACCTTTCATGAATTCTTAGCCTATCTTCTAAGGAAGAAACCAAGCCACTCACATCTAACATCTCACTTGTGAACCTTTGCTAATTGGCTCTCTCAATAGGTTTTGATTATCTTTTGACTAACTCTAATGCATCTCTCACCTTATGAATAATATGAATAGGAACCTCTTGAATATACCCCCTTTGTGTGTCAAGATCTAACATATACCTCTCATAGCCCAAAAGAGTTTGCTTGAAAGTGGAAATGGATTGACTTGAGAAGTGACGAGGTTGACTAAGAGAAGCAAGATATTGAGGAGGTTGATTGTAGGTCTGATACACTTCATGAAAATACTAAAAAGGGTCATATTGGAGTTGATGAATATCATATTAAAGTTGGTAAGGATTGTGACAAGGCTGATTAAGAACTTGTTCTTGTTGATAGGGAATTCCATAAGCTTGAAATGTCTCACCAACTTGTGTAAAACAAAACTCAACACCAAATTCAGCCATGAAACTTCATTAAAATCAAGAACACAGAAATATATTAATAAAAATATTTCAAAGGAAACTTGGGCTACTTGACTAGCAGATGTATCTTTGGAGTCACTATTGATGCTTTGATAGATGCCTCTAAAGATTGATTGTTGACAGACAACACTAAAAATATTTTAACCTCTTCGACTAAGAGTCCCACTAGGCATGCCAAAAAATGCTTTAACTTGGATTTTCACCCTTTGAGGAGATTTATAAGCTCTCCTCATCAAAGTGTCATAATTAAAACACCTCTAGGCTTGTGGATAGCCTAAAGATGAGGTGAATCTCTAGGTAGGGCTAGCTCCCTTGATGTACCACTTTAGATCACTACTACACTTAAACTTTGGGGTGAGGGAAGGGATAGAGATAATTTAAAAAAAATATTTTAAGGGAGGTGATACACCAAATATATTGATGACTTCTAACCAGATGCATGTTACACTTGAAACCAAGAGACTAACCAAACATACACTTCTCCAATCTACATCTTCTCACTTCAATATTACATTATGAGGTTATGGATGAATGTTTAGGCTAGGAGGACTATACATGAGGCCTTGAATGACACTATTTAATGGACTAAATCACTCAATCTTGACACTTTATATAACACTTCACATGCCCTGAAAGAAGAAGCTTTACAACTACAAATAGAATGAAAGAATGGGACAACATGATAAGGAAATCATAGTTATCACTAAGAAATATCAATCATCCAAGTATAAGACACTATGAATAGTTATTAAGAGGTAAAATTCAGTATTATTATTGATAAAAAGGTATGAAAATGAGTAGGGCTTCACCATACTTAGGTGGACATAAGTTATAATGGCCAAAATGGCTAGTTCTTATAGAACTAGAGAGAGAGAGAGAGAGAGAGAGAGAGAGAGAGAGAGAGAGAGAGAGAGAGAGAGAGAGAGAGAGAGAGAGAGAGAGAGAGAGAGAGAGAGAGAGAGAGAGGTCCAAGGTTCATAAAGATACTTTTCAAGATGATAAAATCAATTAATTTTTCATGATAATAATATTTGGGATAAACCATGCAAGGTTAAGAAGTACAAGTGTCCATACAAGGCATGAAACTTTTGTAAAGTGGCATGAAACTCCTCATTCTAGGTCAAAAAATTGCCTTCATGATTTGGACCTATTTAAACATCCCAAAACTAATTAGGGATATTTATGATGATTGTAATTAAGGGGAATGATTTTATACATGCATATCTATGCTTTGGTTTTAGTCTTGGTCATTTGGAATCATCTGGGAATGAGCCATAATCATCTGTAGTCCAAAAAACTCTTCCTTCATGCACCTTGCACACTTAGCCTCAAAAAAATCATAAATTTTATATGAAAATATATGGGATGGAGTTTATTACACCTATCAATACCCTCCATGGCCTTAGAGGCATCAGGCACACCTTAAAATTAGCCCACTTAAAGTTTTTCACTCTTCTCAGCTTGGTTACTATGCCAATTTTGATTGGCTAAGATGAGAGCTCCTATTGATGCACTTAGGAGTTTTTATGAGGCATTAAATGAACTTATGGTGTTATAAAAAGTCTCAATATTCCTTGTAAATTTGGTTTCATCTCTTGTAACCTCCTGGAACTTGCACAATGCACAAAATAGTAAAAAAACCCTATTTTGCACCCTGTTTGTATAATTATGTATCACTCAAAAGGGTGGAAATGATCCTGAGAGAGTTATATACAAGTTCTAATCACTATTATATACAAACTATGCCATTTTATCTACTTTCCATCCTCATTTTCTCCATTTAGCCTTAACTGAGGGTTTGCAAGGGTTTTAGACAATTTTTGTCCTTAAGGTTTGTTCATAAAGTTATGACATTGGATTTGTAGAAAAATTATAGTAATGTGATTTTTATTACCCATACTAACTTCCCCAAACTCCTTTTTCCTCCATGCAAATCCTCCAATAAGATATGAGCACTTCAAGCTAGACTATTGAGCTCTTCCTTTGCTTTGTACAAGCCTAATGTTGGTCTTGAGCCCAAAAATAACTTCCTTGTGATTATTATGCATTACAAAAGCTTTTTCATGTCTTAAAATACCCTAAAAACGTTTATCAATCCATTTTAATTCTTTCCTAGGGTTGGACTTGAAAATGACCTCCTCCTTAGCCTCAAAGCCTCACCATGCCCAATAGGCTTGCCTGCAACCTTTGTGTTTTAGGCCATATAATTGGGATAATTTGAATTATATAATATTTAAAAATTCCATAATTATCCCACAAACATTCACTAATAGGTTATAACATTCACCTCATGTGAAAAGTGAAAGTGACTATCCATATGGCTTCTAGGCCAAAACCTTACCCTTAAGCCTGACTGCAATCTTTACAGGTTTGGTCCACTTGTTAGGTTTCATCCTTATTTAAGATTATATTCATGTTTTTTTATATGTATTTAAACTCCATACACCTTATTTAAGTGTTTACTTACCTCTTATATCACCTTATCACTTCCTTTCTTCCAAACATGTCAGTTTGCACATAAAGGGAATGCCCTCTATATGAGGTAAAATATAGGGCACTCCCCTATTTAATTAGATAATGATGAATATATAAGGATATTATTAAATTCATATATACACTATACACAAAAACCCTAGTCCCTATTCAGGTCATTTGACCTTCTAAAATCTTCAAGTTCCAAGACAAATTTATAGGTAAAAGGATTGTGTGTAGAGTTTCATGCTATGGGCTGTGAATTTCATGTTTAGAGTTATTTATTTGATTTGTGTCTACCTTGGGAGTTCCATAATAATATTATTTTAATAATTAATTTTTATTTATCTTTATATTAATTTCAACTCTTCATACACTCCTTTTCATACCTAACTTCTCAAGACTATAAATACAAAACCCTGGATATGTCCTGCTCTTTTGACACCACTCTTGTAGATATCCTGCATGATTTGACCTTGGATACAATGTATACACTCCATTTATAATATCCTATGATAATTTTATACTTTTTATATTCACTTTTTCACCTTGGCCAATCATTCTCCATCACTTTTAACTTCTCAAGACTGAGTTCTATCATGATTGTGTTTTGCTCCAAAATGTTGCACCTATAGGTGATCATGTGTGTTTAGGTCTTGATTATAGTCCTTAGAGGAATATTTTGAATCCAATAATACCATTTTATATTTATTTTAACCTTTCACTCACCCTTCTTATCCTAAACCATCCCTTTAATCACCCTTTCTCAGTTCACTATCTTTCACAGTCATCTATAGTGGTTGTAGGTGCATATTTGTGATGCAAATAGGCCTATAGGTGTGTGTGGGAATTACCACCTTGATACTCAATCATTTATTGGAAAATATTTGAGGTAAAATTTTAAATTCATCCTAGCATGATCATCCATTGTGTGAACATGTTTTAACTTGGCTGCTTTAGATATAAGGTTCTTATTTTATAGCTCAAAACTTCTAAACAAGAATGCAGGTTTTTAGTGTATTTTTAGGCAACTTTGAGCTCTCAAAACATCACCCTCCACAAATATTATATACTATATAATTTTCATGGCTCTTTTATATTATGGAGATTATAATCCATGGTTATCAAAATATATAAAAGTTCTTTACAACCCTTCTATGAGTTACCAACAAAACACCAAGGATCTCTATTTTGTTCTTTTTGGGAAAAAAACCTTGAATCAATCATCTTATGATTTTGAAGGTATTATACAATGTCATTTTCTCATATAAACCTAAAAATAAGTATTCCAATGTCTATTTAACCCACTAAGATTTCAACAAGGTTTTAATCATGTTCAATCTCCTCTGTACATGTACCTTCATATCTCTGCCAACACTACCTATAGGTGGACATGGTCAAGTATAGGTAGTCAATATGAGTTTAAGTAGCAGAGAATATATACATGGTTTTGGTTAGTTATATAATTTCATCAAGTATCCAAATGTAATCCTAAAATGTTGAAACACTCATCAACTTCCTTATCTTAGCATGATGTTATCAAGGATACCCCTGTAGGTGAAGATTTAATTGTATGGAGGCAGATTGTGTGCTTATGCAATGAAGATGAGTTTAAGTTTAAACACTATTTTACCCCATTATAATTTTGAAATTAACTCCCTTAAACTTTTGAGGATTTGGAACAATTCAAACTTCATTTCAACTTGACATTCTGCTTTCATAGCACCTGAATCAATCATACCAATGGCATAATGTGTGAGTGATTGAGTATGACTGTCGTAGTCTCTTATCCTTGACAAGTTAAGGTATATAATTGATGTATTTTATATTATAGTGTGTTAAACATCATGATACTTCCAAAACACCTCCATGGACATGCTAAAGAGGTTCTACACACATGCTTAAACATGGCTGTAAGTGAAAATTTTGATTGAGACTACACATGGTGGCACTTTCCTAAAACATGAGATAAATTTCTCATCCAAACACCATGAAACATGAAAATAAACATTTATATCATTTGATAATAGTGCTCACATCCTCTGGAGTCAACCTCACCCACTAATTTGTACATACTTACCCAAAATAAAACAAAACCTATAGGGTGCATGAAATAGCAAGCAAAAAAACATAATCAAATTCATGAGGATGGTCCATAAATCACAGGAAACCATTATTAAAAATATTTTTATGTAAATTAATCTCTCTTAGTTTACTTTCACCTTCCCAAGGTATTTTATTTGGAACCTCCCCTACTAGTCATACCAAGTACAAACTTGAAGACTGGTTCTATATGTCTAGAAGGGTGGAAAAGGAGTAGAACAATTTTAGACATAAAATGGAACTTCCAAATAATTTAAATAATGTAATTAAGTTTTGGGAATTTGAAGAGGCATTCCCTAACCTTATCCCATGTGGCACACTTCCCCATGGGTAGTACAAGTGCTAAACTTTCCTTTTTTCTCAATAAAACTACCCTTTCTTCTAAAGAACCTACCACTTTTCAGTTATGATAGTTGATTAAGACCTATTAGGACACATGGGATGTTATTTCATATTTTGGAATATTCACATTTTCTAAGGAGGCCATACAACCTATTAAATGCTCTATTTATGACCCCAAAATTACTCAAAATGAAAAATTGACTAATATGACTAAGACCAAGGCTAGGATGACATTAAATGACATAAAATAACATATAATACACCCCATTACAATATATTATACCCTAAAAAACACCTAAAACTCAAGTTTTTACCTATAGGTGCCCCAATTTGACCTATGGGATCAAATTTGGTCAACAATATTTTTTCTAACAATATACTTGAACTTATCAAAGACAAAGTTATGTTTAACATGCATTCATATTTAAATGTGCCTTGTCATACAATTCATTATGAGATCAAACTTTTATATGACAACATGATTAAATATGGGACTAGCACCCCCACCTCTATTAGCTTCAAATATCAAGGTAAATTAACATTCAAGTCTAAGGCTAATGATGTTTCTACTTTTCAAGATAAGAATGAGGTAAAAAATGTAGTAAACATAGTATCATAACCACCTCATAGGATTTTTATTCCTTATAAAAAGTGAATAAAATTTATACTGTCACGTGAAAATCTTCACCAAGTGTTTAAACAATTGCTTAAATGCAATAGGATATCTTTACCTCCATAATGTGATTCAAACTTTTCTTAACATTTACCTAAACACTATGATGTGAATTCATGTTTTCATTATCATAGATATTATATTCATACTACTAATGTTTTTTTTTGCATTGAGACATAAGATCCAAGATCTAATTGATAGCAATATTATTCAAGGGGAAGGATTCAACAATACATTCAATGAATTTGTCACTCCACCATATCAACACATGAATGTTTTTATTGATTCACTTCCAAATATTGATACTAAAAATTAAGATAATCTTCACATGAAACACCTATACAATAACCAATGGTTTAAATGGTTTCATAGGTGTGGTCATGGGGAATGTAGAGAGGTTCCTTTTATTATTATTTTTTATCATGAGATTCCAATACATGATTCTTACAATGGTCCATTATTCATACAACATTTTATTGATTCACATTTTGGGATTACAAATATTATTATAGTGATAATGATTCACATTTTGGGAATACAATGGTTGACATTTTTTTATAATAGAGGGTGCACTCAAAAATACTTACTTGGTGCAACCATGGTATTTAAAGATTGTGGTGATTTCACAAGGACAATATCACATTTCCTATAACTATAGGTCCTTAGACATATGATATATTACTTATATGCCCATATGATGTATTATCAAATGATATGTCATATGATATATTACTTAGATGCCTATGGCTAAATCAAATCAGAGCTATTCCATCCACATTACATCGATGTCTAAAGTTTGTGTATGATAACAAAGTTTTTACTATTCAAGCCACATCTTATGAGTCAACCATACAAAAATAATGTGAGGTATTATCTAGAGTGTTTCCTAAACAATAAATCATACAACCTTGAGTGAAGGCTTCTAAAGTTTTGAGTTATAATACCTACTCACCCACATCACAAGATAGCCTTATCACAACCTCTTGTTTGTGTTAAATTTATAACACCTAATAATTTTTCCACTATATGGTCCAAATAAAGTGGTTATTTTAAAGAATATAAAGTAGCTATTACAATTACGATGATATTTATACTGATGATAATTCATGTTACCATATAGCTTGTATTATATTTCAGATATTGTTAGTGATAATTTAGATTACCATATAACTTATGGTAACATTTTGGATAATTTTACTAAGACATCTAAATCCTCAAATTCATGGTCCAAAAGATCTTCCAATATTGTTCATGGATAAGAATGGGCATCCCATTATACATATGATGGAAATTTACACAAGATTATCAGTTAACATTATTAGCCTATCTTATGTGCTTCAATAAAAAAAATACTATATATAGCTTTTTTAATTATTTTCTTTATTGTTCATGTTTTTCATGTGGCTTATTCTCTAGTTTCATGTATGGATTTTGGGTTCATCATACTTCCTTTTAGATTTGCATTACTTTCCTCCCTTGAGTTGTTCCCTACTTCATGTTCTTCTAGGTTTTGCATTTATGTTCTCACCTTATTCGTTTATGCTTATGGTTTGCATTGCCTTTCTACTAGAACCTTGTTTATGTTGATTGATTTATTTCTTTTTCCCTTACCCTTTGCCTTTTGTTTCCCATTTCAAAAGCCTACGCAGACTTCCAAATGATGACAACAAATATATATCTAGGTCTTCAGCCCTATTGTGTATTAAATTTTGATGGAATTTGTAGGTTATTATTATTCCTTATCTTCTTTATTCTTCTCAATTTTGCTCCTTGACTTGTGTTTTTCTTGATCTTCATCTTCTTACTTCCTTATTTTTGTGCCTTGGCCCATTCTTTATTTCAATTTGTGTTCACATCTTGGTTTTTTGCTTCTTTGATTGAGCTTTCCTTGATTCTTACTTATTTCATTCCTCTTATCTTATCTCTTGAATGGATCCATTCTTCTAAAAATTATAAAATTAAAAACAAATGTTAAAACATAAAAATAAAAAAAATTATTTCCCTTTATCTTTGTTGGTTACATATAATTTTTTATGTACTTATTGCTATAGTTTTATATATACATGTTATACATGTGATTCCTATAGTATTATTTGAGTTAGATGTAGGTTATACATGTTATTTATGATCATGGACTTACAATGACTTTGCAGTTTCATAATGTTACACATAGGGCCATCTTTATGTTGGCAGTATGCCTATACTAGGGGAATTTTTTAGTGGATATATATATATTTATAGTGTTGATTATATATATATATGTTACTCTAGATTACATATAGCATGTTTGGTTACATGGATACATTATGATTACATTATGTGTTCTCTTATTTTTCATATGCAAGTGCTCAATTTATGACATGTGCATGATTATGATTATGTGCACTTTTTATGTGTTTATTGTCATGTATTGTCTTGTGTTTCTATAGAGGATCTTATAGTTATCAAGTCCTATCATTATGTGTGATTGATTACTTGTTTGATTTTGGTCACTTTGCTATATCCGATGGTTTCATTTACTCTATGTGGTTACATGATTATGTATGGTTGGGTGATTGACTATACTATGTGATATCATATGTTTAGTACTATAATTTATACCATGCATGTTATTAATTATGGTATACTATATTTAGAACCTATTGGTTTCTACAATGTGTCTATTATGGCATACTATTTGGTATGCTTCATTATTATATATTGCCCTTACAAGGGCATTTTGTAACATTGAGACATTACCACATGTCCCTCTTTGCAATTAAATTTGGGCATATCGCTTGTCCCTCCATTTTTAATATTATTGTGATTATCATGTATAAATTACCATTGGGATCATGATACACCCATGTGTCTATTGATATTACATTGCTTATATCAATATGGATTTTCACCTAACATCCATCATATATCTTAGTCACATTGTGGTTACTATGTTTAACATATGTATTGTTATATGTTGACCATATCAGGGCATATCACATGTCCCTCTTCATGAAGTACCATTGGAAAATATAACTTTCCCTTCCCTTCATTTTTTACACCTTTACTTTCCAAGCTTTAGTTATAACCTAATAATATTGGATTAAATATTACTATTTAGATTTAAACAATGATATATTTCTATGGTTACATACATGTGTTTATATATGTGATTTCAATGATTAATTTTTTTGTTATTATCTATGTTACACAGTGCATTTAATCCTTTTATTTTGAGATGAGTGATATGCAATAACTTCTCTAATCTCAAAAATGGGACATCTAGCTAGCTTATTGTATCTTTGGCTATATATTCCAAGTGATTACAAGTTATAAGTACCATAAGTTTGTTTCTTTTTCCAATAATCAATTTTTCCCCATGGTGCAGGTTTCAATTTTTTTATTTTAGTTTTCAAATATTAGGCTTGTTTGTCACTAAAAAGGGGTTAGTGTGGCTCAATTTTATAAGTGGCAACATGGTTCTCATACCACCAAGTGTATTTGTTCTTTTTCTCAAATTTTTATAATTTCCTTCAAGAGGAATTATAATTATTACAATTTGAGAGAAGAAAGAAGTGTCGCCAAGAATGTTACAAAGTTGGAGGTGTGATCACAAACAATATCCAAGAATCCTCATGGGAAAGAGAGATGGTCAATCTAATTTAGAATAAACACCATAAAAAGGATATGGAAAAAATGATCCACAAGAACCTACAAAACGCAAAGGTTAACACCAAATCTTTGAGTTAAGAGAACAAGTATGCCATAAAATAAGATCTACATTCAATTTAAAATACATATATCTAAGAAGAGCAAAGAGACAACTTCAAAAATGCTTAATCCTACAAGGATAAAAATAATCTAATAAAATCATAATGAGAAACTTATATGCAATTTTGATAAAATATTGTGCAAAAAATAAGTGTTTACGAAAGCTCCAAAAGGCATTTGTTCTTGAAAAAACTTACAATACAATAAGTAAGCAAAAGAGACAAAATAAAAGTTAAACACCTAAAAGTGTTAAATAAAAAGGTGAAATAATTAGTAGCAACATGTTTGCTTTTATCTTACCATTTTTAATGTCTCATTGTTTGTGAAAATAATGATCTTCATCGTGAATGTTTTTATTACAATACTTACATTCTAACTTTTTCTTTGGTTTTGAGTTAGACTTGTGGTATTTTTTTTCATATGCATTGTGAGATGTAGATTTATTTGCAATTCTTGTGTTGGTGTTTAGATACAAAAACATGTTCAATGGTTTTGAGACTACCAAATTGAATTAACTTTTGTTCTTCCTGACACAAGAAATTACAAAACAAATCAAACATCGATTGAGCAGCTAATGTAGGAATAATAAGTTGAAAATGAATATAATAAATTTTTAAAAAGGTCTAGGTAATCAATGTTTTCATAATAGTATGAATTAAATTTAAATCTAAAATATTAATACCCAAACCAGATAATTAATAATACAAGGAATGAACTTTTGTCAAAAAATCATCCATAGTTCTAAAATCATTATATTTCAAATCTTAAAGTTGATCTTGAATTTAAATTTGTATAGATTCATTCACAACACCATAAACATATATAAATTTTGACCAAGCAACATATACGAGAACAACCATCAATGTGCACATGCAATTTGGGGGACATAGACATGCTAATCAAACCTAAGGCCTCTTCATTTTTTTCTTTTCATTTTTCTTGAACTTTGGGGTTGGATTTTGCATCAGGTTTGGTTTCCTTACCATCTATAATGCCAAGTGTTTAAAGGTGAATATATATTACATGTGAAATTTCCATAAATGATAATTGGTTGAGGTGATTTTAAATTCAAACAATAATCGAGTCATTGTACCTCAAAATCTCATATAGACACATAAATCAAAAAATCAAAAACATCACCAATACACTCCAAAATATGTATGTGAGGGATAAGAATGCCAAGAGTGATGGTCGAGTGATTTTTGTTGAAGACTAGGGCAAAAATGTGCAAGAAAAATAATTTGATTATTTTAAAGCTTATGGTTGGCCAAAAAACAAATATAAACACAATAATGTGAACAAGAGGAAAAACAATTTTGTGTTGGTTATTGAGAAAACAATATTAAATTTTTATTCATTACATAATAATGGCACATGTCAATTCACCAAAAAACCAAATTACATTTTAAGATATAAAAAACAAAGTGAAGAATGACTTATTGAACAAAAAACCTAGAGTTGTTTTATGAAGAAAAATTTGATTGTAAAAATATTTTCATGAACCAATATTAAATTATATCTAAAAAAGATTTAAAAGGTTTGTTAAAGTGATATCGAAGGATATAAAGCAAGAAGGTAATTTTGAATTTTGTTAATTAACAATAAAAAAATATGCTTGAATAATACGTGCTTTAAGACACAATGAGTTGAAACATTTGAAAGTGTATAACTAAGATTATTTTGGTTTATACACACACACACACTTTATTTATCAATATATATTCAATTTGAGACAATTGTTGATTAATATTTTCATTAAAACATTGCAAATACATTAGGATAAATTGTGTCAGTTTAATGCATAAATCATAGTGCAAAAAAAGGCACTAAGTTATATTCCAAGATGCCACATAGACAATAATGAAGTCACATAAGGTATATATTAAAGCAAAGATGCATTATGACAAAGACACAGGAACAACAACATCATAAAGGAATAATAAAAAGACTTGAAAGACATTAGAAAATGCCTTAAATAAGGTAGAACAATAGAAATAATGAACATAAATGTGTATAACTAGGACATAAAAAGGATTAAAGGATATGTTTTTAAGAGAGAAATAGAGCTAACATAAAGGAAAGAACCCATAAGTCCTTACAGAGCCTATTAAGAGCAAAATGCCTTCTCAAAACACTAGGGAACTGCCTGAAAGGTAATTCACAAAGAGAAAAAGTAAATAGAAATTAAATGAAAGAAAAAATAAGAGTTATTGATAAGCACACATCCCCTATAAAAGGGCACAAAATAAAAAACAAATGGTAGGGAATAAAAGGCAAAAGGGTTTGTTGCTAAACATGAATCCAGGTTGTGCTAAAGCAAAAAAAAGGCTTGACCAAAATAAATGCTTTGAAGATCATAGGATTCAGAACATTCTAAAAGATCAGAGTAAAGATTAATAGAAAAACAACATACAAGGTTTTAATGTTTATTATGTATATTGATTTAGGTAGATCTAAGTCTAAATAAATAGAATTATATTTAAGGTGCTTAAAAAATATAAAGAAAAACCAATAAATCTAACATAGAGGATCTAATTTTACCACCAAAAGGTAAAACAAATGAGAAAAAAACTCACTTTGGGAACAATATCCATGGAAGAAACTAGCAAAAAGAGTGAATAAATCCTTAGGAAAAACCCGCACCTCAAGGTTAAAGGGCAAAAAATTGAAAAAAGGATATGTTAAAAGTGGAAACAGATTCCAAAAATTATTTCAAGAGTGGAAGCCCATGCAAAAAAAATCTGAGATTTCCTCTAAAATGCTTGCACAATTCACAATTCAACATTAAAAGAGACACAATGCTCTAATATAATGAAGGATTTATGCCAAGATCATGATTAAATAACGTTGAAAATGCACAAATGAAAGTAAACAAGAAGCAATATTACTTTAGACTTGAACCAAGCCACAAAATGTGAGATGCAAGTTTTGAAGTGGGAAACCTTAAAATCAAGAAAACCCCACTTTTTTATTAAGAAGGCTTGTAAACAACTACTATAACAATATAAGCTTATAATTAAGAATAATAGTGAAGACGAAAGAGATTAAAGTGAAAAAGAGAGGAGGAGAGGGCTATTTAAATAGAGCTAGAGAAAGGATGGGGGAGTTATAAAGAGTCTCATCATGACCCTACACCTTCTTAGTGTGTGACAAATGTTCATGTTCCCAAAAAGGTGAGAGGAAGTGTGTGCCAAGTGTGGGGGAGTTACTCGTGTAGGTAACTCTAGGATTCCCTGAGAGAAGACAAAATAGGTGTAACACCTCATGAAATTTTAACTTATGTGAATTAAAAATTCACATAAATAAGTAACATACACACACCTAAAACTTAGGAATGAAAGTGAACCCAAATAATATTAATATCCAAAAAAATTTAGTTACACTTATTTCATTTGGTTGTATTAGTATCAATATATCAACACATTGATCTACTTATACACATGCTTGTTTGCTTGCAAGTAAATTTGAGTTATTACCATTGGTGCGTGGGTGAGTCATTCCTAAGAAGAACAAAGGTTTAATTCAAACCCTCTCAACTAATTTTGAGATATGTGGTTATTTTATTTTAATTTTATATGTATACACACATACATGTCAAAGAGGTGCATTATGTAAACACCTAATTTTAGTACAAGTCATGTAATTGTGGTGTCTTTGTCATCCTTTATTCATTTGGTTCACTTTTTTTCTTTAAGATATTTTTCATAAACTTTTCCTTCACATTGGAACCTTCATAGTATTACATCATACACATTTCCTCATGAACACCTTGATATCTGACAATTGTTTACCTCAAGATCCATCTAGCCATCTGGTAGTTCATCTTCATCTATGTCTTCATGGGGATTTTTTTGTCTTGACCATTTTTATAGTCATACCAAAAGTGGCTTGACCAATTTTGATTTCAATATGGAAGTGGTCAAGATGTATGTGTTTCCATTATGCCACCATGCCCTAATTTCCCTTGCCTTATTTTCAACTTTCACACATTTCCATGGTTGGCCTATGTGTATATGTGTTCCAAATTCAAATTAAAAGAGTATATATATACAAATGTACCTTAAGTCATTTATTGAGTACACACATTGACAATATCCTTCACACAATTGCCAAGAAGCTTGCATATTTTTTTTTTATTTGCCTTGTCATCTATTAGAGTCTTGTGGCTCAATACTTATATCAAAATAAGGTTGAATTAAAGAGCATACAAAATTATTCATTAAATAAGGAAGATAAGGTGGAGTCTTACCTCACTTGGGTTAGGTCACTCACATACACTAAAACAACATCAAGCCCTAATTTTCATCACTGATATGTAGCTACAACACTCAAGGGGGATCAAACTAAATTTTTCTAAATTTTTAACTTTGTATTGGATGTCTCTAGGTGTTGGGGTGTAATAAGGGTTACATCAAAATGATAAGATAATCTATCTTTGTGACCACAATGTTGCTTATCAAATAAAGGATTACGAACTTCTATTACTAGCAAAGGGTTTTAAAAAAAATTAGACCCCTAGGATATATAGATCTAATTTAAAACTTGATTTTACACTTTTGGATTACATAATACTTTCAAATTCTAAATTTAGGCACTGTCATTTTTGGAGTAGTATAAAACTAGTCATCATAACGAATCATTGCCATCTTTTTGAGATCTCTTTTGCAGTATTCCAAAACATGTTTCGTATACTCTCAACCCCTATCAGAACTCAAGCAAATCAAAAATTAAATACACATATATCTTTATCCATATCCATATTTTCCTCATTCGATTTACTAGTTTCTCAAGGTACTTTCATTTTATGAGGCATTAAGGTATGTCTAATTAATTGTACTATTTTATATAAGTGGTGGTGTTTAGAAGACTTGTGTGCCCTTTTTGTTATATAGTGTGGTATGTACATAAGATGGACATCTAGTCACCTATCACTCAAATACCTTTAAAGAAATGGCTTAGTGATACTTGGCCTATGCAAAATATTTGTATGTCATAATGTGATCAATTAATCAAATGACACCACTACATCTTGGGTAATGATAAAACCATCCATTTTGATCATAAGCTACTACATTTTTTGTATACACATAATAAGATAGAGAATGGATGACATATGAAGTGTATGACTTGTAAAAATTCCATCTTTTGATCCATCATAAGAAGATAAAATGCAACAGTACAATAAATTATCTCAACTATCTTTTATTGAAAGTTATCATCATGGTGCTTGACACCATAACCAATACTTATCTAACTCATTATCTCTCTACTCAATTGACCATGACTTTATAGACACCTACATTTCATTTACACAGGTAGATAGTTTCATGAATTCCACATGTTTGATAATATTATCTATAATCTTGGACATCTCTCTATTCCTAAAGGTGCACCTTATTAATAACTCATCTAGGAGGCAAACTACACTAGGAAAACATGACACTTTAGTATTACCAAAACATCAATATTACTTTAGCAACACTTTTATTGGCCTCAAACATGCACATATATTAAGTTCCTCGTAAAGCATTACATTCCTTATTGCATCACCAAACACATGAACATGAAGATATCGATATGTATTTCATGAATGGGTTGCCTATACAAAGCACTAAAATAACTTTTTGTTCATTGTATTGGATTGGTTTTCCAAAATGGCTATCATGGTTTCCTAAAAGAAGAAAATAAATATGTAGGAAACCAAATGATTATTATTTAATCATGTTTGAGTTTAGTTTTTAATACCAACATCTGTCATGTTTGACCATGACCCAACAATTATTTTAGTCACTCATAGTAGGATTTGTGGGAAATGATATATACAACATTTTATCTTCAGATAGATGGAAAAATGGACGTTTTCAACTTCACATTTGTTCATTTGATTCAAATGTAAAATAATGCACATGCACACACTTGGGATGATAACTTGCCCTACATTCAACATGCCTACGACAAATCTCTACACAAATCTATGAGGAATAGTCCATGAAAAACATGTCTTCAATTCTTATCCATGACACTCACTCAAATATCCCAATACGTGTCATCTAACATTGAGTCACATACACAAGAAAGAGGTGTGGACAAGGCATATAAGTTTTTTAACACATCCAACATGTGCATTAGCTTATTTAGTAGATACTATCATGGTAACAATATAAGTATAAAGAGTGCCATAATATACACCATACAACTCATGAGTTCAATGTGGGTGATAAATTATAGTTGAATCTTCATATACAACACTTCAAGGGTCTTCATAGGAAGATCAAACATCTGCACTATGGCTCTTGATCCATACTATGTGTAGTTGGAGAGAATACATTTGTCCTTGATCTACCATAATACTTGGGTTTACATCTAGTATTTAATGTGTAAATCCTTAAGCCATATTTCCCCCCTTTGATTGAGCCAATAATAACACAACATCCTTCAAACTTGGATATTGAACACTTGAAGATAATGCTAAAGGGTCAGATTTTTTAGATCATAATGACATGTACCCTCCAAGGCAGACATCAATTTTTGAATGTAGTCAAAGTAGGACATTATGTTGATTATGATAAGTAACACAACATTTAACAAATTTGGGTTGTGTTTCTAAAAATAAAAAATATGCAATGGGGAACACTGCTTCTCTAGTAAAGGCGATGATCTGATCATAGTTGTACCAGTCTATGTGCTTTTATTAGAATCCTTGAGCTCCCCTACCTCATGAGATCTTGTGTTAATAGTATGAATTCATGTCACTTTTGTGCACTTGTGTGATGCCTTGTGTCCTACCTCAAAACTTTTCAACATCATGCAAAATCATTTAAGCTTTACAACCACATGGTAGTATTTTGTTGCTTCTTGGCATATCAAGTTGAACATCTTGGTTTATAGCATGCCAAATAATTTTTTATCATATTATGTGAAGGAAAGTGAATCATATTTAGGTAGAAAGTGAACTCTTTTTTAACTCTATTCTTTTGTAACCATCATCTGTTATAATTTCCTCCTTGTAATGATGTTTATATATAGTTGGTCAGCCCTTGTGGGTTAGAATAGAACAATCATAAAATAGATAGTAGAATATTAGAATGCTCTGAGTATCTATCATCTCATACACATATGTATCTCATGTTTAAGTCTAGGCATATTAAGAATAAGTGTCTTCTTTCTTATGATCATGAAAATCCCCATTCTCAACCTTTTTGAACATGTACTTTATCATATTCTTTAACATTGAATAACAAGTTGCACTTTTATAAGAAAATATTTTTGCATTCAAATGTGATTTTATTTGAAATTTTTGTAGTTTTCCATTGCATGTTCTATAACTTGTAATTTTTTATCCAAGTTATATGGTTTTCATCTACACTAGAATTGTGGCCCCTATGGTGTATATTATGGAGCTACTTAAATTTGAGAGCCCTTAGTTTAGTGAGATGGACCAATTGTTGGATTTTACCACTTATGATTATCCCTTATACCTCAATACTAATGTTATGGTGAAGAATGGGACTATTTGAAGAAATAGGAAGGTGATGGGAAATAGGGAGGATTTTTTCCATGAAGAAATTGATGGATTTAATTACAAGAATAAGAGGAAGATGGTTGATGGGGATGAAAGAGTTACCTAGAAGATAAATGAGCCCATATTTTAAGATATAGGTGACAAGTTATTAGAGATAGAAAATAATATTGAGGAAGAGGTGTCATGCATAAGCTTGTTGATATCTCACTCAATTAGTGAACATGTCATTAGCATCAACCTAGTTGAAGAGGACATTCAAACCCTATAACTTAAAAAAACTAAAATGTGTGAAACTAGGGATTCACTCATGATGGGGATTATTATACTAGAGGACACTTATGATCTCCTCCATGAGAAATTATGCATTTCCAATTTAAGGATAGATATGGAAAAGACTATTCCCAAGATGATTATGGATTAAATGAGCATGTTGGGACAAAGTTTTAATAATATGTTTTGTTATGTTTATAAGCCTTTTTTATTTATCTCTATTATAATAATTAAGTTGAAGACTTAGACCTAGATTTTAGGGCTTTATTTGGGCACTTATTTTCCCTTTCATCATTGTTGGGAATTTTTTTAATCTCTAGCATGGTGTCACATTTTGCCTTCTTGTAATTGGGATTTTTCCATTTTAATTTTTATTAAACTTTTCATTATTAAAAAAAATCTCTAAACACTCATCAAATGCCCTACTACTTCACCTAGCTCAATTGATCTCTCCAAATAAAATTAAACCTTAGTAAGGCTAACCATAATGTTGTTTTACCTTGATATAACAAATTATGTGGATAGATATAGTCCTAAACCAATATTATTTAAGAAAATAATAGACATGTTATTATACTTTTCTTGCATAACTTCATTACAATAAATTATTATCACAAAAAGATAGCCAAGTCACATATTGATTGAAATGGTGGTATCTAAAGACACCAAAGAGTGATTGTGTGAATTTAATATAAGGCACATCAAATACATTTTATTTATTATCATTATTTATGTTTACAACCTAAGAGTATTCCCTTAGAGCACATAAGGGAATGTATATTTGAAGGTTCCAAGAAATGCACGTATAATTCAGTGCATATATATCTTCCATTGGTCCCTACATAAACATTATACAACATGAATTCATGGTTTAAGTAGTAAAAACATAAGTTAATATTAAATAAATTCCCACTTTTTCATTAATAAGATGTAAGGTTTTTTTTTTTTTTTTTTTTGAGTCAATGGATGCTAAATTGAAGAGGTCTACAATAATTCATTTATAAATTGATGTTCAAACACTGGTGGTAAATATAATGTTGTAACTTTTAAGGGAGTATAATAGGAAGAATTTGTAGACATGTGATGATAATTCAACATAAATTCAACATTAATATAACAATATTGTGCACACATATACCAATATGTTCCTTTTGGAATGTGTGTTAGGTATTTTCAACCTAACACCTTTGATGTTGTTATAACATAGTCAAGAGGGAATGAGGAAGAGTAAAATTATAAAATGCATCGATCCAAGAAGTCTATTATTAAATAAAGGTAAATTTGGTTGTAAGTGAAAGAAAAAATTAATGATTCTTAAGATAAATATAAGGCACATCATGATTGACACATGCTTGAGCACAAGTTCCATGTTGTATTCAAGGCATGGTTTTACTCTAGCAACAATTAAGCTAAGGACAAACCTTTTGAAATAAGTAAGTGGGTAATAATTCATTAAAATTAACTATGTATCCCTAACTTAAGATGTATTATGTTGGTAATATTGAGATCATAAAATGTCTCTTTGAGCTCTCTATGTTAGTTGATCAATATGCACCTCCAATGTTTCCCTTACTTAAAGATTTGACACACTATGTACAATAAGAGATGAAGGAATGTATGGTGACATATTGGAAGGTGAGAACCAAAAGGGGAGATCAATAACATTGGTATATTATATAGAAGAGTTGTTTTCCATGTAAGGCTAATTAGTACTCTAGGAAAAAATTGGGGGACTTGCTTTCTCATGTCTTACATAATTATGATTTTAGGGATAAAATATTCCTCATTAGGGATGGTTCATACATTAAACACTTCATTATATGTTTCAAAACAATTATAATCAAGGATCGATCATTTATGCAAAAACACCACTAAATATTGAAACTCAAAATTTTGAAGATGAGATGAAACATCACAAATCGATGATAGATCCATACAAGCCAAAGAATAATGAATGAAAAATATAAGTGGACCCCACAAGATGCATGGTGGGTATCTATAAATTAAGTATATTATGAAGTGGCATATTACTCCAAGTTTAAATTTTTAAATTACTCACTTTTTACCATGTCACCCTCGGTTGAACATGTCACTTAAAAGAGCCTACATGTTGACCCATGGAAATATGCCACTTATAATGGAGCACATGTTAACCCATGTGAAAACTTGTCACTTTAGACATGTTAAATGTTCAATGAAGGATTAACATGTAATTTCATATAATTTAGTATTTCCATCCATGGTTGAACATGTGATGTACAAACAAGCTACATATTCACCCATAACGAAGCATGACACTGGATATGAAATGGAAACACAACCATCAACTAAGAGATAAAAAACACCACAATTCTTTATTTATTGGATTTACATGACTATACAACTTTGTGTTAGACTTGTTTAACATGTTTGTATGTTAAATACATGTGATGGGCATGCTTTAGGGTGTCTATGATGGAATTTAATGGCTACAACAAGTTATAATAAGTGTTAATTTGCAAATAACATAGTGACTTGAGTACAAAAAAGTAAGTCGTATAATTTTGGTATCAATCACAATAACCTTATGAGATTATAAACATGCATGTTCTTGATAGTAGAAGGAGGAAAAACCACATTTGTTCGAGTTTTTTCCCACATTAAGTTTTTCCAAGGTAAATATAGTTTATTTACTTATGTATTTGTTATATTGATTCTCTTTCCCATTTTTTCATAGTCCATTATTTGTGATAATTAAGAGAAAGTTCCTATGATATAAAGAAAATAAATATGCATATATATTCAATAGATCATACATTGAACACCATATATCTTGTGTGGATTCCCCTAAGAAACCCCAAAACATAATATACTCAATAAAATTATAAAAAATGAATGTGATACAATTGATGGTTATTGGTGGTAAAATCCCTTCATTTATACACCAATATTAAATATTAATAGGGCAATTTGATCATTCAAGAGCACACTATCCCGACATTAATCTAAGTATATTATATATTTATGTCTACCCTAATTTTAGTTTTATAGAAAATAATCAATAAACTAGTTTCAGTTAAATAGATCTAGGCACACATGAATGAAATTCTGTAATTCAGATCTATCTAACAGACTACAAAGAGAAACAAGTCCAAGTTCCATAATGAAATTAAGATAATCAATGTAAATGATCAAGGGATAAGGAATTATCATAGTTTTTTGTTGTTCTATAAATTTGAACATGTAGACTACCTATGCTAATTATGTGCAAACTTCTCCTAAAATTTGAAAACTTTACTAGGCTCCTAGAAATACTCATGCATTGTTTAGGTGCAAATTATATAGACCTAGTTGTGACAGTCCTGTCTGGATGTTACTATCTCCCTATGGTCATGTCAATCTTAATAGGGTTTTACAAGATAATTTCTATGTCACTTGTGCATTATTTCCTTCCTATTATGCTCATGTCTTCATTTCACAATTATACCAAACATAATGTGTATAATAGATAAACTCTTCTTTGAACCATCTTGACATTCCATAAATAAATAAAATTAATGGAGTCAGGTAACCACTAGTACAAAATTGCAAACTATGTATCTCAGATGGTTGGAATCATACCTCCATGTAGTTTTGAGAGTGTGTGGATGGAATAGGTCCAATGAGGGTTTTGAACCTCCTCTTCCCTATAAGTGATAATGTAAGTATGAAAGATTTAATGATTGTTATAGGCTCGATGTTTGATGTGATTTCTCTTGAAGTATTTTTCTATGTGTGATATGTGTAGCTCTCCTATAATATTAAGGTTTGATAAGACATTGTATATATATATACATATATATACATATATATATATATATATATATACATATATATATATATATATATATATATATACATATACATATATATATATATATATATACATATACATATATATATATATATATACATATATATATATACATATACATATATATATACATATATATATATATATATATACATATATATATATACATATATATGTAGATATATATACACATATATATATACATATATATACAT
This sequence comes from Torreya grandis, assembly GCA_037957365.1. NCBI lineage: Eukaryota > Viridiplantae > Streptophyta > Pinopsida > Cupressales > Taxaceae > Torreya > Torreya grandis. The sequence continues at coordinate 4,267,475 of JARHVA010000093.1, read as the reverse complement.
GTATATGTATATGTGTGTGTGTATATATATATATATATATATATATATATATATATATATATAAGTTGATCCATGATAACTTATACACATTAGATGACTTTAGAAATGTAGAAAGGTGAAGTTAAAGGGATGTGATCAATGGAAAAGTGAAAATAGGCCCACAAAGACAAAAATAGCATCAATAGGATCTTCTCAAAAGGAAATTTATAGTGCATGGATTTATCCCACAGATAAGTCAGTGTCTACTTCAAGGAAAGGTTGCCTAATAGGTAAGTAATAGTCTGAATGCATTAATGAATACCTTTTTTTGTAAGCCTTGAGGTGATTTTTAGGCTGAATAGACCAAGTGTAGACCTATGTGGGGTCGAGATTGTCCTAGAAATAGGCTAAAATGTATAAGTATACCAAATATGGTAAATTAGGGATAAGACACTAGGAATAAGGGTATTATACCAAATTTAGGTGACTAAAATTTATATCAAATAATATGGAGTTGATAAGAGAGAGTTATATCAAATATAACATCTACTCTAAAATGCTATTTAGTGGACTTAAATATATGTGGTATTTACTCATTAAAACTTCCTCCCAATGAATTATTTACTCATTATAACCCTAATGACAACTCTTAATAGATTGAGAAATTCTCTCAATCTAGTAAACATAAATTTTAACAAGTGGATTTGTGAATATATATATATATATATATATATATATATATATATATATATATATATCATTTTCTACAAATTCTAATTATAACACACCCTACTAAATGCAATTTTAAATATAATGCATGTAGACCTTCATATTACTAATGCTCAATTAGATTATGAATAATAGAAATAAGACCTAGACTATTACTCTCGACCTAATTTGTAACAAATATCCCACATTACTAAACTCACATTAAAAAAACACCTAATTTAATACAACTAGACTCTAATCCTGATGAGTATAGACTAGTCCACTTTTAAAAATACAAACTATATTTAAGAATTCATTACCTAAACTTTAAAAAAAATTTAAACAAACTATTGACAATTAATTTAATAAAAATACTTAATAACAATACACATTAAACGTTTTAAAAATATGCACACACATATCACCAAGTGTTAAAACACTAAACTATCAATCTAACCAAATACTCTATGAAACTAATATTAAACACTTTACGATATAAATTCAAACTTATATTAAACATATAACCGAATTCAAATTTATATTAAACATATTGAATTCAAACTAATAATAAACTGAAGTGATGTAGGACCATCCAACGTGAAGGGCAATTTTAGATCAACAAAAAATATGTTAGTTTGGTTTTTGTCTTGTGTTGTATTTATTTCATTGTTTTAGTAAGCTTGTGAATCCATAAGCATGGTATTGTGAGAGTATTCCCGTATGCATAGTAGTGCAAAGATCTTACATATGTTTCTATCAATCTATATTATCTCTTTAATCATAGATATTTGGTGAAGATGATCCTTCACTATGAAGACAAACTAGTAGAAGATATTTCTTGACATCGTAGAATATACATAGTATGAGCCATGTGCTAAATTTCAAGGCATTTGGAGAAACAACATTAACAATAAGATATTTGTGACATTTGTCATTTGACTTATGTTATCACTGGAGCATCAAAGATGTAGAAGTGTTGATTTTATAGTGTAGAAGCAAATGAGTAGCAGGGAAAATTTTAGAGGCTATTTATAGCCAAAAGACTATAAGTAGGTTTTTTAATTTTGAAAATTGATAATTCTAGAAAAATATACATAGGTCAAATAACCTTAATTTTATATAATTTCTTATACAGTGGTTTTGAATTGCCTTATAAATTATACTCGATCCTATTTTGGGACACAGATTTTCTAGACTTACTATGTATATATAGGTCTGATTCAAGAGAAAATTATATGAGACATGTATAGGTTAGTCTGAAATCACCAGGGATATATGTATGTGTGTATGTGTGTATGTATGTATGTATGTGTGTGTGTGTATGTGTGTATATGTGTATATATATGATAAGGACCACCCAGGATACAATAAAATTTATGTAATAATTATAGTTTGGATGGCATGGTTTGTTAATTGAAATAAAAAAATATTTGAAAGGCTGATTATGGATATGGTTAAGACATTTTGGCAGACCTTATTATATAGTTTATAATTTTAAAACTATGAAAATGTTTTGAATTTTCTTTAGCACCATTTAAAAAACTGAGAAGAACAAACATGCTCTTCATTCTATATGGTTTTAATAAATTAAAAAATAAAAAATAAATAATTTTCAAACCTAATGCTTATTTTATTTTTAGCATTAAATGTGGTGCAGGTGCAATTACAGCTATGGGGATTGGGGTTTATATCTTATCCCATTTTTTAGTGAATTGGTGTCGATATATGGAGAGGCCCAAGGAAAAATTTAGTGTTGGTATAACACATCATGTGCGGGATTAATGTAAGCTGATTGAATACATATGTGATGGTTTATCATTTTTTTTGGGTCATTTATGCAAGATATTAACGAAAGCAAAGCTCTAGTAGTCAAAAAAATGGGATATGAGGTTGGAAATGAAAGTGCAAACAATTTCTAAGTTGGTTTCCTTGTGATTGCAACTACAAGGTATGGATTTGTGTTTCTTTTATTTTGAATATTGAGAGCAATTATTTTCATGCACATTCATTTGTCTTGAAATGAATAAATATAGTAATAAGTTCTTTGAAAAGTATTTCTTTAAAGATATTTGTTGATGGTTTCTTGATTTTTCTAGTCATTGATGCAAGATATTAGTAGAATCAAAGCTTTGGTAGTCAAAATATTGGGATGAGAGGTTGGAAACAAAGGTTTAGATAATTTTTAAGTTGGTTTCCTTATGATTGCAATTGCAAGGTATAGATTTGTGTTTGTTTTGTTCCAAATACTGAGAGCAGTTATTTTCATGCACAGTCATATGTCTTGAAATGAATAAATATAATGATAAGTTCCTTGAAAAGCATTTCCTTAAAGATATTTATTGATGTTTTTTATATTTTTGAGGTCATTGATGCAAGCAATTGGTGGAAGTGAAGCTCTGGTAGTTGAAATATTGGGATGATGTAAAAACAATTTTTAAGTTGGTTTCCTTCTGATTGCAACTGCAAGGTATGAATTTGTGTTTCTTTTATTTTGAAGACTGAGAACAGTTGTTAACATGCACAATCATCTATCTTAAATTGAATAAATATACTGATAATGTCTTAACCATATCCATAATAAATAATGATAAGGTTTTCCAAAATATCTTAACCATATCCATAATCAATAATGGTCTTTCAAATATATTTTTATTTTAATTAACAAACCGTACCAACCAAAATATAATTATTACCTTAAGATTATTGTGTCCTAAGTCATAAGTGGTCCTTAACACATTATAAAACTAAATAAAACAAAAATTCTCTTCCTTCTATATGATTTTAATAATTAAAAAACTTAATAATAAATCATTTTTAAACCTAATGTTTATTTTATTTTTAGCTTTGAATGCAGTGCAGGTGGAATTAAATCTATGAGGATCGAGGTTTAGATTTTGCCCCATTTTTTAGTGAATTGGAACCAAAATATTGAGGGGCCCCAAGGAAAACTTTAATGTTGGTCCAACACATAACCCGTGGGATTAATGGAAGTTGCTCAAACACATATGTGATTGTTTTCTCAATTTTTTTAGTCATTTATGCAAGCTATTAGCGGAAGTGAAGTTGTTGGTCCAATATAGATAGTTACAATTTATTACACTATAAATACCTCAAATAAGTTTGGTATAAAATAATAAGGAAACACCATAATATACTTATGCATCTCTATAATAGATTTTACAACTATTATATGCATGTTCTCTTAATCAAACAAAAACAAAAATACACAAATCACCACTTAATTATTTATATATTCTGCTTATCTTCAACAAGATTTCTCAAAACTTTGATAAAATAAATCTCAAAATTGATCAAAAAATTTGTTGTCCCTCCTTGATCAACCTCAAATTTCAGATGTCTAAATTTTAAATTTTAACATGCCAATTTTTTTTATTTTGTTCTTGATAATTGTTATTTGCATTCTCTTCAAAAGTTGTTAGACTTGGATCTAGTATTGAAGAATTATAGTGTGTTTAAAGAATTATTAATCAATCCTCTTCTTTTAGATGTTGACTACCAAATTGTTAGAGCTCTATCAAATAAAAAATTGAGGACTTTGTATCTAATTGTATAGAGCCTTAAACAAGTCTCCAATTTTTGTCAAGATTGTTTCTTAACTTTAAATTTAAAAATGATAATGCACTAAAAATTCTCTCATATTCCACTGAGCCCAAAATTATTATTTTGCATAAATTAGTAAGATTAAAATATTTTGAGATACCATCACATAGTATTTCACTCAAACTTAACATATTCTATAGTCTAATGATCGAGCCATCTTCAAAAGCATGGTGAAATTTTTGTTGTGGTTAATTGAACCAACTATTCCCTTAGATTTGGAAAATCTAAAATGCCTTCAATTTATTCACCATTCAATTCTACACTCTTGTTGAAGTCTTGGGCTAAGGTTTTCGTTTTATTCTAAAATTTTGATGAGCTAACATTTTTTCAATATTAAGGGTACATCACAACCATGGATTCTAGTAGTTCATCCCAAAGAAAATGATATATAATATCTGAAGAGAAACATTTTGCAATTTATTCAAGGTGTAACTTACAGAGAATACAACCTCAAGGAATTGATCCCTTATAATAGGAACTTCTTTGAGTCTATTAGATTGACCAACTACATCAAAAGTGTGAGTTATGGTATGTACTAAATTTATACTAAGTACTATACATGATATTACCATATGTACTACACAAAAAGAGTCTTGGAGCCTCATGATCGTATTGTATTTTGTTTTTAAATGTTTAAGGTAAAAATTATATTCTAGTTGGTATGGTTTGCTAATTAAAATAAAACAAATATTTAAAAGGCCAATATGGATGTGGTTAATATATTTTGGCAGGCCTTATTATATAGCTTATAATTTTAAAACTATGAAAATGTTTTGAATATTTTTTTTAGTTATGTCATCCTCATTTTTCATAGTTGTCTTGTCCTATAGCTCTATATCTAGTTTATACTCTATACTCCTATTTTTGTCACTATTTTTGCTAAACTGAGTTTATTATATTATTTGGTTGGTCTTTACCACATACTTATTTTTAAAAAATGAGAAATTAATTTCTTCTAAGAAATAATGCGATGTAAGATACTACTTTTAAACAATGCACAAAGAACAAAATGAATAAACGTAATAAATCCTTATGATCATACTGTATTTTATTTTTAGATTTTTAAGGTAATAATTATATTCTGGTTGACATGGTTTGTTAATTGAAATAAAAAAAATAAAATTGAAAGGCCAATATGGATGTGGTTAAGACATTTTGGCAGACCTTATTATATAGTCTATAATTTTAAAACTATGAAAATGTTTTGAATTTTTTTTCAGTTATGTCATCCTCACTTTTCATAGTTGTCTTGCCCTATGGCCTCATAGTTGGTTTATACACTATACTTTAATTTTTTTGTTACACTCAGGTATTATATTATGTGGTTGGCCTTTGAGAGACTTATAGAGGTATGTACTTAATTTATACTTAGTCATATGGCCATCAAATTTAGCAATTAAAAATGACAAATTTAATCTTTAAAAAGAATGAAAAATTTAATCATTAAAAATAAAGAACCGTAAATAAGATCTCAAATTTAGACTTCTCATCCTCTAACCTCTTTCTCCATTGGTTTTTTAACTAACCCAAATTACCTCCTATAAAATAAATCTACATAAGTGTTTCAAATTGCTTAAAACCCTAGAACCACAAAACTTTAAAACCTAAATTCATATAACTTCATTTTTATAAAATTTGTATTCCTTTGTGGTTGTGGGAATCATAAAGAGAGCGACAATTACAAGAGGAGGCCAAGAAGTAGTCTAAGCAGCCAATAATGAAGTACAATCCAAGTAAGAAATACAAGCCCTATATGTCATGGGAATCATGAAGCAAGCAATATTTTCAAGAGGAGGCCAAGGAGGAGTCTAAGCAACCAATAATGAAGTAAAATCCAAGTAATAAATATAAGCCCTACATGTCATGGGAATCGTGAAGTGAGCAATAATTGTAAGAGAAGGCCAAGGAGGAGTCTAAGCAACCAACAATGAAGTACCATCTAAGTAAGAAATACATTTCATACATATTTGCAAATGTTTTCACATTTTTAATGAATTATGCCTATCTTTTAAGGGATTTAAACTCTTTCCATGTTTTTTTCTCATCATATCTTTGCTCGTAGTGTGAAAACCCTTCTTATCTATTGGGAATTCAGAGAGCAGTACAGTGATTTAATTCATGCACAAAATAATAAATCCAGACATACACAGGGAATTTTAATTTAACACAAATATATTTCTCACTCTATTCTCATTAATCTGAATCATTAAACAATATGGGACATACGTACATATATATAGGAATAATATCCTATATTATCTCCTTTGATTTCTCACCCAAAATCTCTCACCCTATGATTATGCAATCTAATATATTTTTATAACAATGTAAACAATATATCCTAACTATATATCTATTATCGTAATATTGTTAATATAATAATATTCTGATATACAAACTTACTAACTATATTTACCTCTCGGTAAATATCAATCATAGTAAATACTAATTTACTTTTTACTATCCCATAAATATCCCATGTAAACATTATCCATAACATTCACCCCCTAATGTTGACATGGTACAACATAACTCTTTTTTTCTACTGCAACGTGCTACATGGGTTTGCCTCATAATCTAGATTAAAGAAAGGTGTGTAAAGTTCCAACTAACTGACTGTCTTGTTGTACATGACCACAACTATGTGAAGGAACGCATCCCGTATTTAATCCATGAAAATGATGCACTCAATATTCCACTGGTGGATCATCTTCATAAAGAAGAAAGGTAGTTAGAGGATTACTACACCAGTAAAAGTTTATCTACCTTTTTACATCTATGGTTTTCTAGATCAACCACCAACCCTTTCCAAATCTATGAGTGTTACAATAAACTTAGAGACACACTCTACAATGTTTTATACTAGGAGTTAAAACATCAAGATTTTTCTTATATCTTCTACACACCAAACTAGGACTGAAAGAAAAACACACACTGAATGTCACATTTGATCTTGTAAAAAATCAAAATCTTACTTGTAGCCACTGTGTATGATCATGCCACTCAATCTTACACAACAAATAAGATTTTCATTGCCACTAGTAGTGTTCCTTGACTTTAGCTGGTTTGGTTCTAAATGGAAAATGGAAAATTGCTCTATGTTCCCCTCCCACAATGTGAACATTTCCAAAAAAAACACACCATGCAACTGAAAAGCAAATGCACACCACACACATCATCAAAACATGATGCAGCCCCATCGTTGATGACTGACAAGAGGTCGCTAAAAAACCTCCTTCCTCTATGTATCCTCCAACCTCTAGTAGGTTCACCACTTACTTAGCACATGTGTCATTGAAGCTTTGATGGTTCATGCACTTTCTGAGGAAAATCCCCCCCATAATATGAACGTCACATATAAGCAAAAATGCATCCATAAGACAAATTTTATTTTATTTTTACAATTTTTGACTCTATATGACAAGACTTTTGACAAAATGATATTTTTGGATGTATAAACACTAATTAAAAAAAATCTTAACTAAATGGATTTTTACAAGTGACGATATTACTTTGATACTTAGACTTTTTGATAAAATTCAACACATTTTTCTTATTTTGACATACTATTGATAAAAAGACTCTATGACTTTAAAAATGACTCTTAATACTAATACTTAGAAAGAGACTCTAACCCAAAAAACACTTAAAAGAACTTAAGACTAAACCTTAGTAAACTTATCTAAACTCAAAATAATAAACTCCACTTCATTAGAACTTATAATTTAAACAATAATAAAAACAAAACTAATAATAGTGACTCATGACTAATTTTAAACCAAATCTGATTTAATTTGTAATATAGTTACAAACTATAATTAGAAATTAAATAGATTAAAACGTGTCTTGACACCTAATGAATCTCAACATATATAGGACATAAAAATAATCTAAAAATACCAATGCAATATATAGATAAATTAATGAATGATGTACTATTAAAACATAAGAAGAATATGGCAGCTCACCTGACAAAGAATCAAATTTTAGCATAGATTCTAAGAGGAGACACAGTGGAAGCACAAAAAGCTTGAATCCATATGGGGTGTAGATTATGAACAGATGAGTGTAGGGAACTTGATGGTAATGAAAATTGTGTCTGCAAACTAGCATGATAATGTAAATAATGTGTGGTTATTGCTAAGTTGTTACAGTGATCTAAACATGGGTCTGCACATGCATGTAGATTTTTTTGATAGATCAAAATAAAATTAATAATCCATAGAAGCACATTGATAGCAAATAGCTACGTTATAATTTCATTCTATTTCTTTCTATGCCCTTCCACTTCAAAGCTACATGTTGATCATTATTTGCTCCTTCTATCAGTCTTTGTAATTTACAATGGTAGTCTGTATCACTTTCTTAGTGAAATATGCATAGACCTGTAGTCATTGATGAGTGTTTTTACAAAATAGGCTGCCCTTATTGAAACTATGCCTCTCCTTGCTAAGTCAAAGAAAGAGCAGAATGATGGACATATTACATCGTTCGACCAGGGGCACATAGAATATCTAAATTTGAATGCTACTGTCAAAAAAATTAATTTCTCAAATGAGGATAGACATCACTCAGAGCAATAGATGGTTTCCCCTTCACAAACTAATAGGATATATTAAAGAATAACCTGTTCTGATACTACTGTTTGGAATTTAGAGAGCATATACAATGATTTAATTCATGTACAAAATAATAAAGCTAAACATACATGGGGAATTTCTAATTCAACACAAATAGATTTCTTGCTCTATTCTCATTAATCTGAATCATTAAACATTTCCAGACATACATACATATATATAGGAATAGTATCCTATATTTTCTCATCTGATTTCTCACCTGAAATCTCTCACCCTATGATTATACAATCTAATATATTGTTATAACAATGTAAATAATATATCTGAACTATATATCTATTATTGTAATATTGTTAATAAAATAATATTCTAATATACAAACTTACTAACTATATTTACCTCTCGGTAAATATCATAGTAAATACTAATTTACTTTTTACTATCTTGTAAATATTGTTGGGTGAATATTTTGTCAATCAACGTACTGATAAACAAAATAGGTCTGATCATCCACAGTAGGAAGATTGGTCAGCCAAATGTGTAGGTTTACCACATCAAAAGGGGACTAATCTCTCCTCTCATCAAGGGGAGGTTCCCTATATATATATATATATATATATATATATATATATATATATATAAACAGAAAATAATACTCAAGGGTAGGATAAACCATCTATCTCTCTTTTTTTAGATATGATGTGTGCAAATCAAAGGAGAAATCTTAGGGGTAATGATAGAAAGCACTCCTCTTCTTTCAAAAGTACCATTCAGCAAACCACAAGAATCTTCCTGGTAATAATTGTAAAATGTAACCAAGGACGTAGTAACCAGTAGATTGAGATGTAGCACAAAGTCTCCACCTCAATTGCCCAAGAGTGAGATACGAAGGACAATGAGGGCACAAAGTCATCCCAAGGTCCTTTACATAGAAACAAAAAGAAAACACACTAAAGACAATTGTGGGGGCACAAAGTCTCTCGACAATTGGCTTCAAGACACCTTCCTGACTACTTTCACTAATTCTGCTTATTGAATTAAAGGGACAGAAAATGTATTAAGGAAACAAACATAAAAATAGTTTCTCCAAAAACAAAGTTATTACAGCACAAAGTCTGAAAAGTCACTTGCTTTCTTATTCCAATAACAAAATATGATCAACAATCTAAGCTCAAAGTCTCAATAATGCTTTTCAATTTGGGCAGAGTTTAATTTTTGATAATCAGAGAGAGAGATATATAAAATAATAAAAGAGAGTCCCTTATATAGCCTCTCCAAGAAAGACTTGGGAATAGTAACACATCATGTTGCATTAAATTTTGTCAAGAAGATATGCTAGAATCAGGCATATTTTGCCCATTTGCTTTTCTCAATGCAGAGAAATGGGTCATGCCATTGAATGTTTGTATCACCCATGTCTACCTAGTCTATTTCTAGAAAAATATCTAATGTGTGAATGTTTTTGGTCCTTCATCATTCCTCCTTTTCTGGTTATTTGAATCGGGTCTTTGGTTCAATTCGATGCTTTGTTCTTTGGTTACTTTCTGCTAGTCTTAACAATTGACGTGTGGCACATTCCACTGCAAAACAGGTGAGGACACGTGGCAGTATCCATGGGACTCTGAGAGATTCTTATTGAAAGAAGCTTTGAAATCTGTAAGAAGCTCAAGATGTGGATACAAACATTTATCGCGTTCTACAGAGTTACAACGAGACATGTGGTAGCTTTCGCTTATCTTTTGAGAATCCTATGGAGGATGACACTTGGTGCATTCCACTTACTTCAGTAGCTCACTGGGGGCCCACCACAATCTTTACTTAACAAAGAGATTTAAAGGAATAAACTATGGATGTCAACACGTGGCAGCTTCCATTGAGCTTTAGCTACCTTTGAAAGGTCTTCGGGACTTATATTAGTTTCCTGCAGAAGATGACACGTGGCAGCTTCCACTACATTTTGATGAGGGACACGTGGCACTTTTTGCTATGACTTTTTGAGGGACACGTGGTGGGTCAGTGGGTTTTCTATTTTGGGGGACTTTTCCTTCGAAGAAAAAGTTTGAAGAAATTCTTTCAGACAATTTGTCTGAATGAATTATTTCTTTGCAACTTTGCCATGGGAACTTTTCCAAAGGAACTCCCTTGCTCTTTCAGCCTTTGAATTGGTCTGTTTGTTCCCCACCTACCCTCTACAAGGACTATTTGAGCTCTAAAGTGACCTTTCGTATTTTTGCAACGGTCCACTTTGGCTTTTGAGTGCCCTCCGAAAGGGTTGTTTGTCCTTTGGCTTTGCCTTAGTCAATTTTATGCCAATCTCAAAAGGTGACACATGACAACATCTGATATGAAATAGGTGAGGACATGTGGTAGCATCCACTTAACTTGTAGGGGCTTTGGATGCCTTTTGAGTGTCTCGCGGAAGATGACACGTGGCAGCTTCCGCTAAACTTTTAGAAACACTGTAGATATACTTGGGACTCATTTTAGATTAATGTAGATGTTGACATTTGGCATGTTCCACTTATCTTACAAAGGACATGTGGCAATTTTGCAGCTCTTAAAAACAAATTAAAATGGGGCTTGGCAGACAACACTTGGCAGCATCTGCTGGGTTCTGTCAGGCTTTTATTTAGGGCTTTTGTTTGCCTTAGTCACTTTTGCCATGAAATTTCCTCCTCAAAGGCACTTGTATCTTTGACTTTTAGGGCATTCCTTTGAACTTGTTGCTTGAACCGATCGATTTGAACTAACTTTGGTTCAATGGTTCATTCCTTCGTTTCTATTGACCGCTTGAACCAAGCTCTTTGAAACAAGCCTCGTTGAACCAACCACCATTGAACCTGTTGAACTATTAGTCCTTTGACTAAAAAAGCTTGAATAATTCCCAATTTTGAAAGCTTAGAACAATTTTTTGAAATGGGAAGAGATATTTTGGTCTTACAAGACCAAAATAGCTTAACTGTTGTCCCAAAAATGAGTGACATTTTTTGAGTACAACAGTTGGCTCCAGTTGGGGAACTTCTATCAATTATAAAAAAGAATTGAAGGGAGTAGAATCCAGAATCTCTAGTGTCTTCATGTGTACCATTGGGTTATGGAGTCATGTTACCCATAAATGAAAGGTTCCAAAAATGAAAATGAACAATACAAAGCAAAAACAAAAACTATACAAATATACATATGTATAGGTGAACTTATTTGATACTTCAATAATTGAAGTATTTTAGATGCTGCTCCCTGAGAGGTAGTGAAAATAGCACTCTATCCTGATAAACCAGTAAGAAGCCATTTTCTCCCCAGAATTGGAGATGGGTGAATAGAACTCTCCACTAGGAATCCAATTTTCTGTGTCTTCCGTTTGGTTTTCTCCTCTTTCCCCACAGCAAGATTTGACTTTTAATCAAAAAACCACAAATCTTTACTCTCTTGGCAAAGAGTTCTTTTTCTTGATTTTGATGTGCAACAACATGGTCCATTACCATAACTGGTTACTCTTTTGGTTCAGTCCAGCATATGATTTGATTGTTCCCATTCAACACTTGCCAATGATTGGCACTATCAGGCATACTTGGTGTTGTTTCATCTAAACCAAATCCTAAATCGCCACCTATAGGATTTTCATCTGCTGAAACATGAATGTCTTTAGTAGACAAAAAATAATTACCCCTGCCTGAAGACTCATAGAATTTGAGCTTCAGGCCTTGATATCTGAGTGACAACACATTTTGCATCCTTCTCAGGAAGCAACCTCTACATTACACCTTTCACAGGGATTCTTGCCTGAGATAAGTCCATGCTTAATTCCCCTCTAACATCCTTGCAGAAGTTCTACCCAAGAAGGATGCCATATGATGCTAGGACGTTTGCCACTAGGACAGTCATCTTGGTTTGCTTGTCTGGAAAGGTGACAAACATAAATTGGGTGTCCTTAATTTGTCCCAGCAGAGGTACTTACTTATTTTCCATGGAGAAACATCTCCCAAATGTCTTGGTCAGTGTGAGACCCAGAGATTCTACCACTTTGGTAGGCATGACATTGTCTGAAGCCCCAGAATCAATGATGTAATTGTTGAGCTTGTGACCATTTATCAATAGGGAAACATAGAAAGGTTCTATTTTCCCAGGGGCAGCTAGAGGAGTACTGACAAGATTATTTGGAATGGGCATGTTCTTTGGGGAATTAGAAGTTACCTTTTCAGCTTCTTGTTTTGTACGGACGGTTTGGTTCTTGACACATTAGACCAACTTATCCAATTGATCGAGATTGGACTGCAGGAATTCAAATTTAGGCATTTGAATTTTGGTCTTTTTTACATGATCAATTATGTCAAATGGTTAAATTGGATTAGGCATAGAGGAAGGCAATTCAACCTTCTGGGTTTTAGGAGGGATGGGAGGACTGGTCTGCAAAGTTGAAGTAGAGGGTACAAAAATTTTTGGGGTATTTACCTTTCTGACAATCACTGGATCCTTTGGCTGGAAAGGCAGAGTGGTTCCACGCTTAGCAATTGTAGTTACTAGTTGAGGTTGCTCCTCTGTCTTCCCTTTATTAGCTTGCTAAGCTGATTGATTCTTGGACTAGGTAAACACAACATATGATCCTTCAGTTGCTTTCCCTTTACTTCTAGGTTCATCCTGGTAATTTAGGAAACCAATATGAGAGTTGCCAACTAATTCTTCTTGATCCTTCGTGAAGAGATCAACGTCACTTTCTTGATTAAACTCAAGTTGGAAAGAGAAATTATGTTTTGTTTCCAGATATCTAACTACTGAGTTGGCTAGAGGAGCTTTAAGGGCAAGATTTCTTTATGGGGGAGGAAGATGATTTAGTTGCCCTTGATTCCTGGTAGCATTACCTTGATATGACTAATTTGTAAATGTCCTTCTTGGCATATCTCTATATGAAGGAGCAAAAGACATTCCTCGCACCATTTACTTTTTGAGAGTAAGTAACTCATTTGCCAACTTCTGTACCATTAGATCAGTGGTGCTTATAGATGGATATTCAGAAGATGATGAGGGTCTATTTCTATTTGGATCTCTTCTTATCTTCCCTGCTAAGATGAGATCATCTTCTACCTTAGTAGCCAAATCTTGAGTTGCAGCAAGGTCTATTTGACCAACATGTCACGAAAGAAAACTTACTTCAGGTAACTGAGAATTAATGAAGAAGCATTTGAGATTCTCAGTTGTAGGTCGAGCAATTACAGGGATCCTGTTCCTCAGTTTGTCAAACTTGGCTATGAAGTCCCTCATTGGTTCATGAGGCTCCTTCTTCATCTGTGTGAGTTAAGCCAGAAGGGCATGTGCATCTTCTACATGTTTGAATCTGGCTTCAAACTTAGCTTTGAGGGTATTCCAATTAGTTACTGATCAAGCTTGTAGATGATAAAATCAATCTGTAGCAGCACCTTGTAATGTTTTTACAAATAGCCTAATTGCTACATCTTTAAATTCTACTCCAATTATGCCACAGGCTATGCTGAAGGCTGAAATATGTTCATCAGGATGAACTTTCCCATCACCATAGAATTTGGGGAAATTCTTCCTTAAACTACGTGAGAGCTCATGTAGAGGTGGAGTAAGATTGAGAGGACCAAAAGAATTACCTCAGGGGCCTTGAATTGCCATTATATGACTATGAAAAGGAGGAATAACAAACCTCAAAGGGGTAATTATTAGAAAAGCTTTATCGACATTAGAAGTGGATACTTTGTTTGGTAATGGAGACCTGACTTTAGTAGGAGGAGAGCTCTTAGTTCGTTCAAGGCGAGATGGTGAAGCAAACAGATCAAAATTACTTTGTTGTACCAACTCGAATAGAGGGTCAACAATACCTTTGGCCCTTTGGCTTCGTGTATACCTTGAATCTGCTAGATTGTGAAACAAAAATGGAAAAGAATTGACTTTGCTTTAGTTTGAAGCTTGAGGCTTTAAACTTCACGTTCTTTCTCAATTGGTGTGGAGGTGAATGGTAAGGTTATAATGATAATGGGTAAGACACAAAAATGGAATGGAGTCTATAATGGATAAGGGTAGGGATTGCTTCAATCTGAAACATGAGGTTTCAGAATGCACATAACTAATCCTCAGCAGAGTCACCAAAAATTGTTGGGTGAATATTTTGTCAATCAGCGTACTGATAAACAAAATAGGTCTGATCATCCATAGTAGAAAGATTGGTTGGCCAAATGTGTGGGTTTACCACATCAAAAGGGGACTAATATCTCCTCTCATCAAGGGGAGGTTCCCTATACATATATATAAATAGAAAATAATACTCAAGGGTAGGATAAACCATCCATCTCTCTTTTTTCAGGTATGATGTGTGCAAATCAAAGGAGAAATCTTAGGGGTAATGACAGAAAACACTCCTCTTGTTTCAAAAGTACCATTCAGCAAACCACAAGAATCTTCCTGGTAGTAATTGCAAAATGTAACCAAGGACATAGTAACCAGCAGATTTAGATGTAGCACAAAGTCTCCACCTCAATTGCCCAAGAGTGAGATACAAAGGACAATGAGGGCACAAAGTCGTCCCAAGGTCCTTTACATAGAAACAAAAAGAAAACACACTAAAGGCAATTGTGGGGGCACAAAGTCTCTCCACAATTAGCTTCAGGACACCTTCTTGACTACTTTCACTAATTCTACTTATTGAATTGAAGGGATAGAAAATGTATTGAGGAAATAGACATAAGAACAATTTCCCCAACAACAAAGTTATTACAGCACAAAGTCTGAAAAGTCACTTGCTTTCTTATTCCAATAACAAAATATGATCAACAATCTGAGCTCAAAGTCTCAGTAATGCTTTTCAATTTGGGCAGAGTTTAGTTCTTGATAATCAGAGAGAGATATATATAAAACAATAAAAGAGAGTCCCTTATATAGCCTCTCCAAGAAAGACTTGGGAGCAGTAACACATCATGTTACATTAAATTTTGTCAAGAAGATATGCTGGAATCAGGCATATTTTGCCCATTTGCTTTTCTCGATGTAGAGAAACGGGTCACGCCATTGAATGTTTGTATCAACCAATGTCTACTTGGTGGTCTGCTTCTAGAAAAATATATGATGCATGAATGTTTTTGGTCTTTCTTCATCATTCCTCCTTTTCTAGTTATTTGGATAAGGTCTTTGGTTCAATTTGATGATATGTTCTTTGGTCACTTTCTGCTGGTCTTAACAATTGATGCATGGAACATTCCACTACAAAATAGGTGAGGACACATGGCAGCATCTGCAGGACTCTGAGAGATGCTTATTGAAAGAAGCTTTGAAATCTGTAAGAAACTCAAGATGCAGATGCAAACATTTGTCGCATTCTATAGAGTTACAACGGGACATGTGGTAGCTTCCGCTTGTCTTTTGAGAATCCCATAGAGGATGACACTTGGCGCATTTCACTTACTTTAATAGCTTACTGGGGGCCCACCATGATCTTTACTTAACAAAGAGATTTAAAGGAAGAAACTACGGACATCGACATGTGGCAACTTCCGTCGAGCTTTAGCTGCCTTTGAAAGGTCTTCGAGACTTATATTAGTTTCTTGCGGAAGATGACACATGGCAGCTTTCATTGCATTTTGATGAGGGACTCATGGTGCTTTCCGCTATGACTTTTTGAAGGACACATGGTGGCTCAGTGGGTTTTTTGTTTCAGGGGACTTTTCCTTCAGAGAAAAAGTTTGAAGAAATTCTTTTGGACAATTTGTCTGAAGGAATTGTTTCTTTGCAACTTTGCCATGGGAACTTTTCCAAAGGATCTCCCTTGCTCTTTCAGCCTTTGAATTGGTCTGTTTATTTCCCACTTGCCCTCTGCAAGCATTGTTTGAGCTCTAAAGTGACCTTTCAAATTTTTGTAACAGTCCACTTTGGCTTCTGAGTGCCCTCCAAAAGGGCTATTTGTCCTTTGGCTTTGTCTTAGTCAATTTTCTACTGATCTCATAAGGTGACATGTGATAGCATCCACTGTGAAATAGGTGAGGACATGTGGCGACATTCGCTTAACTTGTAGGGGCTTTGGACGCCTTTTGAGTGTCCCATGGAAGATGACACGTGGCGGCTTCCGCTAAGCTTTTAGAAACACTGTAGATATACTTGGGACTCATTTTAGATTCATGTAGATGTTGATATTTGGCATGTTCTGCTTATCTTAAAAAGAACATGTGGCAACTTCTGCAGCTCTTAGAAATAATGTAAAATGGGGCTCGACAGATAACACTTGGCAGCATCTGCTAGGCTCTGTCGGGATTTTGTTTCAGGCTTTTATCTTCGGGATTTTGTTTGCCTTAGTCACTTTTGCCACAAAATTTCCTCCACAAAGGCACTTGTATCTTTGACTTTTGGGGCATTCCTTTGAACTTGTCGCTTGAACTGACCGATTTCAACCAACTTTGGTTCAATGGTTTAATCGTTCATTCCTTCATTTCTATTGACCACTTGAACCAAGCTCTTTGAAACAAGCCTTCTTGAACCAACCGCCATTGAACATGTTGAACCATTAGTCCTTTGACTGAAAAATCTTGAATAATTCCCTATTTTGAAAGCTTAGAATAATTTTTTGAAATGGGAAGAGATATTTTGGTCTTGCAAGACCAAAATAGCTTAACTGTTGTCCCAAAAATGAGTGACATTTTTTGGGTACAACAAATATCCCATGTAAAGAGTATCTATAACATTATCTTATATCAAAACCCTTAATATTAGACATAATTTGGTTATCACATGGGATTATTTGTTTAGGAATGAGATTAACAAGATCTTTGCATTTGTTTGGGATTATTTGCTTGGTAATGAAATCAACAAGAACTCAAAAATATTGTGAATGTGTGTTTGGGCATTGATGTGGCTATGAATTTTTTTTAGAGTTACACACAACTACTTAGGGTTTAGGTTTGGGATGGGTCTGTAGCAGTTCTTATTTATATTATCTCTCTTGTATTCCTTGCTTGAATTTATTCATGCAAGCAAGTGTTCGAAATGGTTGGATTGCCCCTGATTTCATAGGGCAAAGCAAAATAGTCATTCTAAAAAACTTAGGGTATCCATTGATCATAATCATTATTCCACCTCAAGCATATTTTCCACATGGATGTGTTTCGGGAAAGGGGTTTAACTTGGATTTTTTGCCATTATTTTTGTATTTGAATATGACTCTTGAATCACTAGATATTTATACATTCTTTGAAATAGCTAATATAAATCATAAATCAATTTATACCAGCGTGGTAATTTTACCAAAGATTAACTAATGGAATAATACCTGAACTCTAGGATTCCCTAGGATTTTACTGTAAGCTTTTAGGGGTCCATTCTTAAAATTATCCTTGATAGGTAGCAGATATTTCTAAAGGTACATGGAGCATCATTTTGTAGCTTGTGATATTGAATTTTTTATCACCTCAAAGTCTTGTGTTATTGTATAATAGTTTATTGTGATTATATTTGTAAGTGTGACCTATTGAAAGGAGATGATGTTGATGGTTTGGAATTTAATCCCAAAAATCATGGAAATTAAAAGCTACCAAGATATTATACATTTTGATAAGACCAAAGAAGTTGAAGAGACATTCTACAATGCTATCAATATCATAGGAATACTAGAATTGGTCAGAGAATTCAATTGTAAGGGAATTAAAAAAGCAATGGAAGAGGAGAGATGGTGGTAGTACATTCTTCTTCATGTTGTGTTTTCTTTCAAATAATTCTCTAAGGCATGTGGGGAGTAATTGTACATTGTCTAACCATTATAATGTTTTGAATATTGTATATTGTCCATCCATTATGATGTTTTGAATCAATGAAATTTAGAATGTTTATAGTGTTCATGTATACATATGTGGTCTGAGTTGTGCATCTTAGTTTGAGTGAATATCCAATCAACGTAGAGATAAAGGCTATACTTATGTGGATATCTTATCTACTGCTTATGCTAATTGGTATCAGAGCTAATTTTTTCTAATGGAATGTGTGTGTGGAAATTCTAGTTGAGTTAATTGGTAAGTTGTGAATGAGAAATTTGCATTAAGATAAGTGATGTCACACAAAGGTAATGTTGTTGGAAGAGGAGTAAGACCAATAGGACCTAGAGTTGCATATTTTTTAGAAATTGTGACAGGAATATAAGTAAGGTTGGATTCAATGGAAACAACACAAAGAAGGAGAATTCATGTTGAGGATGTGAGTGAAGATGAAGAATAATTAGCTCTAAAGTTTGGATTGCAAGACATGGATAATGAAGAGTAGGTTTCTTAGAGTTGTGGTGTTATATTTATTATTTATCATTACAGTTTCCTTTTATGCCTTTAAGTATTCACACCAATTATTTTTTAATGGAAAAATGAAATGGCACACTTCTCATATAGATCTAATCTTGATAGGAAACACTTCTCAAGATTTATTGCAATTATTCTAATTTGTTCTGATGTACTCTTATCAAGCTTTGAATGCCACTAAAAAATTAAAGCGCCTTCACCTGAAAGATAACAAACTCATGTTTTAATTTTATTTAATCATTTTGAAATTAAAATAATCATATCTTTACTCTTACTCATGGGAGTGTTTATTCTTCAAAAGAAATGTTTTTATCTCCTTCTCACCTCAAGCTCTTGTCAAGTTCTAGCATCTAATATATTTATTCACTCAAACACATTCCCATGTATTTAATCTTCACACATGCAAATCTGATTGAGTAAAAAATAAACTCACAAACTAATATAGGGTGATCTAAATTTAAATACAAATATACATGATTTCTCTTCATGAAAATAACATCACCTTGGGAAATAAAGAATTGTAGGGTTTCCCCTTGAGTAGTTATTAAAAAACTCAATTATTTCCATCTCATAATCTCATAGGCAAAATTAATCTTCTCTAATACCAAATATTAAATTTGGTTAGATATTATACTTAAAAAACTCAACTTAATTTATTAAACACAATGAAGCTTATATAAAGAAGGATCATGCCTTATCACACACAGTTACACAATCCCTATTTTATAGGGGCGAGATGTTATCAAAACTCATTATACATTTGCACATACACCAAATAGTATGTCATGCACTCATAATCTTAACAACAATGTCCAAATCATATATCCCAGTTTGCAAACTTGATTAGCTTATTTTCAGCCTATTCACAACATACTATATTGTAATTTTCAGATTTACAATTCGGTTGACAACAATACATACTATTTTGAATTTTCATCATAGTTTCATTTCAATTTGACACATGCATGCAATATTTTTGATGTGACATGATTAATTAATTTTGATTGGGTGATTTGATATGGTTGCTTGATATAAAATGCAATTTGGTATGTTATGGTATATTTGTGATTTTGAAAGGTTGAAATGGATAAATGATTTAAAATATAAATGGTGGTTTAATTACTTAGACTTAATCATTATGATTATTTAAGTTGCATGATGACTTGTAGTAATGATTAATTAAGTTGTTTAAAGTTGAGAGTGGGCCCCCCTCCAAATATAAATATTTTTTGGTCTATTATAAAAATAATATTTTACTCTCAAGTCTTTTAAGTTCTTATGAACTTATTTAAAGTTTAGATATAAGTTCAACTTATGAACTTATTAATTAAAGTTAAGTTATAAAATAGTTAACTTTATTAAAGTTAATTAAATTTAATATTAGTTAACTAAAGTAGATACAACTTGAAAACATAAATATTTATAAGAAGAAGGTATTAAAGGGAGACTTGAAGAACATTTCAAAGGGAGAAACACCTGCAGTTACAATATCTCTTCGATTACGAGTTTTATATTGCATTGTCTTTTATGTGATATATCTCTAGGATTGAATATCATCTACATGAAGACCAAACAATATATTATTTGATGATGAAGTAAATCAATTGATACACACAGCTATATCTAGTTTTTGTAATTTATAAATTAATTATCTAAAGTTGTTTAAGATATTAATCTATTTGATTATTGCATAATGATGTAGTCTTATGTGTAGAATATATTTTGTACTTCCCATGAATAATGAATAATACTTTGTACTTATTATGATAGATTATTGGGTTTTTTTCTATATTATGATTAATCTTCTTAGATTTATTATAATCAGTCATGAAATATACAATTCTCAAGAAGACTTCTATTTTTTCTCATATCTTGAATCAGCTCTCTTTCATTCTCTATCTCTTTATTTTTTTGTCATCTTTAAGATTACTTATTGGTTAATGTTTTATTGTTATCCTTTGTTTATCTTTACTTTAGTCTAGTTCTTTCTTTATTAGAGGCTTTAGTATGATTTTTACTAGTTTTTGCTTGGTGTTAGGTCTTTTCTTATTAGTTTATCTACTTTCTTTCTCTTTCCAACTCTTGTTATTCTAACACTCTAACATCTAATTCACTTTAACTTGTATGCTAATTTATGTTGATCATAGTTAGCATTTCTTATTTTTGTTTTAATTACATTTTTTTTATATTTATTTTGATTCCTTTCATTTCTTTTCCTTTATTTTAATGTAGTGTTGAGGAATGAATACATATAAGATATATTTGATCTAAAGTAATATTGAATATTAATCAGAAGATTCTTTCCTTCAAGCTACTGCCTTATCCATATGCTTTATTTTATTCGATATGATAGATAAAAATTAAAAATATTAATCAAAATTGATTAATTAATACATTGAAAGTAGTTATAAACATATTTGATCAAGGTGTTTTCATACCTTATTTATAGGTATCTTTATTTTGGATAGGATTGATAATATTCCTTTATTTCTGATATACTGATAAATTGATTTAAAGTATTTGATTGATATTTTGAAATGATTATGACTTATTTTCAGCCATATGACCCTTAAAATTAAACTAGTACGATTTCACCTTGACCTTCATGATAGATGAATGAGTTAATTCCTTGATGTAATAATTTTCACTATCAACATGATTTTTATCTCTTTATAGTTCCTAGGAAAAAAAAATAGAAATCCTTGAGGATCTCAACGATGTGTATCAACTCTTTATCTGACCAATAGTTTCATCCCATGGTAATATTAGGCTTCGCATTGATCCCAATATTACTTCTTTTATGTGCAAAGGTTTATTAAAGTATATTTTATTATTAATTTTCAAGTCTAAGACTCCTATTTACCCAATTAAAGTCTCTAAATTAAGGTGGTCCATGTCCTCATATGGTCCTTTTTCTTCCATTGGAAAATAAATTTCTTCTTATATAAATTTATTCGGTTGTTCCACCCCAAGCACAATGTGTTATTTTCCTCATTGTTTCCACTATTTAGGCATCTTCATCAAACAATTGGGTAAGAGCATCACTAATTTCATTTTACATTTAATTTATTTGTTCCTTCATGAGTGTGTCATCCTACATAATTTCCTTCCACATCACTTGAAGAGGCTTAAAGAGTCTAGGTTTCCATTCCTTACTGAGTGTGGCATCTTGCATAATTACCTTGAATATCACTTGAAGAGGATTATAGAGTCCAAGATTTGAAGAAGAGAAAGTGATAGTGTATAAAAATTACTCTTTCATTGCTCCCCACTCAGTCATCTCTCTTCAAGTTTCATTGATGATAAGCCATCCACACACCCAAGAAATGAGTGTGTTAAAAAGAGCATGAACCAAAAGCTTGATTGGAATATAATTTTTTCCTAGGTTACAAATCCCTTCATACCTCTACAAATGTTCATTTAACAGGAGTCCCCATAATAATTTTGAAGCCCGTTCTTGACCTTTTTATGGTAAAAATTACTATATATTGCTTAATTTACATTGGTTTAGGTAGATAGTTATGGTTTGTGAGTCCTCTACTAATATGTGATAATGTTATTCTATGTATGGACTAAGGAGAACATTTTCCTCCTTATTTGGGAAAACATGTTTGTAAGTCACTTACATAAGTTATATTTCATGCAAAAACATCATCTTATTAGTGTTTTACTTACTTTGGATCAGGTATCCTAAACTAGTGTAAAACTAGTGTTAATTCAGATTATGTAAAATATAACAATAACATAAAAATCTAAATAAGAAAGGAATAGATAGATATTTCACTTACAATATATGGAAATGATAAATCAAGAGGGTATAATTTACTTAGATTATTTTTATACTTTGTCACCCACAAAATTTGTCACTATGTCTAAAAATGATTCCTATGTGCTTCATTGCTACTTAGATAAGAAAACAATGGCTCATATCTTACCTGGACATTGTCGATAAAGTCTGGTGGTTATAGTAAATAGAGTTATATAGGTTATGCTAGTATTTTCCATGTACTTTGTGTATTTTTTATAAGTTATGGAAGTGTTACACCTATGCTTGTAGACTCACCTTATGTATTCACACAACTTCGGTCTTGTGTGTTAATATCTAGTTTCCTTCTCCTCAAGCAAACCCTAGTTGTGATTTTAGCCATAATATTCCCTTTAAATGGGTTAGTATTTTGATTTGGATAACCTAAAACACTCCCCACTAAATTTTTTATCATTTCATACATTATAATACTCCGAAGAGGCCCCAAACCACACATATTTCTCCCAATTCTATGTGTGCATGCAACATCATGATCAATCTATAATGTAATGTAATGTTTAAATTTTGACACTTGGCACCATAAAATGATGGATTTCATTTGTATTTATATTTAGTGTTAGGGATCCTCCATTGAGGGTTTTTTAGATATGTGAGCATTTGTGATAATGTCTCAAGAGAGAGCTAATTGATTCCTCAAGTTTGTTAGAACTTCCTAAGATTAGTATATCCTAAGGACTAATTTGTATTTATATTTGAATATTTATTATTTATTGCTATGAATTACCAATGAAATATTTCTAATCCAACTTAATGGATACCTCCCAATTTTAAAAATACTCGTTGAGTGTTCTTAGACACTATCGATAGAGGTAGGTCCATCTATGGTAATCAAAATTATCTAGTCATTACCAATACTATCATGGGAGTGTAAATTAATGATCTAAGATATGGAAAAGGCTTGTTTCAATCTTTGGAAGTTTCTTAACTACTAATTTGGTCTTAAAAATGTTTATCTAGTAAATAAAGTTAGTCAAGATAACATGTGGGTAGACTGACAGAGAGAATGTGCACAAGAGTCAAATGTGTAGGCAATGTCCAAGTATGTCAAAGTGTGTCAAAATAATACCAAAATTAGGTGTCTATTTATTCCCTCCTTTTAATATGGTATTAAAAATGTTAAATTAAAAGGATATATGTTATAATTGCACTTTATGTTGACAGGTGTGCCCTGAACGTCCCCTTTATTCCATGTGAAATTTAGAAGCAAACATGTATAGATCAATGCATTCTCAAGATGAGAAATATAAAATAATCTAGATCATTTAATTACATGAAATTTAAAATCCAAATAGTAAATACACCTAAGGGTATGCGAACCAAGCTACCACTTATTGAACTTATTTTAACAATACCATGGGGTGATCATGCTCCAAGGAAACAACCATTTAAATCAAAATTTGAGAAGTGTAAATGCCTCAACTACAATTGGAGAAGGATTGATATAGTTTGAGTTATTTAAAAACCTCAACTGCACTACTCTAAATGTCATAGTAATTAGTTTGGGGGACCCTGACGTAAGGTTCATATCTCAAAGTGGAACCCTGAAAAAGGTTCATACGTAAATTGGAACCCAAAAATAGGTTTGAATGTAAAAGTGGAATCAAAAAGTAAGTTTTTGTGAAAAAGGATCAATATTTTTTATATGGATTATAGACCCAAAGTTTCTAACTATTACCATCATTCCCCACCAATCTAAAATAGAGAAAGTAACAAAGTGTTTGCTTGAACAAATTAAATGCCCTGTTATGATCCATTTATACCTTAAAGAGATATATAATGTCATCATTTGTCTATCATAATGTCATATAATAGCTCAACTATTCCTCACAATCATGTAGAATTCCTTACATTTGTCTTAATCTACTCAAACTTACCCATTTGAGTCCCATAATCTATCTCCAAATATGAACTCTCTATCTATAATGGCTTGAATCTATGAAATATGTCTTATATGCCCCCTTTTAATATGAGGGATGAAGCTTATAAGTCAATCATATCAAAAGAAAGAGTTGTGTTCACCATGTGTTATATATAAAAGTTTAATCATGTAAAGTACTTATATCAACATGATAATTTATGTTATCATATAAATAATTGATCATCAAGGCACATATGAAACTTTTAATCCAAGACAATGGGCATACAAGTATCAATTTCTAGTAGATAGACCAATTAAGGACACAATGATATGTCACAGTAGGTTCATGATATAAATAATGGCATCATACACAATATAAATCAAGGCACCAAGGTCATAATAACAGTCATATATGTAACCTCACCCATGCATAAATACACAATATCATGATCAAGAAGCACACAAACATATAATACATGACATAGATCTAACCCTAAATGGACATGACATGGCCATGGCTCAAACAAGAGGATCCTCTAAAAAAAATGACACACAACATGATAGGAAACATTCAATGCACATTTAGATTACTTAGTATAGCACACAACAATGTTGATGTAATGTTACAATTATCAATATCACACACAGATGGAATAAACAATGTTAGTCTACGTAGTCAATCAATATCATCATCTAATATAGTAAAGCATAATATCCATGGGAATAGCACTCTATAAATTATGAGTGAGAAAAATTCATGTATAAGAGTTTACTATGATCAATGGACTAGTATAGAAAGATATAATTTGATAATGTACTAAGATGCCCCTAGTGTAGGCATGCCTCCAATATATAATTTTTTCCCATGAGTGTAAACAATGTCATGCATCTATTTGTCAATGTATCATATGAAACATATATATTGTACATCCCACTTGTGTACACCATGAAAAATATGTGCATAAAAAATGTATATATAATTCACCATGTATATGACGAATAACATCAATCAATATATGTGTACCAATAAACATCATACATAAATAATGCTTTTGTATTTTTTGTATTTTTTTATTTTTTTATTTCATTTATATTTTTAAATTTTGAATTTATTTAAGTTTTATCTAAAATATGATCCTATCAAGGGGATGTTAAAGTGAATGTCGTAGATCTATCAATGCAAATGTCACACATTATGGGCAAGGAGTCAAATATATCATTGTCCAATTCAAAGAAATGATCATGCACTATAAAATATCCAACATCATCATCATAGTCAACATGATCATATATGCAATACATAGCTTTAATATCCATAGTAACTTTTTAAATCCACTGTATGTTAGGAGAATGTGTCGATGTTATTTATGGAGAATGCTCACAAGGTTTATGTGAATCTATTTTAAGAAATTATAGACTAGGTAACATCTATTAAACTTGAATAGATCACTAATATGAAGAACATTGGAGAATTGTGTTTTTAGTACTTTTGTAATTTTATACGATAATACCCTAGTAATTAAAATTAATTTGAAATGAATGACAATATTCAAATTTACATTAAAGTACAGTCAATAAAATAGATTTACCTAGTTTAGCATGTGTAATAAATATAAGTACTAAACAACTAATGGATAAAGAGAGCATATCTTAATTATTATTATATTCTAGACTATGTTAGTGGTTACGAGTCATCACAAGTCTATGTTAGAGATATAGACTTTGTTCATTTTGTGTTCTGACTATTTGTTACCTTCGAACCATTACGTCGATCTAAGATAGTAACATTGATGCTAGTGCCCAGTGAAAGATATACACAGTAGTGACCTCAAATTTAGACCAAACCTACACTACCCCCTATGTAATAATTTTATGTCTCAATTTATGTTTTCATGTGTTCTATATCTAATTAATAAACAACCCTAGCTCCTTGGCAGTGTACCAATTATCACTCAGAAGTGTACCCTTACAAGAATGTGTGCCTATTCTCACTTCCATTGATACAATGGAAAGTTTCTAAGGTGTGGTACATTGTATTAGAGAGGATATATAGATGAAGGGCTTGTTATTTTTGATATAATCACCTACTTATATCTAAACTATCTAGTTTAGTGCTTTCTTGACTAAGAAAAGGGTAGAAGAAGCAATGTTAAAGCTGAAAGTGTAAATGAAAACTAAAAATTGGGTTGATGCACCAATGTGAAGGTAAATTATTCCTATACTTGACACACTTTATAATATTAAAAAAATTTACACATTCACCTCATCTTCATACAATGACTCTTGTATCAGTATTTCATACACATGTCTTGATAGACACTCACATTAACTTGGAAGGAATGAACATAGTTTGAATTCACTTCTAGATTAGGTAGAAATCAGATGTAGACACTTTATATGACCTAAAATAATTCTCATTTTTGGAATAAAGGCAAAAAATTTAGACATAAACATAGGAAAAACAATTATTTACTAATTTGTATCAATGAACACAAGACAAACACTTCATAAACAACTTTAAAATGGAGGAAAAATTAGTTCTTTATTGCTTCAAAGGTGAGGTAGTAAAAATTTTGGCAGAGTTTCATTAATACAAAATAAAAATCTCCTTATAATCATTCAAAAATGAATGTACATAAATAAATAAGAGAGAGAGAAGACAAGAAGCTCCAGAAGAGTCCATGCTAGTCCTAGTTCACTCTTGCTTCAACTCGACTACCAACTCAACCTTGAACTAAAAATTCAAACTTTCAAACACACTTCCCAAATTCCAACATATCATTTTAAGAGTATAAACATTATTTATATTTGAATGTGGTATGGTAATTAGATAGATAAGCTTTTTGGATTTGTTGAAAATTCAAAGGTATCTTACATGCTTTGAAAGTCTTCAGTCTTGAAGAGATCTTCAGTTAACTCCTCTTTGACTTGAAACTTGTATTGAACTCCTTTTGATATTTAGTTAACTCCTTTTTAACTTACATGCATCTTGAAGTTTGACTTTAGTTACCTTTATTTATGTCTTGGAGTTTGACTTGAGCTTCTTGACTTGCAATTTGGAGTTTGACTTCACTTATCTTGACTTGCAACTTGCATGCACCTTGCCTTTATAAATTTAACCCAAAGGGGGGCATAGTGGGGGAGAGGTTGCATATTGACCTTATAAGGTATTTATTGCATGAAAATAGGGCATAAAATCTTAATCAAGACTTGAACTCAACTTCTCCAATTTTGTATGTTTTGAACTCCACTTTTCTAGGGCTAACTGAAGACTCCTATTGTTGACTTAACCTTGTTACAACCTTCCCAGTTGTATTTAGAAAAATTGTAGTAATTTTTTTTTTTAATTTAATTGACAAGCATTTACTTAAAATCATGTTTAAATAAATCAAGTTATATTATTACAACTATACAAATAAAATTCCAATTTTAATTTTGAATGAAATATAACTTATTACAACTACATGGAAAGTAAATACAATATGACTCAGCCATGGCTGGTCCAATAATACAATAAATATTTTTCATGTATAATAAAATATTACATTTATGTTTCCATTAGGCATTTATTATTTATACAATAAATAAATACCAAGCTCTTTGGAGCTTGAGTTGAACCAACTCACATATCTCTTATAATCTCAAGTGTAGTCTCCAAATAAGTACTGCAATGGGGAGGGAGAGCAACATCCAAGCACTTTTTCACACTAGCCATGGACCATCGATCCCCCACACAATATCCTATTAGGGAATAGACCTCTCTTCATGGATAGGTAGATAGAATTGTGTGGGAATCCAAATAGACATGCTAGTACCCCATGTGTTGTAAGATATTTACTACATGATATGTATCATTAATAAAACACATTTCTAACATGATACTGCACAGCATGCAAATCAAAGATATGAAACAAAAATGTCAATATAATATTATTTTGGCCAAAATTTTTCAATAACATATGATCACCTGTATTGGTCAATTTCATAACACATCACTTGATTGTATTATCCACATCCAGCATTGGTGATGCTAATTAGTCTACTGAAGTCCATCTCACTACGTATTTAGAATCATCAATGTTGGACCCATTATAGTAAAAAACCTAAAAGATTCATTTATATTATTCTTAATAGTGGAATGTGAATATGCTAAATATGGAAATAACCTTAGCTTTACATTTTGTCCACCAAATGCATTTAATGAATTTAAAAGCATGTTATTGTTATATATATAGCAGATATAGAAAAATATAGTCCAAACAAGATCATACCATCTAGGTATGCTATACACAAGAACCATAATTTTATATATATATATATATATATATATATATATATAAAATATATAAATAATTATAGTCTAAACAAGATCATACCAACCGAGTATGCTAAACAAAAGGACCTTAATTACTTATTTATATATAACATACTACTTAACAACAATTATTTTGATTCTAGATTACAGCCAAGTCTAACAGGAATTTACCTTATATAAAAATCTAGTAAGCCCAAAAATCTAGTCTTACGAAGATTACAATAACCTAAGCATTTATTTGTATTTTTGGTTACAATTTTTACATAAACATTCTATAGTCCAGCTGGGTTTATTTCAGGATCTAAAAGAGTATTCACATACACACATTTGTTATTTATACACACACACACACACACACATATATCCCTTATATATACGTATATATATTATTTGATAATATATAAATTATTAAACACATTTTTAGAAAAGTAATTCCATACTCATGCAATCACTACCATTTGTTTCATTTAACTAAATATGGGCTTCTTATTCTTATGAAATTTTTAGACAATTTGCCTTCTTTATTCACAAGTAAATTCTCACTTTCCATCGTATAAACACTCAGTCTTAAGTCTCATATTTCTAACAAACTATTACCAGCTTATGTACCCAGTCAAGATAACTAGGTTTTCTAACCCTAAATTAATTTCTATTATTATCCAATCATTGATATGCTTACTTATGAATAAGTAGATATACTAACCAACTTAGTAATATGAATTAAAATAATAACTCCAATGAACATAACCAGTCTAAGTTACACAACATTTTCGTAATCATACATAATATTGACATTAAAACTTCCTTATTCACACAAACATTTCCACTCATTATGGGGAGATCCCATTTACTTATGAATGAGATAAGGAATCCATTTCAAAAAAAATTACAATGTTTAACATTATGTTTATATATATATATATATATATATATATATATATGTATATGTATATACCTCTATTCTTCATGAAATGAAACATTTATCTCTGTGTGTGTGTGTGTGTGTTTCTATTTTCACTAAATTCAAAATATTTAATTCATTGTATATGTTTGTGTATGTGTAACTATGTATATATACTTATATCTTCACCAAATTCTAAGTGTTTAATCCACTATATGTATATATATAAATATACATATATATATTTATTTCCACCAAATGTAAATTGTACATTTTCTATATCTATTGTATACAAAATATGAATTGTATAAATCCATTGTATACATACATACATATATACCTTTATTTTCACAAAACTCATAATGTTTATTCTACTGTATATGTATATAAATATAAATGCATATATATATATATATATATATACCCCTATTTTAGAGAGTTCAAAATGTTTAATCTTGGCAAATAAAAACATCTCTAATAAGCACAACCATCTCCTAGGTCCCAAGTACACAAATCTAATTGTTACTACCAATCTTGCCTTCGCATACTAATGAATCATTGAAAGCTTCCAATCTTGAGTTTTTATATTTCCATAAATTTAGCACAGGTTTTCATTTTGGTTTGGACATAGATCCTTCCAGATCAAGGCTAGTTTGAGGGTTTAGTTTTAAGACAAAATTTCACCCATTAAACCTTACACCCAATCCAAGAAAACACTTAGTAAAACATCAAAAACTTTTAAAAATGGAAAGAGGGTTTCAATAAGTCGGTCATGGCCATGTATACATTCGGCCATAGGGTTTATTGAGTTTGCCTAGGTTTAGTGGGTTTGGGTGTAGGGATCTATGGATGGCCAAGCCATCCACAAAACCCTACACACATATCTTTTTTTTTAAAACAACCCACCGAGTATAGAAAACCCATAACCATTTTAATTTTCTATTCACATATCAAAAAATTAATTTTAATACAGGACCAACCTAAATAAGCTCACTTTAGCACTAAAACCGACTCTTTTAACTAGCTCAAAATCCTCTCTATTTCCCAAAAATTGTCTACTCTCTTCCATATACTTCCTAAAATCCTCCTCACATCCTTCTTAAAACCCCCTTTTTCCTTTTATTCTTTATCCAAGTTCTTTGTATGCCATTAATGGCAGAAACTGAAGTTAATCCTAGTTGTAAGTTGAGTTCCACAATCAAAATATCATATTCATGCAGTCCCTAATTTAGCTCAAACTCATACTCAAGGATTACTCAAGTTAAAACCAAGTTTAACACAACCTTTTCTTTAAATCTTCCACCATTATCCCTTTTAAAAAACCAATCCATTCGAAGTTGATTACATGCAACTAAATAATCATGCCAAGTAACAAAGTTAACTTTGCTAACACTAGGTAAGTCATCTAGTTAATAGGTTTGTTAAAAATCATAGTGTTTAATTAGGATAGTCCACATAGGTATTTAACATAGATAATATGTCAACACTAACAAATAATAAGTGTCAAATCTATATTCAAATAGTCTATGCTATATTCACTAATTATTTGTTGAGTCAACTATACAACTTTGTTCATTGTCTTTGATTACTTTTTGAGAGATGCATTAAATAACATGATTTACTAAAACACCAAGAATAACATCTCATAAACACAATGATCATAGCAACCAATATAATCTATTCTAAAACTATAGAATAATGAATTCACTCCTTTTTAATGTAAAAATTAAAACATGATCAATGCAAAATACTCAAGCATTCACAAGCATACAACTAGAAACCCTGATCAAACATAAAGAGTTAACAAGTTAATCTACTGTGGTGTGTGAGTTTAGGACACTAGCAATCCCTTCTGTCATCCTCCAATCACCCCATCTGCTCCATCCTCTTCAATGATGCTCTCCCTCATCATGCTTTGAGGGTAGGACCAATCCTGCATCCACCTTGCAACAAGTAGGTAGTTAGTTTGAGTCATCATATATATATAAACCAATGATGTAAATATAACAAGTATACATCCATAATATATAGAATAAGAAATTATAATTGTAACATCATGAAATCAAAACAACATATCACTATCTCATAGCCAGTATATGTCATAAAGCTCACATCAAAGCCATAATAATCATATAATAACCATATTAATCCACAAATTCTAAGGTTATAAAACATATGGTGAATTAGGATGTAACATCCTTCCCCCATAAAAATGGTCATCATCCCAATGACACTTATTCAAATAATAGTCTTAAATATCAAAAGAGTTTAACAGAAACAACAACATAGTATCAAGTATAAATCATGCAAAAAAATATAGAAATAGTCTATAAAACTCATCATAGTATTCCTAAGTAGCACTATCCTTAGAGTATTGGTCCTACAGGACCTTACACTGTGGCACCTCTCTATTATTTAAATGAAGTTTACAAGTGTCAATTACTCTAATTGGTTCTACCATGACCAACCAAGGATCCAAAACTAGTAAAGCATTCCAATCCAAAACATATGAAGAATTAGCTATATAATTTTTAAGATGTGATACATAGGAAACATTATGTTATAAATCTAGGTCTAGTGGCAATGCAAGCCTATACACTACAAGATTAATCATTTTGAACACTTTAAAGGGTCCCACATATCTTGGTGATAGTTTTACTAAATTTTAAAATTTAATCAAGCTCTTTTGCAACTTAAACCGTAAAAACACTTTATCACCAATATAAAACCACCTATATGTCATCTTCAAATTAGTGTAACTCTTATGTCTATCATTGGGCTCAACCAACCTTTGCCTAATTAATTTAACTTGATCTTCCATTTCTGAAAGCATCTGAAGCCTGAAGACTACCCTATCCTCTAACTTGTCCCAATTGATTGGTATCCTGCACTTCCTTCCATACAATGCCTCAAGTGGTTTCATATTCAAAGCCAACTGGTATGAGTTTTTGTATGCAAACTCAACCAATGGGAGATAATCTACCCATTTGTATTGCTAATCCATGCAAGACAAATATAGAAGCTCCTCTAAAACCTAATTTACTCACTCAATCTAACCATCAATTTTTGGATGATGCAGTACTAAAATATAGATGCATACCCAAAGCTGAGTTGAGAGATAAAAAAACTTAAAAGTCATCTTTAGATCGTGATCCAAAATGATCTTCTTTGAGAATCCATGCAACCTATACACTTTCTTTACGAACCTCTTTGTAAGGGTGGGTGCATCATCTGTCAAATTGCCTGGTATGAAATGAGATACCTTGGTTGGTTTGTCTATAAATACCAAGATCATATCATGCATGTTATATGACATCAATAACTATTGGACAAAGTCCATGCTAATCACCTGCCACTTCCACTCTAGTATATCATGTGAATATAACAATCTATCTAGGTGCACATGTTCAACTTTCACTTTCTAACATTTTAAACAACATGACACAAAATTTGCCACATCTTTCTTGATTCCCTTCCAAAAATATGATGGTCTAAGCTCTACCATGAGGTTGGTTACTCTTGAATGTCTTGAATATGGAGTATTGTGCAATTCCTTTAGCACTATGTTTTACAAATTTCTTTGATCTAGAATGTATATCCTACCATTATAATGTATAAGACCATCACTCTCTGAAATGAATCCTTTATACCAAATATTTTTATCATTATTAGATAATGCATTTCTGACTTGATCATAGTATTTGTCTCTTGGTGATAAATTAACCACACAATCCCTAAAAGTACTCCTGATACTAGCTAAAAAATTTATGTACCTTTTACAACTCAAAGCATCAGATACTCTATTATCTTTACCTTTGATTTAATTGATATCAAAGTCATAATCAAAAATAAACTCTAACCAACATCTCTGATGAGCTTTCAAATTTGGTTGGGTGAATATATATTTGAGTCCCAATATATCTATCTTGAGTTCAAATGGTTTTTCAACAAATAATGTCACCAAAATTACAAAGAATGATTAATTGTTGCAAGTTCAAGATCATGAGGGGCATAATTCACCTCATGAGTTTTTAGCTTCCTCAATTCAAAAGCCACTACAACACCATCCTGCATAAGGACTACTCTTAAACCGTCTCCTGATGCATCTATAATCACTGAAAATTGACCATTAGGAGCAAAAACTCTCTAACTCCTAAAAATCTACTTTATATTTCTCTAACCAGACAAACTTTTGGTTTTTATATTGTAAGGAGGTAATTGGATTAGCTATCTTGGAAAAGTTTAGAATGAACTTCCTTTAATAGAAGACTAATCCCATGAAACTCCTTACCTCATGTGTTAGGTTGTGGAGCTAAAAGCTTCACTGATGCAGACATGGAGGAGGTTGCAGGAGAGTTGCAGAAGTGTCACGGAGACTGGCGTTTGGTTTGGCCAACCCATGTCGGCAGTATTAGACAAAGAAGCAACCGACGTCGGTTATGGATCGGCCGGCGTCGGTGACCCCCAGGCAGACAGGGACCGACGTCGGTCGCCTGTGTGGTTCGACTGCGAGCTAATTACGGGCAGTTAGCTAACGAACAAGTGTTTGCATGAAGAGATCTATTTTTAGACTGAGAGTTGTAGATCTAATTATTGTAATTAGATGTCTAATCATTGTTTGGATGAGATCTATATAATAGACTCATGGTTGTATTGGAAAAGTTGTTCTAGTTTGAGTTGAGCAAAGTTTGCTCCTTCTGTGTGTGAAGTGAGTAAGGGTGCTCCTCCTAGTTCCCTATCAGTGCCAAGTTTGAAACTGGTTGGAGAATCATAAGGACTTGGTGAGGCAAGGACAAGGGTTCTTCAGGGTGTAGAGTGATCTACATGGTAAGTAAGATCGTTGATCTGCAGGTGTATGTGTGTGCAAGGTCAAGGTTCACAGGTGAGCAGAACCGTGTTTGATTTGCAGGTGTGCAGGATCATATAGACAACAACACAATAGGGAGCAGTATCAGGCAGGATCTACTTGGAGTACAGGTGTGTACTCGGATAGAGCAAAGAGGAAGGCAAGGGAGTTCCTTCCATAAGTATGGTCTGTTGAAGTGCAGGTTATTGTAGGTTCATGGGAGATCTACTTGAAGTACATTGAGTACTTGTGGAGCACGTGGAGTGCTTGTGGAGTGCGTGTAGCACTTGTGGTGTGCGTGGAGCACAGGAGGTGAACACCAACTCTATATTTTGAGTTGGGTGTTGGGACCTGAGAGGGAGAGTTTTGGGGAGAAGATTTACTGTTCACTTGAGGTGTGGAAAACCTCTGTAAGGTGGTGGAGAAGAAGTGGCATCTTCTTTATTGTATTCTTTTCTGTATAAAGTGTTAATACAATTTGTGTATTGTCTCTCATATCTTGTGTTATTCTGAATTCTAGTTACTTGGTGAATCTGGTTAATTTCTGCATATTAAGTTGCTTGGTTTGGTAATCAAATTGTGTGCTTCCGGTTTATCTCCCAACAAGTGGTATCAGAGCAAGGTTGTTGGCTCATAGCTTGATACCACCAACAAGTGGTATCAGAGCTAAGGTTGCTGGAAGCAGGTTTTGTGCACTCTCAGGGGTTTCTGATTGAGTGGGAGTAGAGCAACAGCAGATCAAAGTAAGCTAAGAATGGAGGAGTTGAAAAGCACAGATGGTTACTCACGGTCCTATGGAAAGATAGAGCAGGTAAAAGATTATTGTTGGTTGGTAGCAGATCAGCATGAAGAAACTGAAGAAGCAGATGTTGCAGGTGTTATTGCACAGGATGTTCTTGGAGGTTTCTTGGATAAAGTTGAATCTTGGATAAAAGATTCGGTTGCCTCTTTCCATGCAGCCCCAGGTAGAGGCGCTGGTAAGCCTTGCCAAAGGATTGGCAAAGGGGAAGTGAAGCTGAAATTGCAGGCGGCCAACACACAGGTGTTGATGAAGGTCATGCAGGTCCCAGGTTTGGAGATATGGCTAATTTCTTCAGAAAGATTGGGTGATGAGAGATGCACAAGAACTCTCACAGCGGATGCACTTGAATTAGCTGGTGGTAAGAAAATAGGTATCCTTTATCTACTTGTTTATATTACTGATTCTTCTTTTGTTGCGGAGACGTGGCTTCGTAGGCTTGGTCACATGAGTAGGAAGGAGATGCATGTTCTTAAGCGGAAGACAGATATATTTGACAGGCTTAAGAACTGGAAAGCCTTGGTGTTTATGGAGGAGATGGCAGACAGAACCCAGTGGATGGTGCTGGATACTTCTGAGCAGGGCAGTTTGGACATGGGTTTTGATTCAAAGAAGCTCGCGGGTAAAAAGTCATCACTCACAGGCGAACACAGGTACCGACGTCGGTTAGGAGGAACTGGCATCGAACAGACAGGTGCCGATGTCGGTCATGTGCAGACCGAAGCCGGCGATGTCGGGTAGGGTAAGACCGACGTCGGTCAGCGGACCGACGTCGGCATAATGTAAGACCGATGTCGGTCAGAGGACCGACGGCGGTAGCAGGGACACCGCAGGGTCGGTAGTCAGGGACAGACGCATGGGAACCGACGTCGGTCGGATGCAGACTGTGGAGTGACCGAGGTCGGTTACTGTAACAGATTTTGGGTGGACAGCAAGCTGTCAAGGAGTCTCAAACACCCATACGGAGGACTGAAGACGTAAGTAGGCCCTCAAATTCATTGTTCCTCTTCTTTATACATGTTGCTGATTGTAGAGCAGGAAGGATCCAGGAAACAGGTGTGAGCTTGGCATGGATGAGGATGTGATTCCTTGGAGGAGAACCAGACAGGTGTGTTTTGGTAGAGTTGCCAGCAGGTATAAAAGCACAGAGACGAATGGATACCTTAGTAGAAGAATAGAGAGAACGGATACGTGAGACGGAAGACCAGGTTATATGGTCTTGTGGAGCTGCAGGACAGTGGTACAGGTTTTTTGACAGGTGGAGGACGAAGCATGGCTTCAGTCAATGTCAGGGTAACTACTGTGGTTTTGTCTTACCAGGTGGATGATGAGTCATGACATCATTCTGTTGCTGTATGTGGATAGTATGCTAGCTAGCAGGTTTGTACATATAGGGTTTTGCTGAGCTAAGGGTAAGATTAGTTTAGTGGCATGTCATGAGGA
Source organism: Torreya grandis (assembly GCA_037957365.1). NCBI lineage: Eukaryota > Viridiplantae > Streptophyta > Pinopsida > Cupressales > Taxaceae > Torreya > Torreya grandis. The sequence goes on along the minus strand of JARHVA010000093.1, from coordinate 4,230,319 downwards.
GTTTGGAGCAACGGAATTCTTTGACATGGGAGACATGGAGATCACAGGTTGATTTTGTCTCGAGTGGGAGCTGATGTGAATCAGGTGTTGGCGAGGTTTAGGATGCAGAGTCGGAGCACACTATGGGCTGGACAGGTACAGTGTCCGAAATCACATGAGGTCTGGTATAGACCTGAGTATTCCCATGCAGTGGGCGCTGTCAGAGAGTTAGGAGCCAATTCGGGGAAGTGGGTTCTCAGGTACTTGAGAGGGACCGGCAGCAGGGATTCATGCTATGCAGGGTCAGGACTTCACTACATGTGTTTGTAGGTTTGGATGTGGCAGGGTACTCGGATGACAGGGGTACATCACAGGTTGTGTGGTGGGTTGTCTTCAGGATTGAGCTTGAAGAGGGATACAAACTAGGAAACAAATTAGACAGAGTACAGGTACAGGTACAGTGCAGCTGTTTATCTCCAAGTGGGAGATTGTTAGGTTGTGGAGCTAAAAGCTTCACTGATGCAGACATGGAGGAGGTTGCAGGAGAGTTGCAGAAGTGTCACGGAGACTGGCGTTTGGTTTGGCCAACCCACGTCGGCAGTATTAGACAAGGAAGCAACCGACGTCGGTTATGGATCGGCCGACGTCGGCGACCCCCAGGCAGATAGGGACCGACGTCGGTCGCCTGTGTGGTTTGACTGCGAGCTAATTACGGGCAGTTAGCTAACGAACCAAGTGTTTGCATGAAGAGATCTATTTTTAGACTGAGAGCTGTGGATCTAATTATTGTAATTAGATGTCTAATCATTGTTTGGATGAGATCTATATAACAGACTCATGGTTGTATTGGAAAAGTTGTTCTAGTTTGAGTTGAGCAAAGTTTGCTCCTTCTGTGTGTGAAGTGAGTAAGGGTGCTCCTCCTAGTTCCCTATCAGTGCCAAGTTTGGTACTGGTTGGAGAATCATAAGGACTTGGTGAGGCAAGGACAAGGGTTCTTCAGGGTGTAGAGTGATCTACATGGTAAGTAAGATCATTGATCTGCAGGTGTATGTGTGTGCAAGGTCAAGGTTCACAGGTGAGCAGAACCGTGTTTGATTTGCAGGTGTGCAGGATCATATAGACAGCAACACAACAGGGAGCAGTATCAGGCAGGATCTACTTGGAGTACAGGTGTGTACTCGGATAGAGCAAAGAGGAAGGCAAGGGAGTTCCTTCCATAAGTATGGTCTGTTGAAGTGCAGGTTATTGCAGGTTCATGGGAGATCTACTTGAAGTACATTGAGTACTTGTGGAGCACGTGGAGTGCTTGTGGAGTGCGTGTAGCACTTGTGGTGTGCGTGGAGCATAGGAGGTGAACACCAACTCTGTATTTTGAGTTGGGTGTTGGGACCTGAGAGGGAGAACTTTGGGGAGAAGATTTACTGTTCACTTGAGGTGTGGGAAACCTCTGTAAGGTGGTGGAGAAGAAGTGGCATCTTCTTTATTGTATTCTTTTCTGTATAAAGTGTTAATACAATTTGTGTATTGTCTCTCATATCTTGTGTTATTCTGAATTCTAGTTACTTGGTGAATCTGGTTAATTTCCGCATATTAAGTTGCTTGGTTTGGTAATCAAATTGTGTGCTTCCGGTTTATCTCCCAACATCATGCACATTTCTCAATGATGGCCATTCCATAATGGCTCTTATCTTAGCCGAATCTACAAAAATACCATCTACAAAAATAATATGCCCTAGATATTACACTCTTTTATAGAAATGCACACTTAGACAACTTTCCATATAGCTTGTGTTTCTATAACTATTATTGAACCAATTACAGATGTTGTAGGTGTTCCTCTTCATTCTTAGAATATATGAGAATGCCATCCAAAAAGACCAAAACAAAGTGATCTAAATAATATATGAACACACTATTCATGAGATTTATGAATGTTATTAGTGTGTTAGTCAACCCAAAGGGTAACACTATGAACTCATAATGCCCATAATGAGTTCTAAAAGCTATTTTTAGAATATCTTCATCTTTAATCCTCAGTTGATGATATCCTATTCTAAGATCTATCTTATAGAAGATCATTTCTCCCCACATTTAGATTATCAATGCAAGGTAGCAGATACCTATTTTTTATAGTTTCCTTATTCAACATTCTATAATTGATTCAGAGTCAAAGAGTACCATCCTTATTTCTCATAAAAATAACTAGTGCACCCCATGATGACACACTAGGTCTAATCAACCCCTTTGCCAATAGTTCATAGAGTTGAGCCTTCAATTTAACCAACTCAATGGTCATCATTCTATATGGTACCTTATACTATGGTTCCAATCCAAGTTTGATGTCAATAGAGAAATCAAACTCACGTTTGGGAGGCAAACCTGGTAAGTCTTCAAGAAATACATCATGAAAATCTCTAAGATAAGGGTAATCTTCAAGAGATGGTTCCTCCATTTCATTTATCTAGACAATAAATGTTTGGCACCCTTTTGATTGAGCCCTTTTGAGTTACATTTCAAAAATTTGTCTAAGATTCAACTCTCTCTTTCCTCCCTGAATTTGTGTCTGATTCCTAAAATCATTAAGACACTCAACCTTCTTTAAATATCAGTCAACCTTGGCCTTGTGTTTAGCAAGTCAGTTGACTCCTAGGATCACGTCATATGACCTTAGTGGTGCTACATATAGATCCACTATAGTTGAAAATTCAGGTAACTCAATCATTGTTTCAACTAGACACTTGTCAACCATGACTTTTGAGTCATTCACATACTGTATTAACCATGCATTTGTCATATATCTATATTTTTTAGGAAACTTGCTAAGCATTCTAGGAATTATAAAGCATTCAATAGCCCATGTATCTATAAAAATAAAAACTAGATGTTCAAACAAAATACCTGACAACTCTATGGGTGATGCTTGGAATCTGGCTTATTAATTATCAATTGTTGCATGAATAAGCTATTGAAAATTGCCCTGCTCAGAACTAGGACCTTTGTTCTTTGACTTGTACTGAGTACATTCATGAGCATAATGGTTTCCTCCACAATTGAAACAAGCGTCAGGTGGACCTTTCCTACCTACCTATGGGTTTCACTTGAAACTTCTTTTAAAACCATTACCTAGTTTTTTTTTGGTGGATCCGCTATTAAATTTGGCATTCTAATTCTTGGGTTGTCCCTTGGAGTCTCCAATCCTTTGCCTCTATTTATTTTTATTTAAATTTGGCTTATAACTTACAAACTTTTTCTTGAAATTTTCCCTAACCTACGATAGAGACTTCAATTTATGCTCTTGCTTCATCACCTTCTCAAAGACTTGGTATATGGTAGAAGGTCCATGAACATTTACTTCACCACTGATATGGGGTTTTAATCCCATGATAAACTTATTTATTTTGAACCTCTCATCAGCTTGGTACTAAGGTACGTACTTCAAAATTTTGGTGAATTGCTCCCCGTTCTCATTCACCAACAAATCTTCTTGCTTCAGATTCTATAAATTTGTGATATTTTAATCAAAATAAAGGTGTGACAATCATTATGACCTGAACAACATTGCAAACTATTCCCAAGTTGTGGTGGTCAAGTTAAGGTTCATCTCCAAACTATTTTTGGCCCACTAAGTAGTTACCTCACCAACCAACTGGTAATCTCCCCAAACTACTTTGGTGACTTTGGAGTAGTTTCAAATCTTGAAATACTTCTTCATGTCAATCAACCATGCCTTTGCTCCATCACCTAAAATAATACCATCAAACTTGGGGGGACTCACCTTCTTCATGTCCCTAGATAACTCTACAACTATCTAAGCTCTTTCATCCTTCTAGTTTTCCTACTCATGGTGTTCAATAGGTACTTCTTGATGTTCTTCCTCACCTTGGCTATGAATTTCTTATTTTAGGGTTGTGATTCAATCCCTGGTATTGTTTATGACTGCAAGAATCTAATCCAACTTTGTTGAATACTCAGTGCCAATCAAGGTAGGATCATTGGGAGGGTTATTTTCATTGACATTTGAAGAAACCTCACCTGATGCTCTAGTTTGCACCATTCTTCTTTATCGCTGAAAAGAAGAATATGAAAAAATTTAGTGGACTCATTAAGTCCTAGAGTTTGATCCAAGCTTTGATACCACATGTTACAACCTTCTCAGTTGTACTTAAAAAAATTATAGTAATTTTTTTTATACTTACTTAAAAAGCATTTACTTCAAATCACAATAATATAAATCAAATTATATTATTATAACTATAATAGTAAAATTCTAATTTTAATTTTGAATGCAATATAACATATTACAACTACATGGAAATTAAATACACTATGACTCAGTCATGACTGATCCAATAATATAGTAATTATTGTTCATGTATAATAAAATATTACATTTACATATCCATTAGGCATTTAGCCTTTATACAATAAATAGATATCAATCTCTCTAGAGATCGAGTTGAACCAACTCGAGTATCTCTGACAATATCAAGTGTAGTCTCTAGGTAAGTAATGTAGTGGGGAGGGAGAGCATCATTCAAGCACTTTTCCACATCAATCATGGACCATCGATCCCCTAAATAGTCCCTTATCAAGGAATGCCCCTCCCTTTATGGATAGATAGATAGAATGGTGTGGCAATCCAGAGAAACATGCTAGTACCCCATGTGTTGTAAGATTTCTACTACATGACGTGTATCATAAAGAAAATATGTTTCTAACATGATATTGCACAACATGCAAATCAAACATTGTAAATGACAATGTCAATCTAACATTACTTTGGCCAAAAATTTTAAATAATATATGATCACTGGATTGGTCAATTTTATAACACATCACTTGATCAAATTATCCACATCCAACATTGGTGATGCTAACTAGGCTAGTGAAGTCCATCTCACTGCCTATTTAGAATCATCAATGTTGGACCCATTATAATACAAAACTTAAAAGATTCATTTAGATTATTCCTAATAATGGAATGTGAACATGCTAAATATGGAAATAACCTTAGCTTTACATTTTGTCCACCAAATGCATTTAAAGAATCTAAAAGCATGTTATTGGAATATATATAGCAGATATAGCAAAATATAGTTCAAACAAGATCATACCATCTGGGTATGCTATACAAAAGGACCATAATTACATATATAAAAATAATAGATATAAATAAGTACAGTCCAAACAAGATCATACCATCTGAGTATACTAAACAAAATGACCTTAATTACTTATTTCTATATAACATATTGTTTAATAACAATTATTTTGATTCTAGATTACAGCCAAGTCTATACAAGTGTTCACCTTATATTAGAATTCAGTAAGCCCAAAAATTTGCTCTTACCAATATTACAATAGCGCAAGCATTTATTTGTATTTCTAGTTACAATTTTTACATAGACATTCTATAGTCCAACTGGGTTTATTTCAGGATCTAAAAGAGTATTCACATACATACATTCTGTAATACACACACACACACACACATCCCTTATATATACATATATATATTCTTTGATAATATATAAACTATTGAACACATTTTTAGAAAATTAATTCCATACTCAAATGTAATCACTACCATTCATTTCATTTGACTGAATACGAGCTTCTTATTCCTATGAAATTTTTAGATAATCTACGTTCTTTATTAACAAGGAAATTCTCACTTTCCATCATATAAACACTCATTCCTAAGTCTCATATTTCCAACAAACTATTACCAACTTATGTACCTAGCCAAGATAAATAGGTTTTCCAACCCCAAATTAATTTCGATTATTCTCCAATCATTGATATACTTACGAACAGGGAGATATACTAACCAACTCAATAATATGAATTAAAACAATAACTCCAATGAATATAGTTAGTCTAAGTTACACAATGTTTCTGTAATCATATATAATGTTGACATTAAAACTTCCTTGCTCCCACAAACATTTACAGTTGTTATGGGGAGATCCTATTTACTTGTGAAGGAGATAAGGAATCCATTTCAAAATAAATTTACAATGTTTAACATTCTATTTATATATATAAATATATATGTATATACCTCTATTATTCATGAATTGAAACATTTATCTCTCTCTCTCTCTCTCTCTCTCTCTATATATATATATATATATATATAACTATGTATATATACTTCTATCTTCACCGAATACTAAGTGTTTAATCCATTGTATGTGTATGTATATATATATATATATATATATATATATATATATCTTTGTTTCAACCAAATGTAAATTGTACATTTTCATTGTATATATATTAACACATATATATCTAACTATGTTCCCACAAAATATGAATTTTATAAATCCATTATATACATAAATACACACACACACACATATATACTTCTATTTTCACAAAACTTTTATTCTTTATTCTACTGTATATGTATATAAATATAAATGCATATATATACCTCGCTTTCAAAGATCTCAAAATCTTTAATCTTGGCAAATAAAAACATCTCTAATAAGCATAACCATCTCCTAGGTCCCAAGTACACAAACCCAATTGTTACTACCAATCTTGCCTTCACATACTATGAATCATTGAAAGCTTCCAATCTTGAGTTTTTATATTTCCATAACTTTAGCACAAGTTTTTATTTTGGCCTGGACGTAGGTCCTTCTAGCTCAAAGATAGTTTGAGGGTTTAGTTTCTAGACAAAATTTCACCCATTAAACATTAAGCCCAGTCCAAGGAAAGACTTATCAAAACATCACAAACTTTTAAAAATGGAAAGAGGATTTTAATAAATCAATCATGGCCATGTATACATTCAGCCATAGGGTTTATTGAGTATGCCTAGGTTTAGTGGGTTTGGGTGTAGGGGTTTATGGATGGCCAAGCCATCCACAAAACCCTGCACACATACCCTTTTTTCTTAAACAAACCACAAAGTATAGAAAACCTATAACCATTTTAATTTGATATTCACATATCAAACAATGAATTTTAATACAAGACCAACCTGAATAAGCTTGCTTTACCACTAAAATTGACTCCTTTAGCTAGCTCAAAATCCTCTCTATTTCCCAAAAATGGTCTGGTCTCCATCGTATCCTTACTTAAATCCTCCCACATCCTTCTTAAAACCCCCTTTTTCCTTATATTATCCATCCAAGTTCTTTGCATGCCATTAATGGCAAAATTGAAGTTAATCCCAGTTATAAGTTGAGTTCCAAAGTCAAAATATCATGTTCATGCAGTCCCTAATTTAGCTCAAACTCATACTTAAGGATTACTCAAGTTTAACACAACCTTTTCTTTGAAGCTTCCACCATTATCCCTTTTCAAAAACCAATCCATTTAAATTTGATTACATGTAACTAAATAATCATGCCAAGTAACAAAGTCAACTTTGCTAACATTAGGTAAGTCATCTAGTCAATAGGTTCGTTGAACATCATAGTGTTTAATTAGGATAGTTCACATGAGTAATTAGCATAGATAATATGTCAACACTAATAAACAATAAGTGTCAAATCTATATTCAAACATTCTATGCTATATTCACTAATTATGTGTCAAATGAACTATAGAACTTTGTTCATTATCTTTGATTAACTTTTGAAAGATGCATTAAATAACACAATTTACTAGAACACCAAGAGTAGCATCTCACAAACACAATGATCACAGCAACCAAGTATAATATATTCTAAAACTATATAATAATGAATTCATTCATTTTTAATGCACAAAATGAAACATGATCAATGCAAAATACTCAAACACTCATAAGCATACAACTAGCAAACCCAATCAAACATAAAAAGTTAACAAGCCAATCTACTATGGTGTATGAGTTTGGGTCACTAGCAGTCCCTTATACCATCTTATATACTCCATCCTATCTAGTGATGCTCTCCCTCATCATGATGAGGGTAGGACCAATCCTGCATCCACCTTGCAATAAGTAGGTAGTTATTCTGAGTCATCATATATAAAAACCAATGATACAAATATAACAAGTATGCATCCATAATGTACAAAATAAGAAAGTACAGTTGTAACATCATGAAATAAAATCAGCATATCTTTGTTCCATAACTATTATATTTCATAAATATCACATAAAATCAATAATAATCAGATAATAACCATATTAATCCATGGATTCTAAGGTTATAAAGCATAGGGTGAAATCAAGATGTATCAGACCTTTTCTAAATTTAGCCCAAAAGGGGGCAACTTGTAATTTAGAATTATATATATATATATTTAGGTACATTATAGACATAAAACCAATAAAAACCTTTAGGTACATAAAAATAAACTTCCATGTCAAATTTCACAAGATTTCATTTAATAAAACTCAAAATATACACTTTTTAGTGTTTCCTAGCTTACACAATTTCATTTTTGAATACCTATATATCTAAGTTTTGCCATTTTATTAAGTTTTATGAAGCATAAATACATAATTATTTTTTCATTATGACTTTTTATTATCCCTATAATCATTGTATGTACTCAAACAATCTCTTAAACCTCTCAAAAATTATATTTTCTGATTGTCTCTCTTACCTGTTTAATAATCTCATTTATTCTACATAATATAACCTAATAATCTCAAAAAAATTATTTAAAAACATTTAATAATCTCATTTATTCTACATAATATCTCACACAACTTTTATTTTTTAACAAGGAACTCAAAAATGTGATTATATCTCTTAAAACTAAGTCATTGGGGTTTAAGAAGGGTTTTAGAGCACCTGTTTGACGTAACAATTGTTCATAAATTTGAGCCAATATAACCTTAAAAAAATTATATAATATTGAGGTAATATGTTTCTAAAAATCTCCATAATACCATTTAAACCAACTCTTCTTTATCTTCATGTACCGAGCATCTGAAAACTACCTTTACTAGCTTGCAAGTAGCAACTAGTTAGAGGAATAAAAGAGACCTCTGTCAAAATTTGGACTTGTGAGATGTTCCTGAGCATGTTTTTGTTATGATTAATATTTTAATATATTTTTTATACATTTTTAAATCTTCACTCCATGAATATATTCTTATTTAAAACTTGCACATAAGCAACTTTGATCAATAGTGGTAAAATTAGTAACATTCTTGACGATTTTGCCTGGGATGTTTGTTTGTTAAACATTCAAGACTAGTAGATCTATCCATTAATTTATGGAGTCATGAAAACATCACCAAATATTAAACTAATTTTTTTTTCAATAAACTACAACACTTGTGCTTGAGCACTTATTGAATTGAAAACTATAACAACTACCAATAGAAAAATGTGCGAGATAACACTTAGAAGAAAGTTAAAACTAAAACTACTAACAACATGTACATAATATAAATTGGAGGAAAATTAAATATAAAACTAATAATATAACCTATACTAACCTAATATTAACAATTAGAAATAGTTCTATACAAAACCATTAACTGGTAGTGCAAAGTAGCTACCTTTTTTTACGAAGCTCATGTGACTAGCAAACTTGATGGTAGCCATGAAGAAATGGAATAAAGGCAACTGTATATTGATCTTGACATATTTTTTTTCTTAAAAATAATTCTTATACACTTAATCCATTTTTATTTAAACATGATTAACTTAAAGTGCACACTTGGGCTGATTTTGACCATGTTTAGGCTCTTCTTCATGTTCTAAAATGAATGTGATTGGTAGTAGCTTTTATTTGTTAGCCTCCAAATAGGATAGATAGTTGATAGAACATGCTCTTTTGGTAGCATGTAGATCACCAATATTCTCTTTATAACTAACCTATATCTCTTCTTAAGTTGGATGCTCAAACTAAATAAACTAAGATGGACCTTGTGGCATACTTGTAGGATTGGCTTCAAGAGGAAATAGATTGTAGTTCTCATCTTCCAAGAGTGAAAAAAAGTATGAAAACTAATTCAAAGGTTGAAAAACTTCCTTAATAACATCAAAAAATTCATCATTAAGTGTAATTACCTCTTGGAATGTTGTAATTGGAGAACTAAATATTTATTGCATGTTGTCTAAATTGCCAATGCTACTCTTTTTTGTCTTTGCTAGCCCATATTCTCCTTACATAAGAGTTAAACATGATCAAATTATCTCAAAAAAGACTTCAAAATTATTTTCATTAGATTATACATCAATTAGGTCCTTTTGTGTCTCATAAAATTCATCTTTTTAGCAAGTGAGAGGCTCATTAGTTTGAAGGAAAAATGGAAGTTCAGAACTTAAATTTACCTTTTCTCGAGGGTTATCAACTTCTGATTTGTTTGAGGAGATTACAACCCACAATGCATATGCATCTTGATCAGATTGAAATAAAATTTCTAAATGTTTATATTGATCTTTAATGGCTACAACATGATCTTTTTATATTCCAAATTGAAGCTTATTTAACCACCATAACTATTGATCATCTTTTTTTGACAAATTCTCCTCTTCACCTCCATGTTCTTTTGTCTTCCATACAATAGGTCTTCCTTCAAAAAGGGAGATGGTGGGAGGGCAAGAGATATAATTTTAAGGCATAAGAATACAGGTCATTATTGGCTTATTTTTAATGGGATTTTGGATTGAAGAGGCATTAAGAAGGATTTCATTCAATATTTATTTGAACTAAGGGAAAGAAACTTGTATTAGGGCTAATGATTCAATGCTTCATACTTCTCTTTCCACTAAAAAATCAACTTCTCACATTCATGTTCATGGAAAACTTCATTTTTAGGGATGGGTGGAGGTCTCAATAAACTTGGAAACTTTATTTATTGTGCTTCTACAACTTTCTCCTTCTCTTGATTTTGGATAGGAATGGAAAAGGGCTCTTTCTCAAGAGTAGACATGACATAATCAGGGGTCTTGGTCCAAGAAGGTTTTCAAGATGGAATGGTATTATGATATTTCATAGGATTATAAGTTATAAAACTTGGAATATTTAATCAATTAGACTCTCTTGAAGGTTCAAGGGTTTCTTTATATTTCCTAATTGAGATTTTGGACTCAATTCTTTGTACTATCATGGGTAACTACTGTATTGGTTCTCTTGTAGGCTCATTGTATCTATTCAATGATTATGTCTCTTTTTTATGTATATAGGCTTGATATTAAATATCTTATTTATTATAATTATATTCATTTTCCCCATCACACTCCATACATTGTCTCTCAAAATCAATTGTTATCTCATGCACTCTCTTTTCAAGTTGATTGGAAAGAACATGATTTTGCCAAGGCTAATTAGAAACATGAATAGGGGTGGGAAGGGGGTTAATGTCCTGATTATATTTATATCCTTATGGTTTATTTATAATTTATATTAATCCATAAATATTCTCATCTTGATTTGAGGGATATGAAGGTACAAAAGCTATATTTTGACCAAAAGAATGATTGGGATACATACCAATTGATGATCTTTAGGCACTTGGACTGATTATACCAACTATATATAACTTGGAGTAACCAAATACTAAGTTATTAATTAATGTCTTTGCTGTAAATTTATAAAACCAACACCAATATTTAGCAATTTTATGTGCTATTTTCCCACTGTCATGCCAGAAACTATCATCAATCAGAAGTGCACCCTGTTGGGAACATGTCCTTGTTCTCACTTTCATTGATATAATTCAAACTATACAAGGTGTGATAATTTTTATTTGAGATAATATCAATATTAAGGTATGGTATCTTTTGTTACAATCACCTACTTCTCTTTAAACTATCTAAGTATGTGCCTTTTTTACTAGGAAAAGTGTAGAAGGAGCAAAGCTAAAGCTGAAAATGTAAATGAAAACTAAAACTTGTGATGATGCACCAATGTTAAGGTAAATTATGCATATAATTAAAACATTTTTGAATCTTAATAACTTTCACACATTCACTTCATCATCATACAATGACTCGTGCATCAGTATTTTATACATAGGTCTTGACAAACACTCACACTAGCTTGAAAAGAATGAACACAATTTGAATTCACTTTCAAATTAGGTAGAAATCAGACTTAGACACTTTATATGACCAGAAATAATTCTAATTTACTTCATGAAGGTAAAAAATTTAGACATAAACATAGAAAAAATAATTATTCACTAAGTTCTATCAATGAACACAAGACACACACTTCATGAACAACTTAAAAATGGAGGAAAAATCAATTCTTTATTACTTCAAAGGTGAGGTAGTAAAAATTTTAGAAGAGTTTAATTAATCCAAAATAATAATGTCCTTATAATAATTCAAAAATAAATGTACACATATATAAATGAAGAAGAGAGAGAAGACAAGAAGCTCCATATGAGACCCTGCTAATCTTAGTTCACTCTTACTTCAATTCCACTACCAACTCAACCTTGAAATGAAACTTCAAACTTTAAAACACACTTCCCAAATTCCAAAATATAATTTTAAGAGTATAAACATTATTTACCTTAGAATATGGTCTGTTAATTAGGAATATAAACATTATTTACCAGACCATATATGGGCAAAAAACTCCCCCTAATACCATTTTAATTAACTCTTCTTTACCTTTATGTACCGATCATTTGAAAAATGCCTTTGTTAGCTTACAAGTAGCAGTTAATTAGAGGAATAAAAGAAACCTCTGTCAAAATTTGGACTTGTGATATGTTCCTGAGTGTGATTTTGGATTTATGAAGGTTTTATGATGTTTTTGAGACCTTTTTTAATCTTCACTCCATGAATGGAGTCTTCTTGAAAACTTACACATAAGCAACTTTGACAAATGGTGGCAAAATTGTCAACAATACCTCTTGCAACCTGATAAAAAGCGGTCAGTAACATGAGTCGAGCTAACTCTATAAACCATGTTATTTTTAAATGCTACTAGATATCTAATAATCCTAAGATTTACTTATACTCACATGTATTTCTCTCTTCTATGCATGTGTGTGGAATTATAATAGTACTACAATATGATCTTTCTCCTAGTAACCCTTGGTATAAGTGATGTAATAGTATATTTGACCTTTTGAATGCTTTAGACATCTAAAAAATGTTGTAGTGAAATTTTATAGCTTGAAATAGATATTATAAACTTACCTTATCAAATTATAATGTGTCTTAATTAGACCATAGACTTTGTATATATAGGAACATTTTGACTTTGAATTAGAACCTAGTGACATGCAAAAATCCAACCATAGGATGGGAAAAGAGGTATAATAAAACAGTCACAAAGAGCATACATAGAGTGAGTTAGAGAATGTTTTCCACATGAATTGGCACACAAACTTTTTATATTTCCATATGATGATCAAACAAAAAGGGAAGGAACAAAATGGTCATGAACAACCTTAGATGTCCCCTTATCGAGGTTCTCATCATAGTGATTAACACTCACTTCCACATTTTCTTTGATTTTGTTTCCCTCTAATTAATTAATACATATTTTAGAAAATCCTAAACACTCTCACATAGTTTGAATATTTTTCATGACTTCTACACGTTTAAGAAGCTTCTCTACAAGGGCTTATTTATGTTTCTATTGTTTTTCCTTGTTAGTGACTCATATGGGAAGTGCATTATTCTAAGATATCAAGACACTTTGTTGTGTTCAATTTTTTTATACACTCCAATAACACTTTTTATGCTCTCATATGCATAAATATGTAGGATTAAATATTAAGTCATGCATTCCTTGTTGCAATATTAAGCTAGAAAACATGAAATTTTAGATCTATACATTGTTATTAGTTCTATCGAGGACTTGGAAATCTATCAACATGAATTTCTTGTTGTTTTCAATTTTTATGATTTAGATTCAATTTTACTACACACATTGAGTTAAAGACAGAATCTAGATATACCAAAACACAATCATGAAGAATAATCAGACTTGAACTATGCTTAAATATTGACAAATTGTATAATTTGATTAATGGAAATGTAAAAAAAGAGCAAGGAGACAGATATAAGATTGAAACAAATGCATTTGATGACTATTATTATATTTTGACATTGTAAATGGGTTTCTATAACTAATAGATTGATGCTTATAAGATATGGTTGTAATCTGATGAAGGGTTAGAATCAACAAGTACCGATAGTGTTCTGATCAAAATTAACAGACCAATTATTACGTCCTTATGTTATTATTGATTTTATACATAGGCATCATTGTGTCCTCTATTATTTTTTGGGATCTACAAATTTTTGAACTTCTACACAAATTAACAACTAAAAATGTTGTGACTTCACTTTGTGAAATTGATGAGCTTAATACACTGAATCACTTCTCCTTTGAGGTTTACCCAATTCACAATAATTTTACAAGAGGAATAGAAATGTAAAATTTATTTGGTTAGGAAACCTCTTAAGGAGTTTTAGCTACATATCCCACATGCTCAAAATCATAGTCAATGTAGTTTTAGTGATTTGTGAGTGTAATCCCAACCCAATTAAGAGATAGGACATCATCATATCTCCCTATATAATCAATTCAACTACATGAATGTTCACATAGACCTTCTCTTGGTGAAAGTATGTAACTAAGTAAAATTCCTTGAAGAGTAAAATTAAATATTTGGTATTATGTCTAAGACTTTTTAGAAGGAGTGATCAATTGATACATGTTATTGAAATGCATCTACAATGTTTTGTGCATATAGAATTTTTTAATTTCAACTGGGGACCTATTGGTGCATAAATTCATACAAAAAAATGAAAAGTCAATAAAATAGGCCCATACAAAGAGGAAAAGAGAAAAAAAGTCAAAGGGTCCACAAAATAAAAAGGGACACAATCACTGGTCAATCGATTGTGTCCTAAATAAAGAAATGACAGTGAAAGGGAAGACGAGGGGATCCCCATGATAAAAACACATAGAGGAGAGAGAAAACTAAAAAATAAGAGAGTATACGGCCACATGGAGAAGAAAAAGAGAGAGAACACATAAAAAAGTGAATAAAACCTAACTTGAATTGATGATCCATATGCGCAAATCCACACTAAAAACATTACAATAATAAGCCTTGTACCAAAATTAGGTGTCTACATAATGCCCTAATTTGATGTGCTTATATGTGATACATGTGCATGTGAAAGTAAAAGTAAATTGAAGCATGTACCTACACTTACTTGAGGGATGGAAGGATGAGTTTTGCTTTCAACAACTCAAATTCATGTATAAACAAACATGTATGTCAACAAGTAGTCAATGCCATGAGAAATCAACAATTAATGTAAATAAAATAACCAAATTTGAAACAAGAAATAAGAATGAATACATCTAGTGGTATGTGAACCATGTTATCATTCCTACGAATCTATGATACTAGAAATTAAAAACTAAAATTTTTACTCTAGTCAATTTAAAGGGAACTTAAATACCTCTAAGACTTTAGAACAAGTACTGAGAGCTTCATTCCACTTATTAATCAAATAGGTAGCTATTTAGGACAAGTCTTGGTAGTTTCTTTGGAAAAGTCTTTATAAAATTATTTTATAGAATAACAGTCCATGAAAACCTAAATACATGTGTAGAATATTTGGATGTTTGTCTCCTTTTTTAGGTGAGAACTACTATAAGAAGTGTAAGTTTACCACCATTAGGGTCATATTTGCATCGTAAATCAACATTTTTTTATGTTTTTAACAATTAAACTTGGAGGAATCTATGTCAATCTTGATGGTGCAACAATGAAGTAACTAAGAACTTTTAGTTGCATGACTTTCATGCTAGATTTATGCCACATTTACGTGACTTTTGTGATACCAAAAAACACTTTTTATCTATTTTACAACACATTAGCACCACATTTGTGTCTAATATTAAAAAAAAAAGTTTAAATCGATGATATAAGCATCACTATTACATAAAAAATACACACACACATAGAGGTATGTATGATAAGCTTCACTTTTAAATGGGTGAATAGACACAGGTCTTTTAATAATCAATATAAACAATTTTCCTAAATGTTGTGAAGGAAGACAAGATAAATCAAAAATTTCATATTTCCTAGTTATTAGTTTTCAATATCAATGTACCATATTTGCACTAAGAAGGTTGTGCTTGAGTTCACAATTCCCTTTGTGATACCTTAACAACATTGGGTAGTGTATATGCCTACATTTGGTATGAACCTTATTTGAGCAATGATTTCTATGTGACTTTACACATATGGAATCTCATTATGAATGGGGAACTTATTGGTACTTTTGTCGTTGTCTTACACTCTTTTGTCTACTTTGTTTGATTGCATGTTATTTTGTCTAAGCTTTGTTAATGATTTTTGGTTCTGCCATAGGGATCCCTAGTTCAACCTATTTTATCTTTGCTATTTATATATGCTCAGGACAATGCTAGTAAACATAGACTATATTGGTTATTGTTAGGGTCTGATGTTGTCGACATTGACCTAGTGTGGCTCGTGGGTATCTTTCGATTTTGGCACCCTTTGTGTCAATTTATTTTATCTTTTTAGGTTGTGTTGGTCAAATTGTTTGTACCAATAGTTACATATTTAAATTTTGAGACAACTTTATATAAAAAGTCCCTAAATTCATTATAAAAACCAAACATTCATTGAAAGATAAGGCATATATATAATAATTATACATCTAACTGATTGGTATTCTTGTTTAGCATAGATTTGAATTTTTATAAAGGAATGAATTGGATTTTACACATTAATTGCATGATTTTACCAAAGAAGGTCCTAGGTGAAATCACATTTAAACTTGTTGTCACATGATTTGGCACACATGCACACATTAGTGAGAGCATTACGTGTAGTTTGAGCATTCTTCGGAGTATTGGAATGTAGGAAATCCTCAACAATTTAGTGGGGAGTGGTTGATGTCAGTCAAAAGTGTGATTAGGATTTTAAATCAAAAATTAAAAAATCAAGGATCAATGTATAGGATTGAAGGTGAGCACATACCCAATAAGTCTCTACAAGTGTAGGTGCAACATTTTGAGGCTTCATAGAAATACATCATTAAATGGGATACTACTAGCAGGGCCTAGACATAACTAGTTGACATAGAGGTTTGGGCTTCATTGAAAATGTCCACTTAGGGTTAAAGCTCATGTTCCCTATTCTAAGCATTTACAAAGTAGATACATGGCATTTTTAAGGATATTTACAAACACAATAAGCAATAAAAAATTATAATAAGATACATGCATTTATTCCATATTGTTTTGTTAATTTATAAATATGTAAATGCAATATCAATCTACCCTTTTAGATTCATATTTGTGTGATTATTACCCTATTTTATATAATCTGAGTAATCATAGTTTTACCTTATTTAGATCACACTAATTTAAAAAAAAAGTAAAATAGGTAGGTCAAAATGTGTGCTCCCATACAATACTGGTGAGTAGTGGTATTGTCTTTCACCATAAGCCAAACTCAACCAGAACCAAACCATCATATTAATCTAGGAAAATAATTAGTTTTAGCTATACAAATAAAACAAAACAAATGGAAAATGGCATAAAACATAAGCTACAACTTCACCTAAACTGGAAATTGTGTGGTTTATTCACTAATAATAAATCTATATAAATCCTTGCAACCTTATTCCTTAACCACTATTTTTTTGCCCCTTGATTTTGAAACAAAGTTTGTAATGCCTAGATTAAAGTAGACTAGTTTTCACACTTTCACCTTTGTTTGGACGATAAGTAGAGAAGCAGTCACATAAGGGGAATAATAAAACCATAAATTGCACATCCAAATAATCAACAAGCCCTTCTTTTTACCAACTATTTTTCAAATTAAAGAGCTTAAGTTTTGAAAAAATCATGGTTATGGTCTTATAGATGTACATTGTGAAACCAACTATCATCCCCAATCACATTTGGATTACACAAAAACATTCATTAAATGCCTAAATTTATGTAACCTAGTACACTTAACTAGATTTATTTGAATTGTTCTCTCCGCGGGGGAGCCGCATAGTGTCTCATGGAGGCTGCCACGGGAGAAGGTCATCTGAATCCCGTGGGGGAGCCACACAGTGTTTCAAGGAGGTCACTGTAGGGAGAAGGGTCAGGAGCTGGCTGAAACAATTTGGCATTTGAGGTGGGCTGGGGGCTCACGTTTGCGTGGCCTCCACAAACCCTTCCTTGTGTTTACGTGACATTGTATTGCCAGATCTATTTTTGCGTGGAACTTTATTTATTTTTTCCTTGGATTTTCGTATTGTGGATGGAACCTGGGTTGGATTTTCAGCCTGAGTTCGACTACCATCCTGATCTGGTCTGCGAAGGAAATCATGAACGGATGGGGGAAACTTTGTTTCCTCTGTGTTGGTACACCTTGTGCGGAAGATGGCTCGCTTCGTAACCACGTTTTATTAAGCCTGCTTGGCCTTTGGTGACCAAATCTAGTTTTTAGCCATCGCCTTCTGTCGACTAGGGTCGTGGCTCTTGTTGATCTTTGATGATGTTTTGATTACCATGGCGGAGAATCCTCTAAGCTTAGCAGAGGTGGAGAACGGGCAGACGATCGGGTGGATGGACTGGGCGTTGGTGATGTTGGTTTTGGGGTTTGTGCTATTTTTTGTAGGTAGTGCGATTTTAGGGTTTGAGGGCATGGTGGAACATGGCCTTTTTCTCGACATGGCTTGACCATCTTTATTGCTGGATCTGATGGTGTATCCATCACTGTGATAGAGAAACCAAAGGTATTTTGGGGTTTTTTATTGTCACAGAAAATGCTTGTGTGTCATTATTGCAATGGCAACCTGTATTGTTGGCTAGGGCAGAATGCTAAAGACATATATATATATATATATATATATATATATATATATATATATATTTGCATTCTTTTCCCTATGTTGTTTGCTTTTTAAGGTTACAGGTCCTTGTAAAACCTGGGGTTTCAGGTTGTAAAACCTGGTTTTGTAAAGGTTTCAGGTCCTTGTAAAACTTGGGTGCCTTTATTGGTCTATGATTGTGGTTCCAAGTCCCTGCAAAACCTGATTTGATACTGTTCTTCAGTAGGATTCAGGAATGCTTTCCCTGGTGGGCGTAAAATGCTTTATTTTTCTTGATTCTGTTAAAGGGTTTCGGGGCCCCTTCAAAACCTGCTTTTACCTTAATCTAAAACTAGATTTATTTGAAATAGTTAAAATATATTAAAAAAATTACCCCAAATATCTTAATCAAATAAGATAATATGCCATGAATGATTCATAATATAATTTAAAAAATGCATTTGAAATGTGATTTTTATCAATACTACCATGAATGTTTCATGATTTGACAAATAATAAGGATCTAAAATAAGTTTTCACCATTCTCAACAATTAGAATCCCCCCTCTAAATAAAAATGAATCCATTGAGGCACATATATTTCTTCCTACAACACTCCCTAAACCCTTAAAAAACATGTTTGAACTCATCCAAAAACATATTGTATAAATGAAATATATTTGAATAAAATCTCGAATCTATCTTGTGAATTATTTCCCATCACCTAGTTCCACGTGTTCCCAAAAATAAATTCATGATTTCATACCTAACCAGCATTGTAAATAAACTACTCAAGCTTGAAAAATATGCAAATTTACTTTTCAAATATTTGTCCCTTTTATTTACATGTAACTTTCTTCTACTTTCTAAGCATTAGCTTCTTTTATTTCCTTGTTAGATTTTTGAGAATCAATGGCCCCTGATTAAGTTAAATTTTTGGGTAGCAAAAAATAATTTTGGATAACATAAAATAATTATAGACATTAAATTTAATATGTAATTCTAAAAGAATTCAATATTGACCATTACTTATGCACACTTAACCTATGCTCAATTCCACGATTTTAAACCATTGTTCTTAAACTTATATATATATATATATGACCTTCTATTCTTAGGAAAATATAATGTTAAGTGTCCCTATTCCTCATTCCAAGTAGCCTAGACTCACTAATGGACTGATTCACACTTCTAGTTTAGTTTTCTCTATTCCCCAAACAAAATTGCTCCTTCAGGATAATCATGTTGGTTGGTCATGTCTAAATCCACTAATTTTGTCCTCCCACCAATTAATGATGAATTGCGTAAATTTAAATTCATTACATTGGGTCATCTTGCACATTTTTCAATATTATGTAATGGAATTACTTAGATGTTCATAATAATGGAATAATGTATCATAAAATTAAGAGCATAATAAGTAGATCCACACCAATAATTGATAAAAGATCATAATACTTGATAAAAATGATTGAGTCACTTCGAGGGAAACCTACATAACAATGCAATAAGATAAAAATTCATAATATGATGATCAAATACTAACCACTACCTCATACATATACTCTACTTAGCCATAGTTATTCCATAGGCTAGCCTTACTAATAACATAGATAAATGCAATAAGATAATAGGAAATGTATGCAAGCCACATGTCAACCATGAATATCCCTAGACACACTAAAGGTTTAGGGAATAACATGATCCTCCCCTTTAAAAAAACATTGCCCTCAATTTTGAATCAACTGTAGAAGTTATTGTAGGAAAGCTTCATCCTCACATGTTACATCTTCATGATTCAAATTCTTCCACTTGATCAAATACTCCTTAAGCTCTCTCAATTTTGTAGCCTTTTATTATGTGTGTATGTGTGTGTGAAGGATATCCTTAAGTTTTAGAATGAATCTACCTTCTTCATCTAATTTGGGTAACTCGGTATGGGTGAAAACTCTATGTCCAATAATCTTCTTCAAAAAAGATACATGAAATACAAGACGTATACGAGTGGACTAGGGTGGCTCCAGTTTGTATGCCACATTGCCATTTTTTGTAGGATCTGATAAGGGTCATAATCCTTAGGAAAAATTTCATTATCCTTTTTCTATTGCTTCAAATATATATTATCACATGACTACAAGTGAAAAAATACCTAACCACCATTATCAAAATGCCTCTCATTACGGTGTTGATCAGCTTGTTGCTTCATTCAATTTTGTGTCATTGCTAAATTCTCCCTTAAACAAGCTAGTACCTCTTGTTGATGTTGAATGTGTTCATAAATGGATCGAACCATGGATTTCACCTTAAAATATTAAGTGATGGATGAAGGATGATAACCATAAAGTGTCATAAAGGGAGACATTTTGAAAGAGGTATGGAAGGAAGTGTTGTACCACCATTTTACTAGTGGCAGCTAATGAACCCAATGTTCATGTTTATTTGATGCAAAATAATAGTGATACCCTTTTAGGCATTTTTTTACCACCTTTATTTTCCCATCATATTGAGGATGATATGAAGAGCTATGAGCCAACTGAGTACCCAAACATGCAAATAACTCAATCCAAAAGTTACTAATGAAGATAGGATCATGACCACTTATAATGATTTTGGGAGTACCATACAACTTTTAAACTGTATTTATGAAAGTAGTGATTATTGTACTGGCTACAAATGGTTGTTATAAGGAACAAAAATGAGCATATTTTGTGAGACTATCCACAACTACCATGATGACATTTTCATGTTTAGACTTTGACAACCCTGTAATGAAATCCATGAAAACCTCTTCCCACCTATGGTTAGGGATGGATAAAGGCTACAAAAGACCTAGTGTCTTAATTTTGTCACCTTTGTTCCTATTGAAAAACCATGAATTCTACTACAAATTTATGTATATCCCCCTTGATTCCCTCTCAAAATAAATCTTGCTTGATTTGATGTTATGTATTCAAAAAATTTGAGTGCCCCATTATTGGATATGCATGAAACTCTAGAATAATCTTGTGTTTGAGTAAAAAATCCTTACATAGGAATAATCTATCTTTATACCATAATTTGTTCCCTTTCTACTCAATTTTTTTAGAAGCATCAAAACCATGCTAAAGATTTATAAGTAGAACCAATGTCTCCTTGTTATTATCCCTTTAAAATCTTGCTTCTTCTAACCAATCTTCCTACCAAATTGACATTGTATATAACAATGCATCAATTAATTCATCCTTCCTACAAATTGCATGTGCTACTACATTTTTTCACCTTTCTTATAGACTATTTCAAATTCACATTCCAACATTTTAGTCACCCATTTTTGTTGTTCTTCTTATGATAATCATCATTCCAAAAAATATTTTAGACTATCATGATTAGTCTTTATATTCAAGTGTCTACCCCATAATTAAGGTCATCATTACTTAAATGCATGAACAACAACGATCATCTCTTTTTCATAGATTCACTTGAGATTATTTTTTTCCTTTGAGTTGATAACTCTCAAATGTAATGGGTGTCCCTTCTTGCATGAGAACTACCCCCATGTTGTATTCTAATGCATCACATTCAACAACAAAAAATTTAGAAAACTTAAGGGTTGCTAATACTGGAGTGGTACACATATCCTCTTTTAACTTCTCAAATGCTTTGGTAGCTAGTTCAATCCAATCAAAGGAATATTATTTTAGCAAGGATGTGAATGGAACTATTATGCTACCATAATTTTTTTTAAATTCATGATGGTAACTCATTAGCTCCAAAGATCCACAAAGGTTATTGAGGGTCTTTGGCACTTGCCACTCCATCATAGATTTGATATTCTTATGGTCAACTTTGACTCCATGTGAAATAATATGACCCAAGTACTCCACCTCATAGACTCGAAAAGCTAATTTGGAATGTTTAGCATAAAGTTAATGTTATTCCAAAATTAATAGTACATGTTTCAAATGCTTCAAATGCTCTTCCCAAGTTTTATTGTATATTAAGATGTCATCAAAAAATGCCAACACAAACTTCCTTTAAAAATGCCT
Source organism: Torreya grandis (assembly GCA_037957365.1). Lineage (NCBI taxonomy): Eukaryota > Viridiplantae > Streptophyta > Pinopsida > Cupressales > Taxaceae > Torreya > Torreya grandis. The sequence goes on along the minus strand of JARHVA010000093.1, from coordinate 4,207,570 downwards.
AAAAATAGTATTCATCAAACTTTAAAATGTAGATGGTGCATTTGTGAGACCAAAAGGAATGTCCATAAACTTGTAATGGCCTTCATCAGTTTTAAAAGTTGTTTTAGGGATATCCTCATCCCTTATCTAAATTTGATGATACATAAAACAAATGTCTAGTTTGGTAAAATAAACACCACCATGTGATTAATCTAATAAATCATCAATTACTGGATTATAAAACTTATCTTTGATGGTGTAATTTTTGATTTATCTATAGTCAAGGCATATCTTCCTAGTGTCATCATTCTTACACATCATAACCGCTAGGGATGAATATTTAATTTGTCTATGTTGGATAATACCTGCCTTCAACATCTCCTATACAATATTTTTTAATTTCACTCTTTTGGTCATAAATATATTTGTATTTTCTAATGTTTTGTGGTGTACTTCTTAAAACTAACCTTATGGCATGATCATGCTATCTACTTGGTGGTAATACTTTTTGCATTGCACCAAAAGCTATTAAGTGGTCATCAAGAATCATTTGTAAATTAGGTGGACACATTTGTTGGCTTGAAATTATATGGAAAATAATCATGATACAAATCCTTCAGCCCTTTTTTAAAGAATATTTGTCATATGTTGTGAACTAACCAATTGAAGAGATTTTGCCCATAATCTTGGTAGTTCAAATGTCCTACCTTCAGAATGAAAGTGCATGAATAGTTCTTGGAAATTCATCTCGATTATGCCCAAATTTTTGATCTATTAGACTCCTAAAATGATGTTAACTCCACCCATGGGAATAAAAAACATGTGAGAATTAAGCATGTAGTCCTCCATATCAATCTTGATACTATGACATTTTTAAATAACAATTGATTGTGCCACCATTTGCAATCATGACTTGAAATTGTGGAGTTAGTTAAATAAAACAATTCAAATGAGCATCCAACATATTGTTGATGAAGTTATGTGTACTTCATGAGTCAATAAACATTGTCACCTTTTATTTCTTAATAAAACCCACCACCTTAAGATTTAAAGGGGTAATAATACCTGAAAGAGCATGACAGATAGGGTGAGAAACTTTATATTTATCCTCTGGCAATTCCATAAGCTCCCTTGAGGCCCCATCCTCTTCATCATCTTCAATGGTGCCTTCAATGTGGAATAACTTATTTTCTAAAAATGTATGTCCTTTGATCCACTTGTTGTCAAAGCCAAAACATAATTCTTTGGCACGCTCATCTTTAATTTTTTGAGGGGTCAATCTTGTAGGTTGAGGAAATGATGGTGTTATGAAATTGTGTTCATGACCATGAATAAAATACCTTCGTTTGACAAGATATTTTTCCTCTGCCTAGCATGCAAATGGTATGGATTCAAAAATGGAAGCTGGATTAAACATGTAAACCTCAAGTTGGATGTTACCCTTGCCCCCTTAAAGAATAGGTTAATAATTTTGTCCTTGTTGATGTCATCCATGCATAAGGATATATTCTAGAATTGGTGAATATAATCCTTAATAATACATGTTTGTCATAACTTTATTAACTGATTGAAGTAGTTTTCTGAGATAGTGTTATGATTATGCGTCTACAACTCCCTAGTAAACATCGATCAAGTAACTAAAGTTCAATTCTCTTTCTTTTGATCACATAACCTCCTATACCAAAAGAATTTCTTATGTTTCAGATACAAAGATGCCATGATCACCTTTTGCATAGATGAGATATGATGTAAATCAAATAAATTTTATATTTAATTGATCTAAGTGGGTGTATCCTTACCATCAAACTTGTGCACTTCTAATTTTGATTGCATGGGTTTCAAACCATAATTATAGTTGTGTTTTTTCAAATTAAGAGAGCCCAAATAGAGTGAAGGAGGATTATTTTATGAAATTTGAGCTGAAGTATTTGCCAACTATCCACTCAGAGTTTCTAACTAATTCTTCATAAAATCTATGTCCACTTTTATTGCATCGAGATCATAATTTCTCACCATGCTTTGTATATTTAACTGAAGTTGGTGAATTACCTCAAAAATAAAAGGATATGAAGTACAAACTCCATGTTATCTTTGTGAGCAGTATTTGGAGTGTCTTTCCCTTTCTCATGGTCACAAGTGTTGGAACCAGCCATGTACAAACCCTGAGATGGAGGGATCCTACCTAAAAAATGTACTATTATATTATACCATTATGATCATCTCAATAGGATGAATTCAATGACTGGTGTAAAAAAATTATAGATTTTTTTTTAAAAAACAACTTTAAACAATACTGCAATAATGGAAAAAATAAATTATTCCTGCATCGTAAGCTATGTTTTTTCAACCCTTCAACTCTCAAGATAACCACAACATTGGATACAAAAAAACATCGTAGAAACTTACCCAAATAAACACTATGATACAACTTGTAATGAAATTAACTAGATGTTCACAACAATGGAATAATATGTCACATAATTAAAATTAGAATAAGTAGATCCACAACAATAATTGATGAAAGAGTAGAATACTTGATAAATATGACTGAGTCCATCAAGGGGTAAATCTTCACAACAATGCAATAAGATCATAATTCATAATATGATGATCAAATGCTAACCAATACCTCTTATATATAATCTACTTAGACATGTTATTCCATAGGTCAACCTTATGATCAAAGACTAACCACTACCTCCTATATATACTCTACTCAACCATGTTATTCCATAGGTTGACCTTATTAATAACATAGATAAATATAATAAGATAATTGAAAGGGTATGTAAGACACAATTCAACCACACATATCCCTAGACACACTAAAGGTTAAGGGTGTAGCAACATAATTTGAAGAAATCCCAAAAAGACCACTATATAAGCACATTTGCTACCCACTTATTCAAAACATGGCAAGAGGATCCCATAATTGTAAATTCTAGATATATTCTAATCGCACATCAAGAGGAAAACACATATTCTTCCCAATTATGAGTACATACATCCCAAGTAGTCCTAAGCTAATTATTAATACAATAACAAGGTCACAAGTAATTGTTTCAAGCACTTAATCACACAAGAAGTGCACTAAGATATAACATTTTACAAGTATTGTACATACATCATTGTAACATGAGATAACTACATAAAATTTGATCCCTCTTCAAAGTATTGGTATGTAGGCCATGCTTAACATGCAGGGTGTTGAGGTCAAGCACAACCCCAACCCATAACCTTATTCCTCCATTTTATTGCATTTGTTTCCCTCTTGTCATTGAGCTAGGGTTTTGATTGAATAATAAGGTACAAAGTGGCTCTAGTAGTGAAGTTAATATATTTACATATACACACAGGATATACAAGTGAAGGCACACAGATCAGAATTTATATATAGGTAAAAATCTTAAAAGACATCGACACACCCTACAAATGATAGTGCAAGTTGTCCTAGTCTAAATAACATGACCTTATCATAGGATAATGCATAACCCTATTCTTAATTTTTAGAAACTCAATATAGCCTCACAATAAATTTTATAGTCATTATTACAGTCCTCTAGACTCAAGTGTCGACTAGGTCATATATTTATGAGTACTTTCCCCTCTTAGCATATTTATAAAAATAGTATCATGTTAATTATTTATATTTATTGTATATCTTATGCATTCAAATTTAATCAGTTCTTTGTCATAATTAGATTAATATTCCCTTAACCTCCAATTTTGATAAAACATATTATTGAACCCACTTCTTCATCCCTAGTTTGTTATAGGGTTCTCCTTCTACCCTTTTATCATTTTTTTAGGGTTTCAGACTCTTAATTTCTAATTTTTGTTTAAATAAATTAAAATCATGATCATAATGATTGAATCTATTTATTATTTCTTATTTCAAAAAAAATTCATGTTATTTACATGTCGTTTACCTAAAATATGCAAAATATTTTAATTGCATGTAATTCCATGGATGCATAACCTAAAGGAAAATATAAAATTCAATATTAATCATGATCTTAATAATGAATGTCTGTATGATACTTATTATTTCATGGCTTAGTTTGAGTTGCCACCTATTACTACTAGATATTAGAGGGCTCAAATAGTTATTTTCATTCCTCCTACCCCTAGACCTCCAAACTATCTTAACTCATATATTTCCTTTACTATTCACCCTAAGATTATAACAAATCATGTAGTCTGAGTTATTATTACTAGATGAGGTTGGGTGCCCCATCAAGCAAGGCAAGAGGAATAGACTCAAAAAGTCCCTCCCATTCCCAACCAAATCCAATGGGACTAGTTAATTAATCTAATGATTATGATATTGTTAATCAATTAAGGAATAGACCAGCTAAGATTTCTATGTTAGATTACTTCATAAAACTATCATTGTCACATTTTGATTTCTCTCTAAGCTGAATAACCTATTTTCATCTATGGATTATTATGGTTGTTAGTTGATTAAGTTTTATGTCATATGTTGATTATGGGACAGTTGTGTGTTGCTTAATTTAAATGATTGGGTTGCTATGAGTTAGCAGTAATTTTACATTTTATACATTATGATCATGTTTATTAGTTATACAACAATATTTTATGGATACATTTATGTTTCAGACTAACTACTTTTATTGTTATGAGGTGGATGCAGGACATATCCATCCTTTAGAGAGTGACAGAGGGAGAGAATCATTGGAGAGGGTGGTGTAGATGGAGACATCAGGGGATGATAGCGAGTGAAACCAAAAATCCATACACACACCACATTAGTATATCATATTTTGTGATAAATTATTTGAGTTAGATAGTTGTGGTATGCTTTATTTTCTATTGTGATCTTTTATGTTCTCATATCTGTTGATATGATTACATAATTTCACTAATATAGTTGTTATTGATATTATTATTTGATTTGATAAATTTGTGCCTAACTAGTTTAACATTATTTACTGTGGTATTGTACATAGTTAAATATTCGTTTATCAATGCTTGTTTGGAATCTTTATTAGAAATAATAGATGTATGTTGTTATTTAATTGAGTCATATTGTTAGTAAGTATTTACATTTATAAGATTACTATTATCGATTTTAATAGTAATATAAACCTACAAATGACATAATGAATTATAAATTGTTTGTTAAGTGTTAATGTAATGCAGGGTGTTATAGAATAATATCATTATGAAACAATTATATAAACATCATTGTGTTTGTCTAACTGTTTTCTAAAGTCTATGGTTGTATTTTAAACCCAGAGGGTTAACTTATGAGTTTAAAGTCTAATGCATAGTGTTTGCCTTGGATGACTTAGTAATAATTAACAATAGTCTTTTAAATTCATTTTTGTTTAACCATGCTATATAGTCAATATGACTATTGAATAGTGATAGTCAACATTGCATGGAAAGATAGTGATTATTGACTAGTCGATGGTTGACATTGCATGGAATAATATATTGAGGATTATGACTTATCATTTAGTTGATTTATGTAGACTAAGTGAAGTTGATGTTGGTTTTGTTTAAGTCAAAGGCATGCATATTTTATAAAGGATATATAATGATTATTTTATTGAGTCATTGAAATTTTTTGAGATGATTAGGGTTTATAATCACTCATTGACTTCAGTTAACCATCATTCTTAACCAAAAATGATGATGCAAGTTGGTTATGGACTACATGAGAAATGGTGGCAGAATATAGCTTAGAGGGGGTTCTATTGAGATATTCTAGCATGCATATTTTTAATGGGTTTTGTCTACCGAGAAGGAAAGAGAAATTCATGATGAGTAAGGTGATGGAAAGGAATAAAGTAAAGTGGAAGGAGGATAGGGAGGCATAAATACACAAAGTATCAAGTAAAAGGAGAAAAATAAAAGGAATTCAAGCTAAGGAAAAAAGGGATTTAGCTTTCTTGGCATAATAAACAACTGATATGGGTCGGTTTTATACTTAAATTCTTGAGTGATATGTTTGATGGATTTGTGGAAAATAATTGATTTGGGTTAATGGGTTTTAATTTATTTTTAAATGAGTTAGAAAAATAAAAGGGGTTGTATGTAGGGCCTTGTGGATGGCTCGGCCATCCATAGAACCCTACATCCAACCCCATAACCCAAAAGGAAAAGGGGTAAGGTTGTAGGTGTTCACCCTATTTGAATACACCTCTATGAAATCTCTATCCTTAATTCTTTTTCAATTCATAAATTATAGCAAATGCATTGTTTGTATATTACATTTTATAGGCATTTTAGATAGAGACTTATGTTTCGGTTTGAGTTTTGTCGAACTAGTCATAGGGCATAAGCTTTAGTGCTCAACTTAAGTAAAATCCTATTCAATTTTCATGAGGTTCGACTATGTATATACTTAGTTGTAAATTTTGGGTGAAATACATAATGTGTTTTTAATACATATTGAATGTGTAATTGCATAAATTTGTTATGTATTTTTAACACATATTAATTGTGCAATTGTATATATTTGTTGTGTTTTTTAAATTTATGGACTATGTATTTGTATATATTTATCATAAACTTATATATGTGTGTGTGTATTTGGGCTTAAAGCTTGATGTGTGTGTGTGTGTGTGTGTGTGTGTGTGTGTGTAGATACAAATGAGAATTGGAAGGTCAGAGTTTTTAATCAAATTTTGTTCGCAATGATTTAACGAGTTTTTTTAATTTGGTTATGGAATATATATATATATATATATATATATATTCAGTGCCATTATATAAAGTCTGTAGATACATATTGTTTAATATATATGGAATTAGGGGTTTATTTTGGTCAAGTCATAAACTGAGGAAGTATTTAACCTGGTAAGGATGCCAACAGTAGTCCTCTAGTTGAGTAAACTTTACAATGTCTTGGTTGAGTTCATTTATCAATTAAACTTACTATTACAATTTAATATGCATTAAAGGTTGAGTTATGTTATAACATTTGACTATATGAATGGATAGTTGTGTATGAATGGTAAACCACATGAAATTTAGTGTGTTTCATAATTCAGATGAGTTTCATAGTCTCTATACAAATCAAATTTGATAGTATAATATATATGGATTGGTTATTGGTTTTAAATTGTACTATTTTATGGATTGTGTAACTTCAGGACTATGAAACATAGACACACAATCCTCAAGATTAGACATAAAATGATTGAATGTATGTTGATCATATTTATATACAAGTGATTTAAATGTGTATATGAACTGAATGGTTTGAGTAATTTAAATAAATAGAATTATAATGCAAATGGTTGGTTTTGTATGAATTGGGATTCACATGAAATTTTGTGTGTTTCTAGTCAAATAAGCATTTTGGGATTTATCTAGTTTTCAAAAGGGTTTTGGGACTATTTTTTTAGTTGGACATATACTTAGAGTATACAAAATACTCTAAGACATTTGACAATGGTTGTCTTCCTAAAGTATATTGTATACAATAAAGTACTTGTACTATATTGAAATTGTACTTGTGAGTTTTATATATATATACATGGTTATTGACTATGTTATGGATCTGAATAAGATTATGCCATTAGGATATGCTTAAACACATTAAATACCATAACAATGTGAAAATGGGTATTTGTATATATTTTAATGTTGTATAAAGCATTGAAACAAGGTATTTAAGGGTTTTGAATACAAAACATATTAAGATGTTTTGACTGGATTTTGTTATACGTGTGGAATATGAACAAATATAAAGCTTGTGTTATAATGTTTGTTTTGGAGATGAAATAACATTATAAATTACCTTGTGATTTAGGTAACTGGTAGTTTAGATATGATTATTGCCTAGATGGTATGTTATATTAAGGACTGTTTTAGATTTTGTTTATTATTATGTAATAAACTAGATGATATTGGATTCATTGCATTACATTTGATGAACTAAATGTGTGATTTTGATATTTTTATACTTAGCATATTTGTATTAGCTAAAGGGAAATATTTTGAATGAATCTATTGGTTTTTATATCATTATATATTTTAAATGAATCTCGCATTTAAATAAGTAGTGGATGGATTCCACTAGTTTAATTAGCACCATCAATGCAAGATGAGGTATAATTTGATTGAGTGATGTATATGAATTTGAATGATCCTAGAGATCATTCATTATTAAAATATTTATCTAAAGTAATGTTATAATTAAACATTATCATTTCATATGTTGATATAGTTTTCATATTTGTGCAATATCATGTTAGAATGGATTTCTTTATGATACACATTATGTATTAGATATCTACAACACATGGGTTCTAGTTTGTCACTCTGGATTTTTGCACCGTCATTATCTACCCATCTATGAAAGGAGGTTCATCTCCTTGTTAGCAGATAGTGTGGGGGATCTATGATTTGTGTTTGGTGTGGAAAATCACTTGGATGATGTTCTCCCTCCTAGTTGGAGTACTACACTTGAGATTACAGATTGATACTTGAATCATGGAGACTCATGTCCATGGAGCTTTATATCATGTATTATTATTTGAGATGTTATTTATTGCTAAAAATTGTAATATTATTCATTATACTTTTATAGTAGTGGTTGTAATGTTGTATCAACCATGGCTAAATTTGTATTATTTTATTAAATATTTAGATGCAGTATTTATTGTTTATTTAGCATTGTTCATGATTGTTATATCTATTCATGGTGATCCTTAGCTAAGTGGATTGGGTATAAACCTTATGGTTAAACTAAATGAATGTAGTTAGTTAAAGATCACCAATTAGATTTCTCGTGGTGAAATTTGTAAAATGAATATGTATAGTTATTTTAGATTAAAAAATTACTATTTTCCAATAAAACCCAGTTCACCATGAGCTTTGTATAGCATATTTTTTTGTTAACGCAGGCTTCACAACTTGCCTCAAAAGAGGGGTGCACTACACAAACAAAAAATAACATTTTTTTCTTTTAAGCTAAGTTTTTTCCCCAAAAAGGTAATTTAGACAACACAACACAATTTGGATAACAACATAGGTCATGGTTGTCCAAAATAATGTGCTTTCATCCCAGTAATCAGAAATGTGTAGTGTTTTTCATATTCTCATATTCATATTTAGTCTATAAAATAGTTTTCAATGGTTACCTAGAAATAATTTTAGATTTTTACATAGGATTATCATAGATATTTCTTAGATCGAGGCATCATACGTGACATGCATTCTGAGTTTTTACTCAAATATTTAGTTGATATTACTTGGTTATCATAATTAATATACTTAGATATTATATTGGGGGCATGTGTGTGTCACCTGATCACTTTCTTGCTTCGCTCTTACATCATTTTATGTAGAAGGAATGGAAATTCACATCATTCTCTATGTTTTATACACCAAACTCAATTCATATTATTCTTTGCATAAATTTTGAACTAGAATGAATCTTATTCCATTTGTAGTGGTTGATAAAACTATTTTCATTAAAATTATCTATTGGAATTCATATAATGATTCCAAGATACTATACTACCTTGAGTTATGTGATGATGAAGTCAACTGCATCATGAATTTTTAAGGACAATTTTCATACCAAAGAGTATTGAGACATGCATAGTCCAATCCAAGTGTTTCAATAGAAGAAAATCTCTAAGGGTTCTACCCTCTCTAGTCACCAATTTTATACCAAAAAACAAAATGGTTTGCATACATAAAAAGGTGTATTCATTCATTTTTTTTAGATTTATAATCTTTTTATATTTACTTTTAGATTTTCATCATAAGGACTGATTTATACATGTTTCATTATAGGATTGCCTGAAACACTGTTCAACATGTGATCTACATTCAAAACTATTAATCATAGGTAAGCACATGTATAACACTCTTCGTTTTACTCTAGTACTTTTGCTTTTTTGCATTATTAGAGTAAAATGGGGGGTATGTAGTCATTAAAATTAATATTTAATTCTATAACAAAACACTTGTGACTACTCCTTATCACACACTCAATCTATGCTTAATTTCATGGTTTCAAACAATTATTCCTCCACTTTTATGTAGATGACCCTCTATTCTTGGAAAACTCTGATGTTTAATGTCCATATTCCTCATTCAAAGTAGCATAAACTCACTATTTGACTAATTCACACATCCAACTTAGATATCTATGTTCCTCAAATTAAACTACTCTTTTAGGACAATCGCACTGGCTAATCCTATCTGAATCCACCAATTTTGTCCTCCCACCTATTAATGACCAATTGCCCAAATTCAAATTCATTACAATGGGTCACCCCACATGTTTCACAATCTAAATTCAAGGAATTCCCCAAAGTAACACTATGTAATCACATTTGTTACCCATTTATTCACTAGATGGAAAGAAATTCCCATAAATTCAAATTCTATATATATATTATAACTGGACATTGAGAGGAAAACACATATTCTTCCCAATTATGAGTACATATATCCCAAGTAGCCATAAGCTAATCTTGAATACAACATCAAGGTCAAAATCATTATTTCAAGCACTTAAACACACCAAGATTGCACCAACATATAACATTTCACTAGTATTGTACATACACCATTGTATTATGGGGAAACTACATGGAGTTTGATCCCTCTTGAGAGTATTGATATGTAGGTAGTGCTTAACACATGGGGTGTTAAGGTCAAGCACAACCCCAACCCATAACCCTATTCCCCCATTTTACTGCATATATTTTCCTCTTGTCACCAAGTCAGGGTTTTGAGTGAAGAATAACATACACCATGGCTCTTGTAGTGAAGTGAATATATTTATATAGACACACCATATCTCCAAGTGAAGTTGCACTGATCAAAATTTACACAGAGTGTAAAAACCCTAAATGACACTAACAAACCCTACATACAACAATATAGGTCAGCCTAGTCCAAATAATATGTCCTTGTCTTAAGATAATGCAGATCCCTATTCTTGATTCACAAGAACCCTACATGGCCTTACAATCAATTTCATAGTCACCATTATAGTCTTTTAGACTCAAGTTGCAATCAAGTCATTTATTTTTTAGTACTTTCACTTTTTAGCATATTTATAAAAATAATAAGTATTAGATTAGTTATGTGTATTTATTGTATATCTTATGCATTATAATTTACTTAGTTGTTTATCATAATTAGATTAATAATCCCTTAATCTCCAATTTAAATAAAACAACGATCTTGATTTCACATTTCAATGTGACACAAAATAATGTCAAGTTCGCATCACAAATTAATGTTGGTTTTGTGAAACATTTGTGCCAAGTTTTCATCACTTAGGTAAAATTAAATTGAAAAAACAAACAACATGAATGACATGAAAATGACCTAATTAATGGTGTTAATTACGCAAAATGTAGTAGTGGAAGGTATGTCCCTAGTCTTGCATATAACTTATTACAAAATAAAAGTAATGTGCATCACATATTATCATATAATATAGTTGAAAATATTATAATCTTTTATAAAAACATTTTTTAATGCATACATGTAAATATAGAAATATATCCACCCATTAATGGGTCTTTGGTATCTACATCTTTTCCTAGGAGGGAAGATCATGCAGATTGGATCCCCCCTTTGCTAGGTTGGTTCAAAATGAATTTTAAAGCCCTTCTCAGGGTAACCTATGGGTCTTAGGAGTAAGCTATATAATTAGGGATCTCTCTCATCAGAGCAGTCTCCCTTAAGTTGGTTGATGGCACTAATAATGAATCAGACGCACAGGTGCTAGTTCTTGGTATTAAATTAATGATATAGTGTGGGTTGGATAAGTTGGTCATTGAGGGGGATTTTATGGTCATGATACATGTGTTCCACAAGAAGGATGTGAATACTTGGTCTATTAGGAACATTTTTTAATGGATTTGGCCTTTGTTGGAGTCTTTTTCCTCTTGGGAAGTAAAATATTATTTTTGAGAAGCCAACTTGATAACATACTTTCTCACAAACCAAGGAATTCTAAAAGTTAAGGATCGAGTGTCAAATAATATGGATAGTACATGGTTGGATTATATTCTAACACCTTTGGTATACTTAGGCTAATGGATGATTTGCATTATTATTTCATTCAATTAGTTTTTAACTAGCCTTTATCTTAGCAGGGTTCGCAAGTGTTCCCAATTTGTATGTGAATTTTGTGCCATGATTGCACAAATTTTTTTGGCTTTTGGGCTTGGCTAGGTGGTGGTGTTTTGGCATTCAATCTCTCTTTGGTATGTTGTTTTTATCTACACCTAGGTTTGTTATGGATCAAGCATGGGTTTTGGTTGTTACTAAACTTGTGATTTGCATTCAAGATAAAAAGAGAGAAATGGACTTCTTTGTGGACGTGACCAAGAGCAGGCTGAATGAGGTTTTCTATGTAATGATGAGTCAAATATTATGATTAGTTCATATGATGCTTGGTGAGTCTCATGTTAATTCATGTAGTTGGCTCAAGGTAAATTATACTATTGTGTTAGTTTTTGCAAGTAATTTGTTGTTGCTCCTTAAAGACAAGTAATATGTTGTGGATTTGGTGGAGTTCTTTGCTAAATTGGTCCACATGGTGGGTTTGGGTGAAATGATTGGGTATTTTAATTTTATAAATCATATTTATCTTCACTTTTGGGGAGGGATAAAGTGGGTTTGGCTCTTATGGCTATTTTCATGAGCTTAAATGGAAATTTGCAACCTTTTACAATTATTTGGAGTAGTTATCAATGGTTTGGAAGGATTCTTAGTATCATTTTGGGAAGTTTTTTAGGTTCCTCCCCTTGCCAAAGTTAAATCCTTATCCCTAATCTAGAGGTGTTATTATATGTTTGGCATTCTCTAAAAAAAATGGCAGCTATGAAGTTTATGTTTTGTGCGGTAGGTGTGCCTAATTTTTCTCTCACAGTTGGATTTTGACGCCATATGGGTTATGTGTTTGGGATTCTTTGAGTCCTATGCAAGAGTGGTATGCCATGACTAATATGCCCCAGGCTTGGGGGTGCCTTCTATGCAGTGGGAAAAGGTTGGGATTTGAATTTTCTTTGGTTCCTCGACTGGTTAAGGTGTAGCTTTTGGGTTTGGGTCTAGATTTTGTTATAGTGTGGGTACTCATGACACTTATGGGGGCTCTATTATTCTTTCAAGTGGTGATTGTGTGGATGTGGACTTAGACTCTCCATCATGATTGTAATGGTCTAGTCCTAGGTTGGTGTCCATTTTTTAGCTCATGATAATTCTATGTTAAGTCTTTTTTCTACATATCTATTTATAGTTTTTGTACTATGAGGTGTGTGTACCTTGTTTTTTTGGATCTATTTAGATACGTATCTATTATAGTTGTTCAAGCATGCTTGCATTGGGCATTATTCCATATGGATTTTGGTTTTATGTAATTAATGTAATCCTTGATGTTATAATATATGGGTGAGGGACCTGATAACCCTTAGTTACAGATCCAAAAAAAACTATAGAAAGATATCATTTAAATCATGATAGCAATATACAACTTGTGGGAGAATGAGGTGATTGAAAGTGAAGGAAATTATAATACCCCATTGTAAGTGGTACGAGAGACAAATAATATGTTTGTGTATAGTCATGTAGAATAGATATCAACATTTAAGGCTCATCATTATCTTTGAGACTCACATTAATGTAATATAAGCCACGAGAATAGGAAAAGAGGGGCAAGGATATGCCTAGTAAATGTGATAGGTGTTATGACACAATATATAAAAGATGTGGCAATAGATTCTTTGTGTGTGATAATCTATGGTGGATAGTTGTAAGGAGGACAAAATGTTATTCCAATACAATCAACGTAAACTTAGTGGACACATGGGTGTATGGATATTTGTATGCATATGATAAAATCAATAAATTTCAAGGAGAATATGTGGGTATGATTCCCCCAAAGTCAATTTAATAGTATTAATAGTCCAAATATGTCTGATACAATTCCCCTAACAAAAATTTTTGGATAGTGAATCTAGAATTGTGTGGATATGATGCCTCCAATGACATTATGTGTGTAATAGAGAATGACGAATATATGTAGAAGTTATTAATGTTGAATAGGATAATGTTTTAAATACCACTCTCAAGGGAATACCATAATAAATGTGTCCCATGGGGGAGGTGATAATATCATGGTCCAATGAGGAGTCATAATTTGTATCAATAGGTGTAATCATCATGGCAAGATAACAATGTTTGATAGTACAACATTATATCACTAAAATGCATGGAAGAGGTAATAAAAGAACGATTAAAGTGTGATAAATTCCTTGGTTATATAAATATCAACAATTGTGTCCAATAATGAGAATAGGTGAGGAAAATTCATATGTATGGATTTAGGTAGGTGAAATGATCTTGTCAAATCACAAGATCAACCTGTATACGTAAATGATTTAATATTTACAAATCAACTTGAGAAAAAAAATTGGGGTATACACATCAACTCAATTTTATTTTTAGAATCATTTAATCATTCAAAATTATTGATTTTATTGATTTAGATCTCTAATATTAGAACCATGGCAATTATATGTGATGTTATTCCTCCACCATTTTGAATGAATGGATGAACATTGGCCAATGCATAAGATGTTGAGAATGTAAGTACTATTTTTGGCATTTTTTATCATTTTAAAAAAAATACTATTTTGAAAGTAGTTTAAAATTGAATTTTATCCATTTTGACACTAATTAAGAGGCCCACTGATCATATCCTCATCTCCCCAATTATGACCTCTCTTGACCAACAGTGACTTATACTCATTGATAGTGTCCTTGAGCTGCCAATTATTTCCCCTAATTAGGACCTGTCAACACTGGTTCTAATCCATCCATGATCGGTTATGACTTGTCCATAGTCAATTTTGACCTACTTTAGTTTTAGCTATTTATTTATTATTTTATGAATTCTTACATGATTTTATAGTATTTTTACTAGAGATTATGACATTCATATTTGTTTAATTATGATTGTAGATAATTTTATATGTGCAAGAGTGTAGGTATAGACATGCATGGGAGATTATGGAGGATTTAGGTCTCAATGATGTCAATAAAGTGTAGATAAACACATTAGTACTAGGGAATGATAATCACCTGGGGTTTGTACCTTGTAATTTCCCATTAATGACAACCCTAGTTGAACATTGGGATTATGAAACTTTCACTTTCTAGTTTTTGAAGGATAAGAGATTGTCACTTTAGAGGATGTATCATGAATATTGTGTATTCCTATTATAGGTCATGAGGTGAAAGTAAAAGTTTTGACATGGGATTATAGATGATCAACCATGAGGTATTACATTGGAGGTCAACTAATAATCCTTATTTTGTTGACATTATAGTGTTGGTTGATATAGTGATATGTTCAACTTTACACTTGTATAAGTTCTTTTGTAGTTTGATTACAATGTTTGTAAAAGTCAAAACTAGTGGTTGAGCAATATAATATGGCATTTGACAAATTATAAATGACATGGAGGAACATATTATGGCATATAATTGGGGCTGATATATGTTGGGCCACATGTACATGGATCTTTGAAAATATACTTAGGAGGGGGTGCCTAAGGTCTAGTAGTTGACACATTGTTAAAAATGTGGGATTGTGATCATAATCCTGATTCAACCACATGGGTTACTAGTCAAAGGAGGATAATTGTAGGGCCATATGCCATATAATGAGTGCATCCTCAAGCTGGTAAAGTAGATGGTTGAGATACAATCATGTTCAGATAAATACTAAATATACTGCAAATAATCGAGATAGTATGGAGGCCCTACAAGTAGCATCTTAAATGGCCAGAGGATGCCCACATAATGAGACACCTTAGGGTTAGTGGGTGGTACTAAGACCAACATGTTGGCCTAAAGATATTTCATTTTGATTAGGTGACTTGGTAATATAAGATACAATAGGATCAACCACCAACACTCAACATGTGGAAATGATTAACAAGAGCACCACCATGAGTAGGTGAGGTGAAAGGCCCTAGTCCCATGAGATAGAGCTTATTGATATCAAGGAGGTAGATACCCCTATTGTATACTAGGGAGAAGATGATTTCAAAATGACCAAAAGGTACACTACATGATAGGCATAAGCCCAACTATTACCAAAGTTCTCACCATTGATTAGGGGTGTGGTAGTGGTGATGGTGAAGTGTTAGATGTAATAAATAGAGAAGATATAATTTTGGCTATGGCATCACCATGAATGATAGTAAATTTCACTCCTATAGATGATTATAAGTGTGTAATTTATGTTTGTCAATTTCTTATTATAGGTTCATTTGATTTTTTCATATATTGATAATTGTTTATGTATTTTGTAGTGTTTGCATGGTGGATTTTTATCATTGATTTAGTTATGCGGCTATTTTATTAAGACTTTTCTGATGTAGATGGTCTACTGGAGGGGAAAAATTTTAGTAGACAAGCTTGCATATCTATTTGATCCCATGGTTTAGTTGATAGCAAAAATCTTCATAGAAGAGCAAAGGGCAGTTCTCATAAAGGCTCAAGTGAGAGAACTTGACGATCTTTGGTGACAGTCTGAGGTGTAGAGAGGGGAAAGAGAATCACCTATGGCCCCACATGGAGATAGGATAATGCAAATACTATTGGCTTAGATGAATGTATTACATAAATTTCATACACAAATGATGGCTCATCTTTCATACTATGAGGCTCAAGAGGATATTAAGTAGTGTCGTAGACCTCCTAGTAGAGCTAGGTCTGGTGCCTTATGTTAGAGTATGTATTTCTAATGTTTGCTAGTATATTAGCTAGTTATTTCATCATTTTTCTAGTTTTTTCTATGTGAGGATTTATCCCACATTACTTGGTTAGGCTAGTTTTCTATTTTGCCTTACCTACTTCAGCAAGGGCTGTCCATTGTATTAAACATCTCTTTTATGAATATCATTTGAGATGTCTTGTTTTACATATCATTTGTTTGTAGCTTCATGTGATGTTTCTTGTTCACTAACTCTTTAGATCTAAGATTATTATAATTTTTTTACCATTCCTATCATGGTATCAGATCTTTAAGAGTTACAACCATCCATTAACTTGAAATTTGTTTTCAAATCATTCCATTTTACTGTATGGAGATAGAGAGGAAGTTTTTTTTTTAATTTTTTTCTAAGTGGAAGAAACAACAAAAGCTTTCTCTATGGGTCAATTGTGTGGAGTGCTAGAAGCTTGGTTTATAGACTGCATTGGAAGGTGTTGATCTTCAACATTAGAAGAGACTATATTGAAGACCAACAAGTTCCAAGATCTAATCTATTGTTCATACTTCCATTCTGGTAAATCTATTTTTGAGCAAAATTGCATTTTTTACCGAAATGTGATATATTTTGTCCAACTGGTTTTTACTCATAAGGAATTTTATGAAACTATGTATGCGCTATGAGTTCCTCTCTCACATCTTTCCAGAACATTTTATGGTTTTAAATTTTAATGAGTATTAAGAAAGTTATAGTCATTTTAATCTGCTATCTTGGGCACTTTTTTCTTTAAAATGTGGTTTTGATATAACATAATTATTTTGACTTTCAAAAGTGGTTTCGAGCCAAAAAATATGAGGAAGGATTTTTTTTCACTTTGGTAGGCTTGAGGACATCTACAAAAAAATTCAATTCTAACGAGTGGTTGGAAGGCTACCCTTTTTTCCAATTTGGTCACTAAAATCAGGGTATAGTGTAGTTTTTAATGTTTTGACCCATTTTACGAGAATTCATAAAGCCTATATCTTTTGAACCGTAACTTGGATTTGAGTTCCTATTTTTTTCAAAAGTGTATGTTTTTCAATTCTCTATCTATTGGTGTCATCCCTTTGTAAAAATACACTACTTTTATAAAATGCCAAAAAAAATTGGGGGGGCTTATACTTTTTTGGGGGGGTTATTTATTCATTGTCATTATTTGAATCAGGAATTACTCTTTTGGGGGGGATCATTCTTTCTTCTTCCTGACTTATTCCTTTTATTTCAATAATGGAGCCCCTCAACACCTCAAATTACACCATGTGCAAGATCAAAATAAAGATATACCTTTAACTGAAAGGTGTTTGAAGATTGGTACTTGGTAATCTTCTTAACTTCATCAATGAGTAAGATATTGCCTGGATTACATTTATGCAATATGAAGATCTTCATTTGATTCACCTAAATGTTTCAAACAACTTGCACATTCATATTATGAGTACCACATCACCAAAGGAATATTTGGATGCTATTGTAGCCTTATTTGAGAAGGATACTAAGTATTCTGGATATTTTGCACCCTCTTTTACTCCACCTTCTTATGTTCCAATTCCTTCTCCTCCTATTAGTGAGAATTTATATTTTGATGGTGATATGAATGATGCTTTTCCATCTCCTTCTCCTCCGATCAGTGAGGTTTTATCTTCTAATTATGTACTCTCTCCTCCTACTATATTTTTTTGTGATGACACATTTTTTATGGACATTACTCTTCTTTTTGTTGAGACACCTCTATGGGATGAATTTTTTCCAGACTTGGGACATCTATTTATAGAACCTTCCTTTATTCCTATGCAAGATGTTGATCCATCACATATTATCACTTCAAAGGACTCTATTGGTTCCAATGAGAGTATACTTATTGATCATTATGATTCACTTCCCATAAACATTCTTTCAGTGAATGTTCCATGTCTTTCTTCTGATTAGTCCACTTTTATGGCATTACATCTAATTCATGTGCATGATCTTGCCAGACCTATGCCACACTTCAAATTTGGACATGATTTAGAGATCCTTGTACTGTTACCTCCATCTTATGTTATGGAATGGGTAGACTTCCAATACACCATATGTGTTCTTCCTTTGGCAAAAGGAAGAAGCATTGTTTAATGTGGATGGAGCTTCTACAGTTTTCTAGCCAAAGATCTCAACATTGACACTGGTCATCTTACGATTATAACTTGGAGTATTGATAGCTTTAGTTACAATGGAAATTATCCTTAGGGGGATTCCATATGAATTCCTTCATTCCTTATTTTACATCATTTTGGAGGGGAATTTTATTTCCTATGATTTTTCTCTCTTTCTTCATTTCATAGATACATATTGTACATAAGTACCTTATCCAACCTAGTTGTCGGGACTCATACTGTGGATAGGCCACTATTTCTTTTTTGGTTATTATTAGCCCATAACTTCACTTGAGGGGGGGGTGTTAGAGTATGTATTTCTCATGTTTTCTAGTTTATTAGCTAGTTATTTCATCCTTTTACTAGTTTATCCTATGTGAGGATTTATCCCACATTGCTTAGTTAGGCTAGTTTTTTGTTTTGCCTTACCTACTAAAGCAAGTGCTCTCCATTGTATTAAACATCTCTTTTATGAATATCATTTGAGTTGTCTTGATTTACATATCATTTGCTTGTAGCTTCATATGATGTTTCTTTTTTACTAACTCTTTAGATCTAGGATTATTGGAATGTTTTTACCATTCGTATCACCTTGAATATAGTCGAGAAATATGGCTAGAGCTAGGGTTAGACTATATAGTTTGATTATAATAAAGATTACCCCTCTCCACATCATCATAGAAGGTGTCCTAATTTATGGGCTATCTATAGGTCATGTGACCCAATTTTAACTATGTATGTGATAAAATTGGACAATTAATATACATACATGTGTGTGTGTGTGTGTGTGTGTGTGTGTGTAGTTTATTATATTATTGTGTTTTCATATGCATATATGTATATGTATACCTTTGATATCCAAAATTTTGAATTTATTTTCTATGTGTTTGGCCAAAATACATATGTAATGGAAATTAACTAAGTAAAAAGTAAATGTAATATGTTAAGTAAAACATGTGATGAGAAAGTGCCTAACTCACAACAAAGGATGTATGCATTGAGGATCGTAGTAAATAGGGAAATACACTAACCAATAATATTCATAAGAATATATGCATCAAAGTATATGATATATGTAGGCATATAGATCTTACACTCGATGAATTTTTCATCTACTAAACCCACATATTGATTACATTGTATTATCTCATTTATATCAAACTCTTTTGGAGATGGAAAATGATCAAATGGTTCCTTGTTTTCTTTATTTTCTTAAGAAATGTAATCAATAATCAATCTTTCTTTGGGATTCCACTTGAATTATTTTTTAGACACAACGGTATTTGCTTTGGGATGTTCTAAAACTTTATTTTCATTTTTTCTTTCTCTTGAAATTAAAATCTTTACCACCTTCAAAAGTTAAAAGATATTTGATCATGGGTACTATCAATTGTCACATATATCATTTTCAACCACATGACACTTAATATAGCATTCTAACTTACTAATTTTGGCATGACATAGAATATGATGGGATATGTATGGGGACCAATTGACACATGTAAATAAATACATCCCAGTGTCACAGGTTTGGGCATAAATATTTATATTAAATATTGGATATCATACCCAAGTTTCCTAAGGAAATGAATGTTACAAATCTTAAATTGAGATTTATCATCTATCATAACCCCTTGAGTTTATTATCCTTCCATAAAAACACTAACAACCAAAGTTTATACACATGAAAGATAAATCTCATTAAGGTCATTAGGAACTATAATTGGATCAACTGATTTTTGGGTATAAATGTGTGCAAGATTTTGAACCCATAAATCAACACATAGTTATACCCAAAAAATAGCTACTCACTCTTATGGATTTTGAAAACATCAAAGCTCTTATAATTAAATCATTGTTAGACATAGTTCATTATTTAAGGAGATGACATTTCACATCACATAAGTTGTTCAATACTCAAATGTGTGCTTATATCAAGTGGTTGTTAAGTATGCATATTAAGCTCAATATCACCATTTTCAATAAGGTTTCAAATTTTGTGTTGAATAACATAGCACCTATCTATTGAATAACCTTGAATTAGATGATAATCATAATAGAATTTAGAATTTAATGTGCATGGTACATAAATCATGTCATGATGTCTAATATAATTTAAATTGATCATATTATTACTAATTAACACTCTTAATATTCAACTTGGACTATCTTTAAGTGGTGGAAATTATCATGATCCATTAAGGGAAGGCATAAGACTTATTATACGTGTCACCATTTTTATAGCCAATGATGAATGGTTAATCATATTAGGCACATGGATTTTATTTAGAGAATTATAAGTAGGAGTATGAATCTCATAATCAAGTATATGTGATCGTGCAAGCTTACTTTCTAAGGATATGGTCTCAAAGCATAGATGATCAAAAGATGTGTAAGCATCAAATACAAAACTTTTTCTAAATGATTAAATATTTTCCTAGTGATGTAACTTTCTCAACTTTAAAAACATATCCATGCATTAAATGCAAAACCACATCTTATCTAGTAATACTATTGGAAAACTTTACTCGAATCTACTTCCTATACACACAATGTTCACATAAATCAAAATCTAAAAAAAATCAAAAAATCCTTCAGCCATACCTTTAGATTTTAGTGAACAAATGCTTTTCTCTCCAACATGGTCCATCCTATGACAACAAAGTTATTACACCCATCAGTTATAGTGTTTTTTATTAAGATTTATCAATGTTCTCATGAATAATCCTCTTTACAATACCATGGTTTCATGGACCACATTGAAATTTTCATTTTTAAATATCACGTGCACACCAACATAAATCAGCTCATACTCACAAAATCACTCCCCACAAGGAGTCATATGAAAGGAGGTACCTAAGTCAATCAACAATGCACCATCGCATGCATGTGCAATTGAGGTTGTCATTAATACACCCCTCAATTATTCATTGGAGATATTTTATCTAAAAAATGGGAATTGTCAAATGATTTATCAATTTTAACCTTTTTAGATTTTCAATCCTTCTTAAAATGCCTAGTTTTACTACAAATCCAACAATTCATTTGATTTTTTCTTGGAGTCTTAGATTTACCTCTAGAGTTTGATTGCATGTTCTTAGGCTTATTTTTATTTTTATCTTAGGAAATACCTCTCACAAAAAAGGCATCCTTCATTTGATATACCTATGTGGATCTTCATCTCATTTAATATAATAACAGAGTTGTGACTACATCTTATAGCTTTAATGTAGATGAAGTACAACTAATGTCCATAACAAGGTGATTTCATGAATAAGGCAAAGAATATAATATTTTAAAATACTTATCCTATTCCTCCATTTTAATCTTGATTAAAATAATTTGGCTTACGATAGTGTTGAACACATTCAGATGCCATGTCATAGAGTCACCATCATTCATCCTTAGGAAGTACAACTTCTTTTGAAGAAAAAGCTTGTTCTCAAGAGACTTTGTCTGATATAAAGTCCCTAACTTATCCTAAAATAACTTAGAAATTTTATTTTGATAGAAATTTATCAATACTATATTTTAAAGACACATTCTAATTTAACTCTTCGCCTTCTAATCTATCTTCTCCATGAATCCTTGCACATACACTTCCTGACATAAAAATACACTAGTCTATGTCTACAATAAAATCTTCCATCTTGAGCTTTCATAGCTAAAAATATTGGCCATTAATTTGTTTATCTATATCTTTGTGTTTCCCATCATTTTCCTCCACATAAATATTCTCACACACACAACTCCCACTCAAGTAAATGTTTATCACAAGCTTGAGAAGCCCTAGCTATTTGGATAACATGAGACCCTAGTTTTGATACCAAATGAAAATAAATGAAGTGATAAGCTAAAATGATAGAATCAATGCTTCTAAAATCAAATATATGATAGAAATATAAATGGCACACACACAAGATACATAAGATTTTCAAATAGGAAAACATTTTTAGGAAAAAACCCAACACGATAACTTCTTCCTTATTGTATTAACATGACATTTGTAATACAATAACATACTTCCAATATTTTTTTTACCTTGATGCATGCGTAATTATTTATAGACACATCAATGGGAAACCATCCAAAAAAAATTAAAATATAATGGTTACCAAAAACATGGCCTATATGCAACAAGGGATAAAAAAATAAACCCATAAGGTTCAAAAAAAAATTTGAGGCACTAACCCAATGACCCCCACTAGGGACTCCATCCTAGGCCCATAAATAGAGGACCCCAAGGCTATTACACCATGTCATTATGACAATGGTCCTCTCATTTTGCATGTACATTATGTATGAATGTGTGTTATTAAATATCATTGATTCATTCTAATTAATCCTCATCCTGATCAAAATCCTTTGGATGGATTTTTATTAAATCTCAATTAACTTGAAAACTCATGACTTGTATACCTTCTTGAATGATTTTGTGAACCATCTCATCTCTTCTTCAAAGGATTATTCTCTTTGAGAAGATATTGAACCTTAGGGACAATATGCAGTTTCAAGATCATCATTACTTGATATTTCTTATTATTATAGGCATCTATCTTCTTCACGAGTATCAAGGAAATGCATTATATCAAATACATATTTAGTTAAGATAAGCACATGTATAAATTATCTAAACGCCACAGTCGAGCACACAACTATAAATATATCTAAATTAACTTTTTAGTGCTTAAAAAAATAGGTCAAAGGAAGTCCATATGACCATGTTATCCACCTAAAAACTTAAGGTATCCAATAGTGAAATTTTCTCCTAAAACAAAAAAAAAACACTTATTTAAAAATTAAATTTTTAGAATTCAATAAGAAAATACCTAATTGTGCTAAGTGTCCAACTTAGATTCATTACTCTTCTACCAGTTGTTAGTTGATTGTACATGGTCTACTAATTTAGCACCACCACTTGGACTATTTCATTTCATTCAAAATCTTGACTACAAACCTTTTATATATAATTATTTTTAGCACTCATGCATGTGTCAACAAACTAAGGAATGTTTGGATTTTTAGCTAAGTCAAAATGCCACATCACCACCACATCCCATTATTTAGAACTTATAATGCACCAACCAATAGTTATTACATGGCACACCATGTCACCACAAGGTCCACACAAGCACAAACACATAAAACACTAAACTCCTTAATATTCAAGGGATGAGGTTGAATGATAAAAAGACACTTCCTTGTGCCTAACCTAACTTCCTAATTGGGAAAAGTATGCACATGATTACAAATCTGAAGGGATTTTTGAGCTCTTATAAATTATTAAATTCTTGTTTGGGGTTTAATAGGAATTTTTTATACTCTCCCCTTATACTCAACCCATGTGCCACTATTAAACCTTTCGTCTTGACCATCTAATTAGGTGGTACATGATTGTTAGTTATTTGATCACTACCCTCTTATCAACTACACTCTTTTTCCATGTTTTACCAGTAGAGATAATCACCCTAAGCAGTATTTATACCCTACTATAATGTATATGATATTATAATAGGCTCACCAATCTATTGATATGATCACTCTCATTAGGAAAACATCGATAGAGGTGTTAGTAGTAGATTACAAATTGTAAAATTGTAGATATTGTAGAAGTGACACGTGTGTGATGTATAATATTTTGTGCATTGTGTATTATTTTGGATGTAATTATAAATGTGTTTGAATACCAAAATGTTGTATCATATGAAAAAACTCCTTCAAAAATAATTGAAATGTCTAGAATGTGAAGCAATAGAGCCTCCTTACAAGTTTTATAAATATTTGTAGTGTAAATAATAAAAAATTCCAACTTTGAGAGATGATCATTTGATGGTTCTGTTGAACACTTTATATGTTGTTCTAGATGCATAATTTTCCCATATTTATTGGAATATGCATGTTTATTATATCTAAGATGTATGATTTTGGTTAATAAATTATATCTAACAAAATATAATTGAGTAAGAATGAATCTAATTGCCTTCATCCTATTTTTAATATGATGAACCTATAATTGAAGTAACACAATAAAAAAATTAACATGTTCTAATGGGAGTTTCCAGGAACCATTGATAACAATGGTGCAGTGAGCATGGAATGGAAACATGTTGAGATGTTTGCCTAGTCAAAGATACATTCAAAGATGCCCAGATGAAATAATCCACAAATTCATAGAAGAGAGAGCTAGGAGAATAGGAGGCTATGTAATATAAATCATAATAAAACACATATATGGTAATATTTATCAAATATTATAGTGTGAATCACCTGGATTGTTAGTTGCTTGGTTGTCAAGAATTGAATATTATTATTCTAGGCCTAGATAAGTAGAGAGATTTGTATGGACTAAAGAAATGATAGAAAAGATACAAAATTTGGATACCTATTGGATGCGTGAGATAAATCAATGACTAAAAACCATAATTAATGGATACATCACAAAAGGGTCGGGGGCATAGTCGGCTGGTCAGGCATTTCCGTTGCAGCTCTGCCAGTCAAGTGTTCGAGTCCCCCCCAGCCCCGAGGTACCGGTATTAGTCATGTCTAGCCAGCGGCACCGGTCATCTTAAAAAGTTTACCCAGCTTTTAAAAAAAAATGGATACATCACAAAAATTGTCATGCAAGTATACATTATGTTTGAATCTATGCACATACAT
The DNA here is from genome assembly GCA_037957365.1 of Torreya grandis. NCBI lineage: Eukaryota > Viridiplantae > Streptophyta > Pinopsida > Cupressales > Taxaceae > Torreya > Torreya grandis. Next base: position 4,182,030 of record JARHVA010000093.1, on the reverse strand, counting down.
TATGTTTGAATCTATGCACATTTTTTTATAAGAGGCATCAGAGGAAAATTCTTACAATGACTACCTATAATTCTAAAAATGTTGGTTCTAGAGAAGGCCATGGTGCCCATCTCGATTGATATGGAGTAGTTGTCTCAAGTGTTACGATGATGTAGAAAAAAAGGAGGTGAATGATGAAGAATTATTAAAAATAACTTTAACCTAAATCAAGAATATGGAGGACGTAGAAAATTAGATCAAAAAATTAATTCAGGAACTTTATAGAGAATTACGATAATAAAAGAGATGGAATGAATAAAGTGTTCTTGAAATAATTGTAAATAAGAGTAGAATAGATATTGTGAAGACTACACAAGGTATTAGGCCTCCAAAAAGAAGTGGAGACTACTAATATGGGGGAATCATAGTACCTAAAGGAACTGAAGGTGCTAAAGAGATTAGAGAGACTGTCTAGGAGGAAAAAAGTGACTCAAAGAAAGTAGAAGGAAGAGATCTTAGAGATTGTGGAGAGGTTGTAGAGAAACAACTAGAACAATTAGATGGTAGTTTTAAGAAGTAGTTATAAGGGAGGATATTATTTATAGATGAGGAAAGGTATGATATTGAATAAGTTGTGTTTAATCATAGAGTTAAGTCAAGTTCAAGTGATGAAAATACCTCAAACAAAGAACATTCATTCCAAGGGGACATATCCCTTGTGCCTAATTTGTTAATAAAATTAAACTAAGAAGAAGCTAAGTATTGGGACACTTTTTTCCTAAGTATGGACCCATGCCAACTCAACAGACATCTCAGCATGAGGCAATCATTTGGGATGATTTCTATTTTGATATATTTTCACTAACTTGATGAATCGATGCACTCATTATACCAAATGTCAAGTGGTTAACAATTTCTATAATGTTTTGGGCATCTTCAATGAATGGAAGCATGTGGTGATCACAATGCGAAGGGTGTAAAGTAATAGAGCTGGTAGAATGATTAAGAAAAGCTCCATCTTGAAAACTACTGTGTGTAGCTTCACCCTAGTAGAAGGTGTTCTTTTAGGCTATAAAAGCAATCTTAAACTAGTATGCAAGAGGCAAGGAAGAGATAGTGAAGCTATGCAGACCTAGTTCTAAAAATAATGAAGTGACTACCATTAAACCTTAAGACTAGCATGGAAGCCCTTGAGGCTCCACTTTGTAGTGCCCAAGCTCACTTGTAAGTTGTTGGGCCTTTAGTATTTTAGATGAGCTATTACTCTATTTTTTCCAAATGAATTGTACTCTATATTTGGGAGCATTAAGTATATGAAGAATGGTTAAAGTAATACACATTGTGCCTGGGTAATATCTTTAGCTTTGTGATTGAAATGCACAATGAATGCTATGAGTTTAGTGTGATAAATTCAATTTAAATGATGTTATTTTCAAGCTTTAATTCTCAATGTTCATGAAATCTTTGGAGTTTAAAATTACATCATCATATTAGGAGAAAATACTCTTAAGTGTAGGAAAGGGTAGGTGCTCAAACTTTGACACCTATGTCAAAAGTGCTAAACCAACATGAACCCTTGATCTAAGATATCCCATTAAACCCTCTAATCATTGAAGGATGCTATGCATCATGAAACATAGGCTTGCACCAACAAGACTACAAAACAACCCGATATAAACTTATGCCCATATGACCAGAAGCAACTACCTAAATAGGCTTTGCACCTATAGAACTTCAGCCTAGCCTAGAAACAACTTGCAATGATGAACTCATAAATGCCATTATTATAAAATATTGAGCCCCTTGAAAAAGGATTTACACTATGGCACAACTATCCCAACATAGGCCCTAGTTATTACTTTGTTGTGCTTTAGGTGAGTGCATAAGGCTCACACCTTATATAAATTGATATTAGTTCAGTCGAGTGATAAATGTTGAGTACCACAAGTTTATTCTATGATTATGCCTAGTTATAACAAGTCTAGAACTGATTTGGATAGCTAGGTAAGTGTTTGATGGAGTGAATAATCAATTTTTCTACAACATTTTGGTTATATTACTAGAACCCATGTTGAATTTTGTTATTTTGATGGTGCAAAATAATAATGCTCTGCCTCTCCCTCAAGAACATCAAGCACTGGATAAAACAAGTGGAAGATAGCTTTGTGCTAAAGTATCCATCATGTAAAGAACAAAAACCAAGGAAATCAATCCATAATAACTTATATAATGTTCTATATGAGGTTTTCTTCTATGAACTACCTAAGCATGTGTACCAATGGTTGGATACTTATGCTACCCATAAAAGATGAAACTATGGACAATGCCTTGAGTGGATAAAGGAGTACTTATAAAAGCTTGAGAACCTTGATGTACTTAGACCAAAGTTGTAGACATATGGTGGTAAGGAGCACTTAACAACTACGTGCTTGAGTTCGTAGTATCAACATACTCCTACCCTAAATAAGTAGAGTATCAATTAATGCACAAGCCTAGAGGAAAATTTAAGAAAGAACTCATCATCAAGCTTAAGAAACTGATGGTGGATTATAGCTTTAAAACTGTAAGAATTGAAGGCTAAAATCCTTTCACATATGAGTAGTGCAATGGGGAAGAAGGGGATGTGTAGGTGAAGTGTAGTAGAAGGGGATGAGCATATTGACACTCGAGAGCTCAAGTGATAGACTTATAATAAGATAAGGTGTAGGATAATAGAAGATCTAGAACTTATAAGTGTTGAGAGAATTATAGTCAGCAGGAAGTGCATGGGGAAAGATCTATTGAATTGTAGTAGTGTTAAGAAGAGAGAAACACTGAAGCCATAGACTGAGCTCATCAATTGATGGGTACATAATGCTCTAGGTTCCTATCGATTTTGACCATTGAAGATGCACCAGAAACACCTACCCCCTTTGAACCTATGGTGCAAGCTCATGCACTAGATCCCTCTTAGGAAGAAAGAAGATTGATAATTGGGCCTATTATCAATATTGACTTTGATCAATTTGTAGAATTAGATTACAATTTTATGATTGAAACAAGTTATCCCTTATGAGGAGGTAAGTGAAGGTACCTCTAGGCCTTTAGATGCTAGCTCAAAAACATAGAACATAAGTGCAAGCATTCTAGTTTAGCAAATGTCAGTTGCACATATTAGGCAATATCCCATAGGGAGTGGCCCAGTTCCACAAGTGATTAGCACTACACGAACGACTTCAAAGGTGCAAACAACAACAATAGGGTTTATGCCCAACCCATTGATCGGAGGCATTAGAGGACCACCACTATGACAAGAATTGGGAGGCAAGTGCCTGAGACGTTAGTGCCCCCCAAAACAAATATACTACGAGATGGAAATACACTTACTAAAATATTGTGATGTGGAAATTGTTGTAGAACATGTGTTAAAATGTGAGATTCAATGGTGCGCTCGGTTTATAACCTAGTTTGAGCATAAGGTGACTTAAGTCATGATAACTTTACTTGATCATGCTCATACCTAGTATAGGAAATTTGATACTAACCAGGCCATGATTGATATGACATTTTGAAGGAGTCATTCTTGAAGGAATTCAATATTCCTAAGTTTGAATAGTAGAGCACCATTATGCTCAAAGAAATTAGCCAAGGGATCTTAGAAAGCATGCACCTGTATGATTCTAGATTTAAAACTCTTATTTCTAAACTTCCTTATGATATTCATCCCTCTTAGCATGCACAATGGTTTGTGGGAGGATTTTTAGTACCCTTCAGAAGATCATTATCTATGAAGACATTCATGGACCCTCTGAAGCACTAGAAGCCATGTTCCAAGCCAAGGCAGTTGAGAGCACCAACATAGGAATCAACCCATTTATGGAGGCAAATATTGTGTTCATGGCCTCCCAACTATAGAATTTGACTGCTAGTTCATCACATGATACTTAAAGTGTATTTTGGTGCACCGATTATGAGATGGAAGTCCCTAATAAAAATAATTACCCTTGAAGGAATGTGCACACATTAATTCTAAATTATGAAGTTTGCCATGAGGGATATGATGTTTGAAATTACCCATTGTTTTAATGCACTATTTAGATGAACACAACCCTCTATTGCAAGTTATGTGATGCCTACACTCATGCCACAACTGACTGTCAAGTAATCGATGAGATGTACAAAAATATGGAAAGAGGCATACAATAGGCAACTACAATAGTCAAAAGGTAGGTAAACCAAAGAAATGAGGGATATGGCCAATAAAAAGTCAGCTATGAGATGTAAAGAGGTACTATAGGGGGAGGTGGTAGAGGAATATTCCCATCATGATCATGTTATAAGTATGACTCAACCGAGCACTATCAACATGACTGCCTAATGCATCCAATGTGTGAGTATTGTCAAGGACCACATTTGCTTGAGGAATGCCCTGACTTGTATAAAAATTTGACTTAAGGTTGGCCAAACATAGACAAAGTTGTAGGAATGATTTGACACGAGTCAAAAATAGATAAATAGACTCTAAAGGCATAATTAACCTGCACAAAACCAATCAAAGTATAAGAAACTATGCATAGTGGGTTCACCACTCAACCACCAGTTGCACTAGTATTGGATTTACATCTAAAATATGGGGAACTGAGTTGCATTGAGTGCACCATGTGGTTAGAACCTAAAGTTGTACCTTACCCTGACCCTGTACACTAGAAATATGTCTTGCAACAAGACATGAGCACCATTCAAAACCTACAAAAATAACTCCAACTAACACGAGATATAGAGGCAAAAATTGCTACCTCCCATAAGAAGCAAAATAACCAAGAGGCTGAGGTGTAAGAATTGATAGAGATCTTGTGCCTCTTACAAACTAAAGGAATGCTACCTATTGACCAAGTTTTGGTCCTACAAGCCAAAATTGGGCACCCCCTCATTTTTCTTTGTAAAGGTCATCCAATCTAGGTTTTCAATAGATCATTCCTCTACTACCTTGTGCAAAAATGTTCTTTACCAGACCTTTATAATAAAAAATCTAGGTGTTTCCCTCATTTTACTTTGCCAAGTGTCAATTGGGTTTGTGCAGGTGTATTACTTATATAATTTTATAAGTAGAAGCGATTGAAGAACCTAAAATGGTCTAAAGAGGTTCACAAAAGGCAATAGTTTCCTTTAGAGGGCATTTTAATGGCTTGAAGGATGTTTAAAAAAAGTTTGAAGGGTAAGTGCCCTTATGGAGGGCACCTTGGTCAGTGGTAGGACCAAATCAAAAGTTTCGAAGGGGCATTTCAAGGCACAAAGTTCCCTTGTGGAGGGTACCTTGAGAAAGTGAAGAACAAAGACAAAAGCCTCGAGGGGCACATGCCCTTTAGGGAAAAAAACAATCAAAAGAAATAATTCCTTTGGATAAAATGTCTGAAGGAAAGTGTGGTAAAAAGCTCGAGACAAAGAAGGCCTGATAAGTCAAAGAGCAGGCAAAGAAAAGACTGAGGCAAAGGAGAAGCCAAAGGAAGGAGACAAAACATGAGCAAAGATAAATCGAAAAAGATAAAATAAAGAATAGTTCTAACTACTGACAAAGATAAAGGATAGAATCAATGACCACTTAGACCAAGACAAGTGGCATAGATAACTTAGCAAGGAGAATTAATACATTTGGTGAAATATATCTACTAAAAATCAATAAAATAAGATTGGTTTTCAAACTATAGAGGATAGCAGCTCATATTTTCATGCTTCACCATTAATGCACAACCAATTATGCCTAGCATTGAAGAGAGCATGATCCATCCACAACAACTTGGGGATGGCTTTGTTAGTTGCTAGAAGGAGTATCCCACGCTTTTCTAGGCCCAGGATAGCAAGGGTGGTGACTTGGACATCTACAACATGGCTCTCCCATACATAATTGGAAGAATACGGTAGTAGCATAGGCTTTTGGTCTCTATAGAAGTGTTTAACTCAGCATGGGTTTCCATTCCTTGATTTGTCAGCTATCTTGTTTCTAGTTCTCTATATATTTGTAACTTATCATTTGATAAAAGAGATCTCAGCTTGTATGGGGAAGCCCTGAAGGAATTTACCTTGAATTAGAAGAAGCATTTTTACATCCATTTCATCTTGCACTTTTACATATGTCTATGGTTTTATCTTGTGTTAATTCATTTCTTTTTCATGCTTTCATAAGTTTATGCCAACATATCTAGTGTATTGTGAGTTCTTCTCTTGCAAGTCAACAAGAAGTGTCCAGCTCAAAATATAGGCACATGTGAACAGGTTGTCCATAGTGTGTCTTAGAACACCTTTGGTAGTTCTTCCTCCCTATATCTCTGTAGGATCCCCTATTGAAACACTGATGTAGGAAAGGTTCTCATTTGAATGAAGTGTATGCTTGATTCTCTCTAGTGTAAAGTGTATATCAAAGCTGTGTAGACCAACCATTTTGGTATATCATATCATTAGTTTAGGTTTTGATTTTAATATTTCTCTCCCTTTTCATCCCCCCTATTGTTAGCAGTAGGAAATCTAGGGCCTCAAGGTGCATCAAGGGGAGCTAGCCCCTAATCTAGATATTTATCCCTCGTGTTTACAACCCACATCAAGAGGAATGACTCCATTGTATCGCATGAAGAGAGTTGAGCCTCCCTTTAGAGGGTGTAATCCACTGTATCAATAGTTTTTGGCATGCCCAGTGGGACCAATTTCTATATCCTACAAGTTTAAAAATTGGTGTTGGTCTTGATATTGTTAAAAAATCAAAAAGAAGCTATATTCAGCACCTAGCGACTCCATTCAAGAACTCACTCTCTGGTTAATGATCATCCTGGCATCCCATGCCAAAGGTCACCACAAGATCTTATTCTAGAGGTATACCTTTTGAATTTATTGAGTTACCTTTGAACTCAATGAAAACACTAAGGTTTGTAAATACCCACCCTTATGTAGCGAGCCATTTTCCTAAACCAGCCATAAAATATACCTACTCAAGGAGACCTTTGTTAAATCCTTTCACAGCCATGGTAGCCCTTAGGGCTTTCCCTTATGGCCTTCAATGGTCAAAGTCCCTTGAACCTTCATCAATATGACCCAATTCCAGGGATAGCTCTCAAAATTGTTCCTCTCTTTAGTGGAGAGGGGCCAATCACTATTGTCAAGCATATTAGAAACATAGCAAACCTCTGCAACATCTATAATATCACTAAACAAAATGTAGCCTTTAGATTTCTAGCCTTGTCCTTCAACAAGAAAGTTTTGAACTGGTATGGGACCTTGCCTATGAACTCAGTTGGCTCATAGAATGAGTTAGGAACCCTCTTGACCAATAGGTTTGGGGGAAAAAGTGACCATTTATCTCTAGTTGAGTAGTTAATCATCATGAAGAGATCCCTACATGAGTTTATGCAAGATTTTAACACTAGGTTCCAAAAGACTTGGGACAGAATCCCAATTCTTGTGAGGCCAACCCAAAGCTATGCTTACCTTTACTACTTGAGGGCCTTGAATAGTGACATTGCTTTCATGATACAGTCCATGGGTGGAAACATTTTGCCCATTGCTTATGAGATAGCCATAGCTACTAAAATTTGCCTTGTTCAAGTAGGAAAGATAGCTCCTAGACCTCCTATGCCACTCTTTCCTGATTTGCAACCCTCAGTCCAGTCTACTTTGCCCACTCTAGCTCCTCTTCTTAATCAAGAGAAGCTAGTTATTACCCTTATAAATGACATCCATGAAGTTAAGAGCCTATTGCAAAGTGTTACCAATGATTTAGTTACCCTCAAGAGACAACAAGCTCATATTTATAGGCCAAATCAAGGATATCGGTAGTTTGGGCAAGTAAATAAGCCTCCCTTCCAAAATCATAATCAAGGGCAAGGTTAAATTACACATTTAAAGTCTTATCAAAGCTATAATCCAAATTCCCCTTCATCTTCCAAGGCTCTTGTCCCCACTCAAAATAATTTAGTGCAAGAGTAGCCCAACTATCCACCCTTAGAGCATGGCCAAGAATAGGTTGCTTATGCCAGTGAGCTACCAAATCAAAGCATGACTACATAAGGTAATCAATAAACCCAATTCTCAAGTTTTGAGATGTCAACACAACTTGGGATAGCCAATAAGTAGCTTGAATCTGATTCTACTCTTATAAATCACTTAGAAATAAAGTTCTACGTAATGAACTATGTGGGGAGCACAAGTAATCAGAATGTTGGTGTTGCATCTAACACCAGGTCCAAAAGGAGAGCCATTGATGAAGTTTAAGCAGCTACTCAAGCACCTATAGTGTCTCCTTCACCACAAGCAAATCAAAAGTTTTCCAATTACAGGCCAACGGTTGTAGCTTTAGCTCCTCAGGTTGCACCACAGGTTATAAATGTTCCCAAGGAGAACTCTAAAGGGGGCAATCCTTCAATAAATATAGTGGACAAAATGAAGAAGCTACACATGAACATCTCATTGTGGGATTCTTTAGCATTTCTAGGATAAAATGATATACTCCAAAATGAATTGTATGGGCTGGGTGAGCAAGTTGTCCCAGTAAGAAATGATAATGTGTTGATAGTAAATGGGGCTCCTCCCATGGCTGGTCAAGCAAAGAAAGATGAGAAGGTCCCTCCCTTCTATTTATCCTTGATTATTGGTGATTTTTTGGTCCATAATTACATCATTGATCATGGAGCAAGCACCTCAGTTATGCCCAAATGCATAGCTGATAAGCTAGGCCTTAAGTATGAGCAAATGACCAAAGGAGTTCTACAGTTGGATGGATCACCAGCTAAGACCTTGAGAGTGGAAAGAGGCTTGAATATGACTCTCCATTCCTATCCAACCTTTTCAATTCCCAATGATGTGGTAGTGACAGATGTTCCTCCTTACTTCATTCTTTGTTTGTCAAGGGATTTCACATCCAAGATAGGTGGATACTTGGTAGCCAATTGGTCTTACATGGTTTTCAGGATAAAGTATGAAACTAAAGTAAAGATTGAGTTAGAGCCCATCCAAAAGGATCACCTGGAGCCATACTCACCTAGAGCAATGAATGTGAATTACGCAATCATTGATGAAAAAGAGCTCTAGGTGAACCAATCTCCATCATCTTCCCTTGTAGGAGTTGCTGACCTGCTCCTAGATGAATGGGGAAATGACAACTTTGAACATGATCCTTATAAGTTCATTGAAAAAGCTGGTCTTGGAGTCTACAGCATGAATGAGAAATATGCTTTCATGCTAAAATTGATGAAGATAGACCAAGAGGATTGTGGTTTATGGCAGTTATTCTTTAATGGATATAGAAGTAAGTTAGGAGCAGGTGGAGGGACAATGTTGGGTTCACCTTCAAATGATAAATACTTCTCAACTTTTATGTCTCAGTTCTTTTTCATCCACAATGTATCATAGTATGAGCTCCTTGTTCATGGCCTAGAATGGGCAAGGAAGAGAGGAATCAGAGAATCGCAGGTGTTTGGAGATAATGAGTTGATTGTGAACCAAGTGAGAGGTCAAAGCTTGACCAAGAACTCCTTACTCAAGTATTACAAGCATATATTATGGGACCTTATAGATAAATTCATTACTTTCAACATCACTTCCATTCTAAGAGAGGAGAACAAGCATGCTGATAGACTAGCAGCAATTGGTGCTCAGTTTGACATCCCAAAGGGGATGAGACAAAGCAAGAATCAACATCATTTAAAGGTGATTGTGAGGCCCTCCATACCAGACAATGTTACCAATTGGTAGGTGTTTGAAAGTGACCATAAAATATCACTTTTATTGTAGGAAGAAGTTGAGTTTGCTTCCAAAAATTAGTCCAAGCTACAGCAGCAATATGATAGGCAGATTGTTCAACTAAAGACCAACAGGCTTCCCAAAGGTTTGGTAACTCTTGAGAGCATTTTCAATGAAGATGACCAACTCAAGAGAGAAAAAAAAATCATGTCAACTAAAAATGAAAGTTATGAAAGGGTAGATATCTACAAGGATAAGCTACTTACAATTGGGAAGGTGTGTACCAATGAGGAAAAGCATGCTTTCATTATGTTATGTCAAGAGTTTGTTGATGTCTTCACTTGAGAGTATGGTGATTTAAGGAATTTGATCTAAGCTTGGCCCAACACACCATTGAGTTATAAAAAGGTTCCAAACCCATCAAGCAAAAGCAAAGGCTAATCAATCCAAAGTTTGAGCCTCTCATGAGGAAAGAACTCACCAAACTGATCGAGTCCAAGATCATTTTCCCTATCAAACACTCTTCTTTGCTAGCCAATTTGGTCCCTATTAGGAATAAGAATGGAGAGGTCAGATTGTGTGTGGATTTTAGAGACTTGAACAGAGTCTCACTGAGAGATCACTATCCCCTTCTAAGTATGGAGAAAATTCTCTAAATGGTGACAGGGAATGAAATATTCTCTCTCCTAGATAGATTTTATGGGTACAATCAAATCCTAATATAATAATGTGACCAATACAAGACAACCTTCACCACTAATTTGGGAACATATGCATAAAGAAAGATGCCATTCAGATTGTCAAATGCTGGATCTACCTTCCAACGTGCTATGGATATGGCTTTCCAAGGTTTGATCAATGACATTGTGCTAGTTTATCTTGATGATGTGATAGTCTTCTCCAATGAGGCAAGTGAACACTTGAAACACCTGAGGCAAATTTTTGAAGGGTGTAAAGAGTTTGGCATCTCTCTCAACCCAAAGAAATGTGCGTTTTCCATCCACGAAGGCAAGATCTTGGGCCATGTCATTTTGAAGGAAGGCATGTCCATTAATCTAGAGAGGATACATGTCATCTTAGCATTGTCCTTGCCTAAGCGCAAGAAGGGCCTACAAAGTTTCTTTGGTATGATAAATTTCATTAGGATATTCATTCCTAACTTTGTTGAGCTTATCAAGCCACTAACTTCCATGCTAAGGAAGGACAAAACATTCATGTGGATAGCAAGAAGAAGAGAAAGCTTTGAAGGCATCAAGCAAGTTATCACCCAAGCTCCTGCCTTGGCTAGTCCAAACTTATCCAAGGACTTCAATCTATACACCTTTGGGAATGAATAGGTAATCTCTACTATGCTCACTCAAGAAAATGGTGATAATTTAGAACAACCTCTTACTTTTTTTAACTAAGGTTTAGAAGGTTATGAGGTTAGATACACATATGTTGAGAAGCAGGTGCTTGTAGTCATATGAAATATGAATAAGCTTAGAGATATGTTGTCTATCAAAATAATTCACATCATGGTGCCACATCCTAGTGTAAAAGACTTCTTGCTGAACCGAGACTTGAATGAGAAAACGCCAGGTTGGATAACTAAAGTAATGGAGTATGACATAGAGATCAAGACCACCAAACTGGTGAGAGGAAGATGGCTATGTGAACACCTTGCTATAGACTTGAAAGATCCAAAGGAGTACATTTTGGTACTCCATGGTGAACCTACAATAGTTATACTTATGGTCATGAAGAGTTAGGCACAAAACATGGTTCATTTCCTTCGAACTGGTGAGTGTCCACAAGGTCTTGATAGGACCAAGAGGAGGTGTTTTAGACTCCAATCTCTTCCTTATATCCTAGTTGATGGAATTTTATTCAGAAAAGACTTTTCAGGGGTGCTCTTGAGATGCATTAATTTAGACCAAGTTGACAAGGTACTACCCAAATTCTATGATGGACTAGTTGGTGGCCACTTTGCTCCTAAGGCCACAGCTACAAGGATTATGAGGGATGGTTACTTTTGTCTAAGTTTGTTAAAATACACTCATTTTGGGGTGATAAAATGTTAAAAATGTGCCTTCTTTGATGGGAAGCAATGGCTAGATAACATGCCTCTTCATCTTATTCAGGTGGAACAACCATTCATGCAATGGGGGTTGGACTTCTTAGGGTTGATCGATCCTCTTTCTAGTGTTGGCCACAAGTGGGTTTTGACTGCCATGGATTATTTCACAAGGTGGGTAGGGGTTGTAGCTTTGAAAGAGGCCAATGAGAGTGTAGTCCTAGGCTTCTATGAAGGCATAGTGACAAGATTTGGGGTCTTAGCCATAATCATTTCAGACAATGCATTGGTTTTATTGGGAATAAAGACAAGTGAGTGGGCATTAAAGTAAGGCATCTATCTCAGCACTTCTTCCAATTACTATCCATAAGGAAATGGGCTGGTTAAGTTCACAAACAAGAATTTGATTAGGATCATAAAGAGGACAATGGAGGAAAATCAAAGGACTTGGCATGCCAAGTTGAAGACATCTTTTTGAGCAGATAAGATCACTCTAAAGAGGGAAATCAAGAATTCACCATACACACTTGTGAATGGAAGGGAAGCTAAAATTCCTATCTCACTCGAGTTACCAACCTTGGATCCTACCCATCAACTACAATTGATGGAGAGTGATAGCCTAGAAGTCAGGTATTGTGAGCTATTGGAGCTTCAAGAAGCGAGAGACCAAGCCATGGATGCCATGACCAGCCACCAACAACAAACAAAGAAGCATTTTGACAAAAGGTCTATGCCAAGGAGCATTTCATAAGGTGGCATTATCTTGAAGTGGGATGACGACCAAGCCAAGATTGGAAGGCACACGAAGTTTGATGCTTTGTGGAGTGGCCCATATGTCATCACCTAATGCAAGTAACACAATGCTTTCTAAATCTCCAAATTGGATGGTGAAGAGCTACATATCCCAGCCAATGGGATATATCTTAAGCATTGTTACTAGGTTTTTTTTATCATATACATATTTTTTCTTGTTTTTCCTCATTTTCCCTAAGTGTTGTTATGCATGTGTAGTGTTTTTAGCCTTTGTGTGTGTTTTTTCCTTGTTGTTTGGGGTAAAATATTTGTTGGTTCATAGGTCCTTACAAAGCTATTTTTGACTTCTCCAAAATGCAGCCTAACTCCATGCCCAATTGACTTTGTGGCTACCATTCTTCCCAAGTATAACATGCATGCTTCCCCTATGAGTCCCCAATTGTGTTGACCAATTTTTGGTTCTGCAAGCCAAAATTGGGCACCCCCTCCTTTTTCTTTGTAAAGGTCATCCAATCCAGGTTTTGGCTAGATCATCCCTCTACTACCTTGTGCAAAAAATGTTCTATGCCAGAACTTTCTAATGAAAAAGCTAGGTGTTTCCCTCATTCTGCTTTGCCAAGTGGACATCAGGTTTATGCATGTGCATTAATTGTCTACTTTTATAAGTAGAAGTGATTGAAGAACCTGAAATGGTCCAAAGTGATTCAAAAAAGGCAATAGATTTCCTTTAGAGGGCATTTTAACAGCTTAAAGGATGTTTACAAAAAGTTCAAAGGGTAAGTGCCCTTGCAGAGGGCACCTTGGTCGGTGACAGGACCAAATCAAAATTTCTAAAAGGGCATTTTGAGGCATAAAGAGCCCTTACAGAGGGTACCTTGAGAAAGTGAAGAAAAAAGATAAAAGGCTTGAGGGGCACGTGCCCTTTGGGAAAAAAATCAATCAAAAGAAAGAATTCCTTCAGAGCTTTTGTTCGAAGGAAAGAACAACAAAAAGCCTGAGACAAAGAAGGCCTAATAATTTAAAGAGCAAGCAAAGAAAAGGCTAAGGCAAAGGAGAAGTCGAAGGAAGGAGATAAAACACAAGCAAAGGCAAAACAAGAAATAGTTTTAGCTACTGATAAAGACAAAGGACAAAATCAATGACCACTCAGACTAAGATAAGTGGTATAGACAACTCAGCAAGGAGAATTAATACATTTGGTGAAATATATCTATCAAAATCCAATAAAATAAGATTGGTTTTTGAACTATAGAGGAGATCAACCCATGTTTTCATGCTTCACCATTAATGCACAACCAATTGTGCCTAGCATTGAAGAGAGCATGGTGCAGCCACAACAACTTAGGGATGGCTTTGTCAGTTGCTAGAAGGAGTATCCCATGCTTTTGTAGGCCCAGGACAACAAGGGTGGTGACTTGGACATCTACAACATAGCTCTCTCATACACAATTGTAAGAATACAATAGTAGCATGGGCTTGTGGCCTTTGTATAAGTGTTTAACTCAGCATGGGTTTCCATTCCTTGATTTGTCAGCTATCTTATTTCTAGTTCTCTATGTATTTATAACTTCTCGTTTGAGAAAAGAGATCTCAGCTTGTATGGTGAAGCCCTGAAGGAATTTACCTTGAATCAGAAGAAGCATTTTTACCTCCATTTGAGCTTGCACTTTTACATATGTCTATGGTTTTATCTTGTATTATGTCATTTCCTTTTCATTCTTTCATAAGTTTATGCCAGCATATCTAGTGTATTGTGAGTTCTCCTCTTGTAGGCCAACAAGAAGTGTCTAGCTCAAAGTATAGGCACATATGAACAAGTTGTCCATAATGTGTCTTGGAACACCTCTAGTAGTTCTTCCACCTTGTATCTCCATAGGATCCCCTATTGAAACACTAATGCAGGAAAGGTTCTCATTTGAATGAAGTGTATGCTTGCTTCTCTATAGTGTAAAGTGTATGTCAAAGCTGAGTAGACCAACCATTTTGGTGCATCAACACACTATTTTTGGTTCTAATTTCAGTATTTCTCTCCCTTTTCATCCCCCCCATTGTTAATAGTAGGAAATCCAAGGCCTTAAGGTGCATCAAGGGGAGTTAGCCCCTAATCTAGAGATTCATCCCTCACATTTGCAACCCACAACAAGAGGAATGTCTCCATTGTGCCATATGGAGGAAGAAAGTTGATCCTCCCTTAAGAGGGTGCAATCCACCGTGTCAACACTACCCCTATTAAAAAATTTACTTTTAGACTATACCAAGCAGAAGCCAATTACAATTATCATTCCCCACATAGTTGAAATTATTGATTCGTGCATGGAAGGGTGTGAGAGGTTAGGTATACATAGAATGCAGAATATGACCAAGAGCTCCTAGTAAATGCCACCTTTGATGGATGGTATATGTATGAGTTCATTATTAACATAGGTGCCAAGGTCAATATCTTGACAAGGAATGCATGGGATAAGATGGGTAGACTAGCCTTGAGGCCTTCCCCTCATGTGTTTTTCATGGCTAACAAATCCAAGATGCAACCAATTATAATTCTAAAAGGCACCATTGTAGATACTATGGGTATATATTTCCATATTGACTTCAAAGTGATTGAGTTGGCTGAGCAATATAATTACCTGGTACTCTTGGGCAGGCCATAGTGCTATGCAAATAATGTTGACATGTGGTTTAAGAAGTGTTATATGACTTTTGAAAATGGTAAGGAGAGGGTCATGATCCCCCTCTCAAAGTACCAAGGACCCCCTTATGTAGAAAGTGTTGATATTGAGGATAAGATCAACCATATCTACAACATCATGGTGCAAGGCACCAAGACTATCAACCCTAATGACTAAAGAGTGCTTTCTTGGGATGATGGATAGTCGACCTCATACACTATTGATGTAGCTTATGATTAATGGGTTGAATAAGCTTATGAAACCATTGGTCAAAGGTGCCACACAATGAGCACCAAGTCACCAAAGGCTATAAGGACTGGCTAGGTCCAGATCGATCGTACTTCATGAAGAGGGGTCCCTTGTAATAGGAAGAAGGGAAACAGGGTGTTTCACCTAAGCAAAGGTAAATTTATAGTGTTATCATGATATGAGGTGAGTAGACCTATAGAAGAGTATGTCTGTGACATAGATTTATGCATCCCAAAGGAGAAACATAGAATGGGTGCACTAGTGTATACTTTGAGAAGCACTACCATTAATTGGTGGGTAGCACAAAATCCTAGCTTACCAATTTGGCAAGATGTAAAAATAATAATACGCACTAGATTTGGGAATAGTAATGAGGATCTGGACATCTCTACATACTCTAGTGATTTTGACCCTATATCACATGTGTGTTTATGCGAAGAAACTTAGATTGAGTGTGGTGCAAATGCCTTGAGGAAACTATGGGTGCACGCCTTCTACAAAACCTTGAAGACATGGGCACAGGATTGGTATGTGGTCAATGAAACACACCACGATATAGCTAGTTTGGATGTCTTGAAGGAGAAGTTTGTGCACACCTTCTCCTTTTCCTCACATAACTTAGAATCTATTAATCCATTGCAAGTCATTTGAAGGGTAGTGTTTGAGGACACTACAATCTTTGAGGAGCACCCACAAGATATGTTCAAGGAGAAAGGATTATCACTCCAAACTTTTTTTTAATAGCAGGTACTTAATAGTGCCTCGAGTGATGAAGATACAAATGCCTGGAAGGTGCAAAATTAAACATCCTTAGCAGGAAAGAGGAAGCTCATGCACCAAGTGGATGATAGTGCACTTAAAGAGGAAGACCCTACTCATCTCCACATCAAAACAACTAAGGGGAGTAGACAAGCTGAGGACACACATCAAGAGAGAAATGAACCCTATCATGCATCGCTCAAGACCACCCAAGTTGATATCTAATGTGAAAAAGAAACAAAGATGGCTACACTGGGCACATATTAGTTTGATGCAGAGTTGGCATGAATTATCTAACTCCTAAAGGAGTTTCAAGATTTATTTCTGTGTAATTATTTGGACATGAATGGTACCCACCCATCCCTTGGTAAAATGAGCATAAATATGGTGGATGGCATGTGACTTGACAAGAACTACCCCTACAAAATGAACCCTAATCTTTGCACAAAGGTCAAGATAGAAATTGATGGTATGCTAATCATAGGAATAATCTACCCTGTGTAAGAGTTAGAATGGGTAAGCCCAATGGTGATTAACATTAAAAAGGATGGGCACATATATATTTTCATGGATTATCGATTGTTAAATTTTGCCTGTGTCACTGACCCCTTCTCGACTCCATTCATTGATGAAGTCTTGGATGGAGTCGCAGGCTATGAAATCTATACTTTTACTAATGATTTCTTTAGATACCATCAATTTTAAATTAAAGAGGAGGACAAGTTGAAGATAACCTTTATAATCGAATGGGGTTGTTTCACCTATACCATGATGCCATTTGGGCTCAATAATGCACCAATCATATTCTCCAGAGTGGTCATCATAACATTCAAAGATTTTATTCATAAGTTCCTCCAAGTGTACCTTGATGATTAGACTATGTATGCGATCATAAGAGACCATTATGACAAATTGTGCCTCATGTTTAAGAGGTGTCAATAGCTATAAATATCCTTGAACCTTAGGAGTGCATCTTCAAGACACCTTTTGGCACATTATTTTGGCATATCATCTGCAAAGATGATCTACTTGTTGATCTTATGAATATTTCCATTATCATTCAGCTCCAGACTCCTTCCACACAAAGAGATGTTTGTGCCTTTTTTGGCTATTGTGTCTATTATAATTTTTTTATAAGGAGCTATGAAAGGATCAAGACATTGCTAGAGGAGCTATTTTGTAAGGATGGTCCATTCTACTAGGGTGCAACACAAGAGGATTCCTTTGAAACTCTAAAGCTCAAGTTGGCTAGCACACCTATTCTTCAATTCCTTGACTAGACAAATCCATTCCACGTCCATGTCGATTCATCTAGATCTAAAATTAGCACCATTCTAGTGTATCCTAACAAAGGTAGGATGGATCATCTAATCTCTTTTTCAAGTCACAAATTGACCCCAATAGAGCAAAATTGCACAACTATTGAGTGTGAGGCACTAGCAATGATCTACGCCCTCCAAAAATTTAGGAAATACTTGTTGGAAGCCCCATTCATCTTTTTCACTGATCATGAGTCACTTAAGTACCTTGTGAATAAGCCTATTCTTTATGGGTGCATTTGTAGATGGATAGTTATGTTTCAATAATTCTAGTTCTCAGTTGTGGTAAAACCTAGGAAACAAAAGTCGAGACTAGACCATTTATCCTACATTGACTTTAGTGATATGGTAGTGCCCATTGAAGATGACATGCTAGATGCATAAATATATAGAGTCTAGCACATTCCTAAAGACTTGGCAAAGATAGTTGCATTTATAATGTCTGGATTTGCACCCCAGACCATGATAACTAAAGAAAATAAGTAATTCATTGTTCACATTGCCCCCTTTTATATCATTAGTGGGGAGCTATGTAAATTAAGTTGAGATGAAGTCCTACACTGATGTGTTTTAGAACATGAAAGGGACTTCATTCTATGTGAGGCACATAAGGGGATCATAAGAAGCCATTATGCTATAGAAATAATGGCATGCAAAGTGGTGCAATCAGGCTTTTAGTGGCCAAGGGTATTTCAAGATGTAAAGGATTGTACTAAGGTATGTGACATATGCTAGTGTAGAATCCCAAGGATCAGATGCCTCTCATCCCCATCCTTTCCTAGGCACCATTTGAGAAATGGGCCATTGATTTCATTGGGATAATTACTCCAATAATAAGGCACATAAGCATAAGGTATATTCTAGTGACGATCAACTATTTTACCAAGTGGGCTGAGGTATCACCTACTAAAAATTGAACCACCACCACTGTCACATGATTCATATGGGATAATATCATAAGTCACTATGTGTGCCCACTTAATTTAACTAGTGATAGAGGAACACACTTCCTTAGTAAAACTATAAAAATCTTACTAGTTGAGTACATGGTGGTGTACCACAAGACCACCCTATATCATCCTCAAGCAAATGGCATAGCTGAGGCATTCAACAAAATATTGGGAACATGCCTCTCAAAAATATGTGACATTGGTTGTAATGATTAGGATGATCAAATGTCAGTGGTATTATGGGCATACCACACAACTTACAAGTGTCTAAACAATGTTACACCATTCCAACCAATGTTTGGTACTAAGCTAATTCTATGAATGGAGTTCTTGGTACCATCATTGTACATTATGTAAATTGGTCACCTAGATGACCAAGCCTCATTTAGTGCAAGGTTGGAAGACTTATAGTGGTTAGATGAGGTGTGTGCCCAAGCAAGATGGAGCCAATAGATCAAGAAGGCATACCAAAAATTGCGGCATGATAAGCATATTAAGCATAAAGTACTCACTGAAGGAGCATTGGTATTACTCTATGACTCCAAGTACCTAAGGTACCCAGGCAAACTGCAAATAAGGTAAATGGGCCCATATGTCATCCATAGTCTATTGGAAGCTAGTGCATACAAGCTGTGCACATTGTCAGGTGAAATACTCCCTAAGCATTTCAATCATAATAGATTGAATCCATATCGACAATAGAATGGTGCTTTCACCATCAGACACTAACTTCTTGGTCACAAGTCGATTATGTTGTAATGACTTCGATGACGTTTGATGTAAGCCAAACATTTCTTAGTGTTTTATGATTATTATTCTTGTAGAGTGAATCAATGATATTTTCAAGCCCACAAGAAAAATATTCTAGTGCTTCTATACATAACTCTATTTGGGTGAGTCAAGCACGAATGCTTTCCAAATCACTGGAGGCCTAACACCTATGTTTTTGGGCACATGAAATTTGCCAAACTTTGAACATATAAGCACCAATGGAGAAATAGAGGTACAAATGGTGCTCGTGCACAAAAGATGAAAAAGTGGCATATAAGATGAAAGTGTGTAACTGGTAAGGTGAAGATGCATAACATGATTGTATGTAGAAGATCAAAAGTAGAGAGTGAAGTGTTGGAGGGCCAATGCAAAGGATTTGTATGGGGTAGGATAAGCCAAGGCAAAGAGACAAAAGCACACAAAAATTTACCAAGATAACAAAGCATGCTTGAAATAAAAGAATAATAGGAAATAAATATGGAACTATGGAAGCTAAATCATATGCATATGAGGCACTGCACCTAGGTTGCCATAAGGAAGGCAAAGGTCACACCAAGTGGACAAAGCATAGGAGAAACATCATCAGAACAAGCTGGGATCCACCCAAAGTGAGGTGAGAAGTGACTATTTGAACTACACGTCATTTCACCAAAAATACCATTAGAGGATTTATTGAGGTGACAATAGAGGCATAAAAGATCTGTATTGAATGTGTATGTGGCAATGAATTTTCATGGATCTCATAGTATTTTGTGATTTCTAAGAAATCTAGATGCCACCATGTCATTAATCACTTGAAAATAAGATGGTAGATGAAATTAAGGTATAAAGTAGAAAGAGGTTGATTGGTTTAGGTTACAAACCTTAAGATAATTTACAACTAGAATGCAAAGCAAACCAGAGCAAACTAAAGCCAAAGTGAAAAAGCACCACAATAGTGAAATATTGAGCGCTCATATATGATAAAAAGCAAATGATTAAGTATAAAAAGGAATTGCATCTTCTTTAAGATTGACATCGAGAAGTGTGAGGCATGAATTATATAAGAACCAAGTAGTTAAAAACTAGAGTAACACTTAGGCCACCATTAATGACAATTAAAGCTCGAGAGCCAAAGACACAGTCACAAACCTTGTAATTGTGAGAAACACCAACAAAAAGTAAAGGCTTCAACAAGCTAAATAGACGTGCTTCAACTCCAGTAGGTTCAAAATGGGTAAAAAGTGTATGAGTTTTTGCCTACCACAAGCATAAAAGGATGCCAAGAGGGCATGGATGATAGAAGAAGTGAGTGTAACAAATAATAAAGTATAGCTAGTAGAATGTGTTAGCATCATTGAGGTTGATCTAGAGGCACTTGCAAAAATGTCATACCAAGAGATGCAGTTCGTGAAGGAAGTATTGGTAGGAGAGAGTTGGTCATTCTTTGTGCACACCTATCGATTCAAGGAATATAACCACTATACTTTAATCAATGCACAAGATCTAACACAAGATTGGATGGTGGACATAGGGGCTAAAATAGAATCAGGCATGACATTGTTTGATGTCTCTATTTGAGACAAACTTGCAGCCATCAACACAACTCAACTCTATGAGTTACCATGTTTCAAAAAGCTAGAAAAACTCATACATTTTCTCCTCTTGCACATCCATGGAGATCACATCTATTTTATAGGGAGGTGCATGTGGATATTAGTGTACCTAATAGGCAGACTTACCAGGCTCCCAAATTCTAGTGTAGACATCCACCAAATGATGGTAAATGATTCTGAAGTTGAAAGGGTTGGAAAACTCTTGAGGTACAACAAAGGAGGTTTAATGTTCCTAATTAAAGACATTAAAGACCTTTGAAAATTGATTCAAATGGAAAATGATGGTAAATGATTATGATCCTAATTATCATGGAGGAGATTGGAGTGGTAGATGGTGATGAGGACAACCTTTGGGTCTTCCTAGTGCACAAGGACTCCCCAGTGCTAAAATATCAAAACTTCACCTGCCCCCTAGCCTTCTCTCATAAATATAAGACTCATGTGATGGGGTGGTACGCCTAGTACATCAAGGCATTTGGATAGGAATGGTGCATTCCTAAGGAGCTCCCTCAGAATATGTTTGACATGGCAACCTTTACCATAATGAAACACTTTTATGTAGTGAGCTTGGTGCTCATAGATGGAAACAAATCTAACTGGTTAAAACTCCCCTATGCCTTTTTAACTAAATACTTTAGGGATGTACTTTGAAGAATCCCCAACACACAATAGTTAGACATCCCAATCAAGATCATGGTTTTGGAATGGAGCAGGTTGTGACACTAATATGTGTGCCTAGGGGAGAAAGTGACCAAGGATGAGGAGGATGACTCAAATTGTACCGACATCCATCCCCTCTAAAAGGAAGTCATACTCAGGTACATCCACATACTTTAGTATGAGATGAAGCTGAGAAAGAAAGGTGCATACCCAGATAAGGATGATTACCTTCCCCTCTGGATCGATGATGAAGGGAAGTTGTTGCTGGTAGCATTAAATAAGTCTTCCCAAAAGAAGGGGGAGACACTTAAGGAAATTACAGGAGTACATCAGATTGAAGATCACCTATGACAATGAAGCCACTCCCTCTACACCAAAGAAGAAGCATGTGGCCTTCACAATAGGCATTGCTTTGCCCAAGCCAAGGGAGAAGAAAAAAAAGAATTCCAAGGGGCCAGTGGCAATGCCCATGATAACCTTAGCAAAGATGGAAGTGTAAGAGGTGCACAAAGAAGCATAAGTGAACAAGGCAAGTGAAGAGATGGAAGAGGAAGAAGATGGAGGGATGAAAGTATACATCATTGAAGAATAATAAATAAGAGGTGAGCCTAACACCTCATTGAAAGAGCCCTTCACATAGCATTTGTGAACTAAGGAGGAAAAGAGGAGCCAGTGGAAGGAAATGGACCTCAGTGAGGAACATATAGAGGTGGCACTAGAGCTAGATCAAAAAATATAGGCCATGAGGGCAGCCAATATGACCTAGGCAGAGATTTGTAAGTTTGAGGTCGAGGAAATAAAGGTTGAGTAAGAAAAGATAGTCATAGTAGTAAAAAAGAGGAGGGCAGAGAAAGAGAAGGCCCAAAAGGAAAGGGCCAAGAAAGAAAATTAATAAAAGAGGGTTATTTCAAGTGAAAAACCCATAAGGTAAAAACCAGTAGAGGCACCTAACACCCCCACTAACATAGCAAAAGAAACATCACCACAAGCATGCCCAAGAAGTGAAGGGGTGCATGGAGGTAAGGAAGGCAATATTGGTGCCTTAAAATAACAAACAAAGAGTGCAGAAGAAACCCAGCAGGCATAAGAGGGTGAAGCTAGTGTCAAGGAAGAAAAAAAAGCAAACAAAGGGGACAAGTCTAAAGAACACCTAGAATAGAAAGGAGGAGAGACCTCAGAGGTGGGCACTAAAGAAAGTGCTAGTAATAAAGAAGAACAAATGAAGCTCACCATCACTGAAGAAGAGGGTGTTGAGCCAAGCCTAAGGTAAAAGGTGCAAAAGGGGTTGACTAATAAGGACTATTACATGTTAGAGTATATTCCCCCCAAAATGGACACAATAAGGATGCACCAATAACTATCATTCACTTTTGAAAATTATTGTGATCTAGGAATTTGACTCAAGAGAGGATGGTTAGTATGGTGTTAGTTCCAAAATGACAAACAAAATGAAATAAACACACTAATAGCATAACATCTCTAAGCCTAGACACTAGGGAGAGCTTAGTTAACAAAAGAAAATGCCAAACACAACTAATAAGTAAGGAATGAAAACACAAGAATTCAATCACCTTCCTTGGATGCTCCAAACTCCTTTGTAGTGGTGGCTTGCTCGGATTGTGCTCATGAAGTCCTTGGCAATGGAAGCTTAGTTATCTCTATCTCTCCTTGGCACCTTTAGCTTGTGGCTTGGATTGGCTTGAAATCAATTTGGCATGGTAACACTAATTGCTTGAAGCTTTTGGAACCTATTTGGCATTATAACTTTGCATCAAAATAGCTTGGAAATGATGTGGTAAGGCCTCCTATTTATAAATTTTTGAAAATGTCTAGAATCAACCTAAACCATCTCAAGATTGAGATGTGTGGTTGAGCATATATTCAGTTTTTGGAATTAAGTTTGTAATTATCCTCATTATGACATTGGAAGAAGGGGCAATTAAGAGGCATGGAGGGCATGAATCCTGATATTTATGGCATTTATAGCCTAGGGATGTCTTCACAAGAAATGAGGTCACTTGATGATGAAGATATTAAATATTCATTTCGAAAAATCTCTAGCTTGACAACTGGCATGCATAGTTCCACCTTGATAAAAAGGTGTTCTTTAGGGTGTAAAGTAATGAAACTGGTGGAATGATTGAGAAAAGCTCCAGCTTGACAACTGGGATGCATAGCTCCACCCTGGTAAAAAGGTGCTTTTTAGGCTATAAAAGCAAGCTCGAACTAGTATGCAAGAGGCAAGGAGGAGATAGTGAAGCTCTATATAATTGGTTCCATAAATAGTGAAGTGACTGCCATTAAACCTTAAGACTAGCATATAAGATATTAAAGCTGCACTTTGTAGTGCCCAAGATTGCCTGTGAGCCACTAGGAATTTCATAGTTTAGATGATTTATTAATCTATTTTTTCCAAATGAACTATACTCTATATTTTGGAGCATTAAGTATATGAAGAATGATTAAAGTAATACACAGTGTTCCTGGGTAATATCTTTAGCTTTGTGATTGAAATGCACAACAAATGTTATGAGTTTAGTGTGATAAATTTAATTCAAATGATGTTGTTTGCAAGATTTGATTCTCAACATTCATGGCATCTCTAGAGTTTAAAATGACATCATCATATTAGGAAAAAAATACTCTTAAGTGTAGGAAAGGGCATGCACCCAAGCTTTGACACCTGCGTCAAAAGTGGTAAACTAACATGAACCCTTGATGTAAGATATCCCATTAAACCCTCCAAGCACTGAAGGATGATGTGCATAATGAAACAAGGGCTTGCACCCACAAGACTACAAAGCAACCTGATATAGACTTGAACTCATATGATCAAAAGTAGCTACCTAGATATGCTTTGCGCCTATAGACCTTCAGCCCAACCTAGAAATGGCTTATGCAAATGAACTCGTAAATGTCATTGTTAAAAAGTATTGAGCCCCTTGAAGGAGTTTCACCATGACACGACTAGCCCAATGCAGGCCCTGATTATTTCTTTGTTGCACTTTAGGTGAGTGAATAAGGCTTGGGTCTTATGTGAATTTATGGTGGTGCAGTCGAGTGACAAATGTTGAGTGTCATAGGTTTATTTTATGATTGTGCCTAGTTGTAACCAGTCTAGAACCAACTTAAATAACTAGGTAAGTACCTGATAAAGTGAATAACTAACTTTTCTACAATACTAAGATAAATAATAAGTGGTTTGATGCTTTCGTAGATAAATTCAGAAGGCCAAGTGTATAAACTCATAAGTTATTGGAAAAGAAAGATACCATTACCCCAAAGATAGTCAGAACTAATTTGTAGACACCAATTAAAATAATTCTAAAGCAACTATGGGCTTATGTACAATCAAAAGAAATATGGCTCTCAATGCAGGATATTTTGTAACTATAACACCATATGATAGGTCCTCTAACCAAGAACAATATCTATTAACCTACGAGATGAAGTGTTAGGTTAAAGTTATCACCATTGATGATGTGAAGAAGTGCAAGCTCAAAGGGTACTTGATTAGCATAGTTCTATAATTGAAGTGAAAAAGTAATCCAACAACATTGTCCTTATAATATGTCAAAAACACATTGTCCTTATAATATGTCAAAAACATACTAATAAGGGAGTTCAAGATGCATAAATACAAAAGATAAACTATTTAAGACCTAAAGGAGATTCATAAAAAATTAGGAGAATCATTTGGAATTATGATCGTAGGTACTTATATGTCATAAAGTGAGTAAATTTTTAGTTTTAAAACACAAAAAAAATTGTTTGGTTCATGGAAGAATTGTGACCTATGATTAGGTTTACTATTGCACAAACTCATTTCGCTAATAAAGTTGATGCTAGATCTGTTATAAACTAAGTTGAGCAGATATAAGACTATGGAAAATTTTTGTAACCTACTACAAGAATAGATGCCAAGATAGATGTTGTTTTGTGCAAGATGGATGAATTGCATGAGCGCAATAGACCCAAACTATCTAGATGGTGCACTAAGTGTAGTAAAGAGGGAAATCATAAGAATGAATATCAAAAAAAATAGGTAGAGTTATGCAAAGTATGTCACATAGTGGGACATCCCACTACCAAGTGTCACCTATTGTAATAATATATATATAAACCACATAACATGTATTGTATTTTTTATAAATCACATAATCATGATGAGAACAACTATTGAGCACTTCAAGAGTTGAAAAAAGACATCACTAGAAATGTCTTTGTAATATATATGCAACATGTTCTAGCTATGAAACCAATAATACCAAGCCCAGATGTAAAGATGACCACATTAACAAAAAATTCTCCTAAATGGATGCCATAATATGTGCAGTATCAAGCTAGATGGAATCCTTAGTCAATGGAACGTCAAGCAACCTAGACACCATAGTCACCCTAGTATCAGACTAGGTGGACACCTCTACCACCATAATTTTAATAATAATCATGATGGGCTCCACCTTCACCCCAAAGATAATATGGGGGTTAAAATGGCCAACAATAAGGGTGGGGTTCACAACAAAGGTAATAAGTCTATCAAGGTGAATACCATGGAAGAAACCAAAATCAGAGACAAGATGACAAACAAACTCGATAGCCTATTATCTATAAAAATGTGTGGTGAATACAATCATATCACATTAAATTACCCCTACAATCCATAAAGGCAGACATATTGTGTTTGTTATAGAGTCATAGGGTTACACAATATGAAATATTGTCCTATTATATAAAATCTAAGAAAGGAAAAGCCCATGCAAAATTTTAATTTGGTGAACTCTCATCCCAAATATCTTGTGTTTATCCAAGTTGTTACTAAGAATCAGTATAAATAAAAAATTATTACCACCTATGGAGATGCCTAAATACAATATGATAAGGAAGGCGCAGTAGGATAAATATCTAGATGTTGTTAGAGAGAAGTTATTAATGTCTGAAAGAATGCAGTTACTCTAGACCATATAAAATTAGAATATTTCACAGGGAGATGTTATAGTAGTGGATGCATAGATGTATGGTTAGATTTTTCACATCCTCAGGAAAGAGGGAGTAGTCATAGCTTTGACAAATTTCCTTGTGCTGATAAACACTCTATGTAATGAAGACATATTATATAATACTACAAATTTGATGTATAAATTGTTGGATTGTGTAAAGAGGGGACAATAGTACACCAAAAAAGTGGTTTGATATGTCAAGACCAAAAATCCATGTGATGTTGATTGCAGATTAGACATAGAATTTTAGGTTATGAAGTCCCCAACACAATATTTTAATTTATAATTACAATGAATTTATGATTCTTATGCTATTTGGGAGGCCATTGTAAGACTAACTCTTAGCTATAACCATGTTACATTGAGCCTCACAAACTATGTTCAGGTTGAACTCATTGGAAGATTAGAGGATGTGGAGATCAAAGTAACTAATCTAAGTCTGAGAGGAGTGAACTCATTATCATGTATTGATTGGGAAAAAATGGGCCTATGATGGTCTGATGATCGTCAATATAGTGGATAATCATTCAGAGGCACATAAAGGGGAAAATATTTTTATCTCTCCACAAGGTTGAAAACAAGACTTATATCAATCCCAAGGAGCTTGCATCACCATATGATTATTGAGGAGATAGATGGTTTAAATTAGGCATAGACTCCAAGTCACAGGATTTAAAAATTAGACAGTTCATTGATTTGACATAACAAGCTCATTAGTTTCCTCCGATGCAATAAAACAAGTTTCATATCGGCCTATGAAGACATTGGAGCAAGTACCACAATTCCACGTGAAATGATGTAAGTCTCAATTAGTGTAATCTCCAACTAGGTCAAAATTAGATCTTTTATATCATGTAATGCCTATTGTCTTCCCCAAAATCATGGTCTGAAAGCACTGATGAGGTTGAGTGTTTAAGGGATAAAAATGAGGGACATTGTAGGGGATAAAGATATCTCCTCATTAATTTTAGGACCAATGCTAGTTTAGTCCAAGGACCGAGCAGTTTAACCTATCCTATTCAAATAACATGAACTTATACCATCAGAGGGTCAATGTCTATTTGATGAATGCTTGGAATTCTTATAGCTGATTAAATTTAGTTCTTGGTTGTTTGTGAGCCTTACCTTGCCAATTTATAAAATAGGGGAGAGTGTTTCAATTCTAAAATAAACATAAAATGAGGGAAAAGGGAGCATAAAAGGATATTTTTAATCAAGAAAATGTTAATTCCTGAGAAATGAAGAATGCCAAGTCATAGTTATACCACTATGTGCCTAGTTTAGTGATTGCACAAATGTTTGCTTACTCAGTGGGAAAGTTTCTAAGGACACCAATTTGTATATTCTACTTGTAGGTCCTTCACAAAATGTAAACACTCAAAATATTTGTAGCAATGACACATAGATTTTGAAACACTTTATAACTGAAAGAACATAAAGCATGGATTTTTCACAAGGAAACTAAAGAGAACACATAAGAAATTAGATTAGCAAATGCATAATCTAACTTTGATATTCATCTTTGTAAAATAAGAATAAAATCAATCCTCTTGCATAAGCATGAACTCTAAAATATAAAAAATGGACCACATTCAATGAGAACAAGACAAGGTCAAAATAAATAAAAAGGATTTTATTAAAGTTTTGACAGAGTTTCATTGCATGAAAATGCTAGCCATTATAATGGGAAAGTAATTTACAATATATAGAGAAGGATGGGCCTTGCCCCCAAGTAACACAAGATTCCCATCCTTTGCCATGATGGCCACCCAAAGTTGTTACAATTACAAAGATTCAAAAAATAGAAGATTCCCCACTCTTAAGAAGATGTTTGGGGCCCACTTAAGTGATATGGTAAGGGGCTAGAGAATAACCACCTCCTAACTACTTAGGTTGCACCTCGTTGGCTGCCAACACATCCACCACCAAGTCAGATTACCTATCCATCTTGGCCAAGTTCATGGGAGGCTCCCAAAATATCACCTCAGACTGGGCCAGTAGTCATTGGTGTATCTGGAGTGGAGCCTTAATGGAAACTTTCACCTCTGACACCTGGCTAATACTCACCATGGATTCAATTGAGAGTTTTAGAATTGCCTTTGTTTTGAGCTTTATTGGATTTTTCCACGTTTCTCCTCGTGACCTAGTCGAAATGACCCAAGTGAACCTCAAATTCTACTCTATCTAGTAAGGTGCCATCTCGATAGAATAACACCATGATGTTGACTTCCTTAAATTAATTCAATATTTATTCCTTGCCTTCTTCCAGATATTCCATGACTATCTACCCAATGCTAACCACTCTTCAATTGAGGATCTCATGCTTTTGGAATAGGTTTGATATAGGTTCAAGTCTAAGAGAGGCATGCATTTAAGCTCTAGGGACATGCCCTTGTGAAGAACCACAACGAGCCTTTTTCACTTGATGTTCATGCAAGCAATCTTCTCTAAGTATGCTTGTGCTCATTGGAGGTGATCTTTACTTGTGGCTAGTGTTTTGACTAGTTCCATAATAGATGTGAAAATTTACATGAGGGCATTTTTGGCCTGACCAATTAATTCATTATGAAGTGCTCTTCACCTATGCTTTGAGCACCCAAACTTGTTACTTCATGTCTTCCATGAGATTATCAGACATTGTCATGAGTGGCCCAGAGCATGGAGACTAGATCCTCAGCCACCTTCTCTTCTCTATTGTAAGTACTCACTTTGGTGAGGGAGAAGAGGTCATGTTTGGTCTACCACACCATTGGGTCTCCCTCTTGAGTGATTTATTATGTGAGAATCCTCCTCATTTTCCTAGACTCCTTGTCAAACTCTCATTAGACCTTTGGCTCACCTTGCAAGATCATCTTGGGTCCCTGTGATCCTATGGTATCTCCCAAGGTATAAGAGGATGAAGGTGGGTTGGTAGATATAGAGGTGGAAGGTAGAGGCATAAAAGGAAGAAGAATGGATGAAGCAAAGGGAGGGAAGGAAGGAAGAGAGCAATGGAAGATAAGGAGGCATGGGGGCAAAAGGGGGAAGGAAAAATAGGGAAGCCATGGGAACATATGGGCATGCCATTAGATTTGGTTCAAATTGACCTAAAGGTTCATGGTGCCAGGGAGAGAAGTATTCAAAAGAAATGAGGAAATTGGGTGGTTAAAGCCAAATCATTGGGCACCAGGGATGATGGAAAAGGAAGACTTGGGAGGGATAAGGGGACTAATAGGAGACTAAGTAGAAGGCTAGGAGGGAGTTACCTTTTTCTCATTCTTGGGCCTTTTGCCTAAATTAGGTTTTACCATAGTAATAGAAGGGGTTGTGGTGGTAGGGTTGACTAGGGAGTCTATAGAGTGATTGTAGGTGCCACTAAGGTGGATGAATTTGATTGAACTATGCACATGGGTGCACTTATTACTGGGATCACCATTAGGTTTATTAAATTTGGTGTAGGTCTCATAGTATCTACTTACTATGTAGTGAATACTAGGGGTGCCAAGGGCCAGGCAAAAAAGGCTCTTGAAGATGAGAGGCAAGCAATAGGGATTGTTGCATATGGAATGGGATGAGTGAAGGGAAATTTGGATGCAGGGATGTTGTACATAGTTGAATCTAGACTTACTTAAGTGAATTGTGGAAGGGATAGAATGGGAAATAAGGGAGACATAACTTGGGTGAGCCTAATAGGGATAGGGAAACCAGGGGGTGCCCCAATGGGATGTTGAGTGATGGAGGTAGTAGGGAAAAGAATCTCTATGGATGCTTGTTATTTTTCACTCTTCTAGCTCAACTTAGGGTTGTTATTGATGTTGAATCACAGTGCCTATGTAGCCAGAGGTCAAGTAGCCTGAATCATCAAAGGTGGTGGAGATGGAGTAGAGACTAGAGGAGGTGAAACTCATAGAGGAGAGGGAGTCGGGACCCCCTGCATAATCTTCTTTGAAATTTTTAGAGCAATCATAGGGCTACTCTAAGTGGATGGCTCAAGTTACACCTACTTTCCCTTATTCTTCACCTTGAATTTATCTAACACCTCCTTGTCATTAGTAGGGTCAAGGTGGATCTCGTCATTAGGATGATGCACATGGTTGTAGGTGATGTTGAGACAAGATTGGTACTTCATCATATAGGCCTTGATGACACCATGAGAGTCCCATACTTGGTGATCCACTTTGATAATGATGTAATAATCTTTTCTTACCACCATATTTTCAAATATAAATAGATTCATATACACATTTTAGCAAATGATTATGGTGAAGGCTAGTCAAGCCTTTTTCTAGTGACTAAGGCAGTGATAGAACACACCATACACTAATTGTTGGTTATCTCTTGCTCAACCAGTTGGTCTTAGACCTAATAGGGAAAGTAAAAGGGGACCTTGTAGATGCCTACTACTCAGATGATGGTTTCATGCATGTAATACCAATAATTTTCAATGGGGGTGAGGGATTGTCTAATTTCATTTGAGAGTCGAGGCATAGATGCCCCATTGATGGCCATGTAGACTACCAAGTAGAACGACTCATAGATCTCTTTAATGTGATTTTTGTAGTGGTGTCCATATAATTTTTAATAAACTAAATGCACTATAATGCCCTAGGAGTCCATGGTAGAAACATAAAAGGTTTCAACATAATGGTAGCACAGATGGTGTCCACCATGTATCTCATTATATAGAAATTACCTCTAGTTTGAGCTTCTGATATGCCCTTGATGAGGTTAAAATTGATCATGCTCCCTAAGTTTGAACCTCCTCCCCTTTGAGGATTATGCTTAATAAGGGCACCCATAATAGTTTCACATGCATTATGTCACCAGCTTTGAACATGAGGTTTAGTAGGAGCATCCCAATGTGAATCCCTTCTTTAAGAGGTGGAAAGGGTAGGCGTTGATGTTCTCTTTGTTAACCCATCATTTCTAGTTAATGACCTAATCTTTAAAGGCTTCATATATATTATGGGCACTAGCCTATGCATCCATTATGTTAGCATCATAACTGATAGTATACTCTAGGAGGTTTTAATACTACTTATAAACAACCCTTGAGATGCTTGTGACTAGGTTCATCGAATTGACCATGTAAACCAAGTCACACCTATCTCAGAGAACACACTTAGAAGTCTATAGAAAGTTATTGAAGAGGTCCATGCAAGGGAATACCTTAGGCTTAGTCACAAACCTATGTAATCATAACTTGCATAACACAACAAGATCTTTGAGTTATTCTATTTCATCATCCTCATCATCATCTTATGAGGTGGGCGTTTACATGTATTCAATTATCTTGAAGACCTTGTTATAATGGTCGAATGACACCAGGTTATGTGAGAAGGTGGTATCTTAGTATTTAGGCTCAAGCTTAGGCTTGGGACTGAAAGATGAATCAACCATTTTTGGGGTTTTGGTACTACTAAGTTTAAGTGCGAGGAGAAACACAAAAAATGTGAGGAAGCAGTCAAGAGAAGGATTTCAAGGAATTAAGAGTGGTAATGGTATGCTTGATTAATCTAAGGATTTATAGGGTTCCATAGAGATATTTATGCATTAATGGACTTTGGTCACTCACCCAACATGAGTTCAAATTTGATTTGGTGGATCAATCTACCCATTTATTTCCCAATCTATAATTAACATGGGAATTTTAAATATACACTTCCCACCTAGATTTGACATCTATGATGAGATGTTTTAAATTATCTAATCAAGGCCTAGTTTCCCATTTAGTTAATATAATAAGTGTGGTAGGCACATGACCACCTTACCTCTGTGGCACCTTAGGTGGCTCTAGGTTACACCACATGTCTATCATTAGTTGGTCCTATATGTATCAGATGCCACCTAAGCATAGTCAACTATTACACTCTTCCTATTTTGAGCACTATATTTGGCCACCAAGAGTAGTGACATGACATATGGCATCCTCCAATTAGAGTTTGATTAGGAGGTGACACATGACATCCTATGACAGGTCTGGGAGACTCACATCTCTGACAAGTTCCACATGACACTTCCTCATTTAGTCATCGAGCTCTGACATCTTTGATAGTTCTTGGAAATTAACACATATGATAGGTTGTACATGGCACTTCTTCATTTGATCGAACTCTCCTAGGATCTAACATATTTGACATGTCTTGGAGACTGACACATTTGATAGGTTCCACATGGTGCTTCTTCATTAGGTCAGGTTCTCCTACATTCTGACATTTATGATAGGTCCTAGAGACTGACATATTTGATAGGTTCCATATGGAACTTCCTCAATTGGTCAGGTTGTCTTAGAATATGACATCTTTGACATGTTCAAGAGACTGACACATCTAATAGGGTCCACATGGTGCTTCTTCATTTTGTTGGGCTCTTATAGGCTCTGACAAGTATGGGAGACTGACACATTTGATAGGTTCCATGTGACACTTCATCATTCATTGATCTCTAATAAAAAAATTCATGAAAAATGACCAAGTTAAAAGAAAACCACATAATGAATTAAAAGATAAATTCTCTACCATTAAATCTTTATGAAACATTGAGTAGGACTCTAGGGGATTGGTGTTCTATAAAAAATCAACATGAGTCCAAATCTATGAAAAGCACAATTAGCATAATAAAATATTCTAAGTATGAAAACCCTTTATTTTTTTAAAAATGCAACAATGACTACACTATGTGTAGACTCCGAAGACTAGGAATATTTAATAGAGACAAACTCATCATTACACATGTCATGAATTATTTGGTAGACTAAGGTAGAACATAGGTTCGAGGATTCTCAAAGTCCAAGGTCGACTGGAAAATGATTAAAACCTTGAGAAAGCTTTGAGTTGAGAATTTTTAGAGGGGTACCCCAATTCATTAAATAAGGGGGGTTGTGTTAGCCATAACAAATGGTGAATTTATGGGGAAAATGTTGCCCCAATGTTTAGAACTTGAGTTATGATCATCTATTATTGAACATAGAGATAGGAAATATGAACTTTGTCTGATACACTTCGAGTATGAAAAACCTTTAAGTTTATTTCAACAAGTAATATATTTGGCTCTAACTCTTTTAGAGTCTACTTTGTGTGTTAGTGTTAGATTCCTTTTTTATCTAATAAATTACTTCAGTAAGCTTAAGTGGATCTGGGATATTGAAAGACTTTTGAAAGGTATACATTTCACTGAATCTTTACTAAAGGGGGAAGACTTGAGCAATGATCTACTACTAGCCCAAAATTTATAGCCCTGATAGAAATACTTTTGGTCTCACTTCTAACCTTTCTCCATTTCTAGCCAAGTTGAAAAGCCTATAATGGAGATTGCCAAAATCACCCTTTCTGGGGAAGAAACTCAATACACACACACACACACACACACATTTAAAAATTTATACTTTGTTTGATTTGATATTTAATGTTTAGTCTGTGAGGGTTGGTGACCAATGTAGCCAAGGTTGGTATTAGTCTGAGTAGGCTTTACAATATCTAGGCAAGCGTTCACTTATTCATCTATTCATAATATCTTTGATCTTTTATTTCAAAGTGCTTGTGATGGCCTTGGATAGAGTAGAGATTTTCTCAATTCACTTGTTTAGTGTTGCATCAAAGCCTTTTACTTATTTTAGTGTTTCTTGGAGAGCCATTTTGTTTATCATTGTGTTCAATATTGGAATATTGCCTTCTATTATCTAATTCTGGAATGAGTTTCCATTATTTGATCACCCTTTAGAGTATTCATCACTTTCTATGAACTCAGTTCCTCTTTATGAACCATTGGGGTAAGGGACACCCTCTTGAGAGGGAGACTTGGAAACAATATTATGGTTAGGTTGGAAAAAAAAGCACATGGAACCAAGACACAAAATGAAAAATAAAAAACACTACAAAAGCAAACACATAACAAAAGAAAACTAACCTAAGCCTAAAATAATATATACATTACCACCCTCACTGATTCTATTATGAGATTGCATTAGAAGGGACAGTTGAGAAGTAGTGCTTTATGAACTTTCCATTCACATGCAATGGGAGGTCATTAACTTCAAGGTCTTTGAGGTGGGACACATTATATCCAAGTAACTCTGAGATTTGATATGATAAAAAGTTTAACTTGGAGTGTTGGCCCTTATTTTCATGGGCTTTATCCAATAGTAGCACTAAGTGATAAATCTTGAAGGACTTCACTTTCACCCTCTTTTAAACTCTTATTTTTATAGTGTCTTGGTGCTTACTAGAACTCTAGAGGGCCTCTTCTCAAGCATCTTATAGCTGGACAATGTCCAATAGCCTCAAGTACACCTTTTCACTAATTTTCATGTACTCCATAAACTTACAGGTATGCAAACTGAGAGTGATTGGGAAGACTGAATCTAACCCATACACCATTAGGAATGGTGAACTTTTGAGGGTTTGTTTGTATAGGGTATGATCAACCCAAAGGGCATATTCTAGTAACGAGTGCCATTCCCAGGGCTTCATTTTAATAGATTTCATGATTGTGTCAAACAAGTTATTATTTATATATTCATCCAAACCATTCCTTTGTAGATAGTAGTTTGACAAGAATCTCAATGTGACCTCATGTTCATATGCCTACTTAGTAAACTCTAAAGATTGAAATGCAAGTCCATTATCACAGACCAATGAGACTAGTGTGCCAGACTAGTTGATTATTTTTTCTCTTATAAATTTGATCACCTCCTTGGTTGTACTATTCTTGGTGGCCACTACCTCAGTCCACCTTGTGTTATATTCAATGTTTGTGAGCATGAATCTATGGTTAGTTGAGGAGTTTGGATTAATAATTCCTATGAAGTAAAATACCCACAATGAAAATGATTTTCCTTCAATAATAGGTTACAATGACATTATAGCATGAACATCCCATTTAGAAAAGACTTGGCATTAGTGACATGAGCATACATGGGCATGTACATTTTTGAAAATAGTGGGCCAATAATATCTTGCCTGCAAGATTTTATGTTTTGTTGCATTCCTAGAGGGATGGCCACTACCAAACTTCTCATGGAAAACAGTCATAACATCCTTGACTTCTTCCTTAGATAGGCACCTAAGATAGATGGCTTCACGATTCCTTCTATAAAGGGCCCCTTTTATTGAGCATGTAATGAGTTGCTTTCAGCCTGAGGGCCCTTTTCTAGGTTTTCTACCTCTACTCTTTTGCTTATGAGTATATTGTTTCCATTGTTCTCACTCAAAATTAGAACAAAGAAGAACACCCAATTGATTTTGTGAGCATAAACCTTAAAGATGTAGAGCTCAATTATTCTACCCTTGATAAACATGCATATGCCCTGGTCAAGGCAATGAAGAAATTTAGGCATTACATTCTATGAAATAAGGTGCATGCCATTGTCCCAGACCTGATGATAAAACTTATGCTCAGGTATAATGAGTTAAGAGAGTACAAAGGTCAATGGATGGCTTAGTTGTAAGAGTACGATCTGGAGATTAGATCTACTAGGCTTGTCTATGGCTAGTGTCTCATGTAGTTAATCATAGAGATTGATCTTCAAGTTACACTACATCATGTGGACCAAGTAGAATTACTTTGTCAAGATTGGTATGTCTCGATCACCCAACTAAACTAGACCTTGGTGTAGTTCAGGCTTATTATAATTGGTGCTTGCATTATGGCCTTTGTGTTATCTTGGAAAGCCTTCTTGGATTCAGTGTTTCACTCCACTTTAGCTTCCTATTTTAGCATAGCATTCAGAGGTTTAACAATCTTAGTAAATCCAAAAATAAATTTGTGTACGAAATTAATTTTCCCAAAAAAATATTTTAGTTCCTCTTTACTATTCAGGAGAGGTATCTTAGAATTAACATCACCACATTTAGGGTAAATAGAGATACCTTCCTTTGTGATAATGTGACTGATAAGCTTATTTTAGATGACACTAAACACAATCTTTTTTGGGTTTAATAAGATACCATACCCTCTGCATCTCTCTAATATCTTTTATAGGTGAATGTATACCTGTATTTTGAGAACACAATCAAGTCATCCATATATATAATAATGCATTTCCCTATCAAAACTTCAAAGGTGAAATATGTGGCTCTTTGAAAAATGGCTTGTGTATTAATCAAGCCAAATGGAATCTATTTGTGGGTGAAAGTGCCCCACTTTGTCGTGAATGTCATCTTGGTTCTATCTTCTAGGTTGATGATAAATTGGTTGTATCCCAATAATATATCTAAAAAAGATATTATATAGGATCCACTCACCATCTAAATCACCTCATCCAAGGAGGGCAATGAGTAATTATCTTTATTAGATGCTTAGTTCACATTTCAAAAGTCCACAGATGAATCTCTCCATTTTTCTTACGAACAAGTACCAAATTGACTACAAAAGTGGAGTGGTAGATTGGAAAAATGATTCATACTGACAAAAGCTTGTTAACCCCTTTTTGTATAAGCAGTTTTAGAATTGGGTTCATGGGTCTCTGCCTTTGTTTGAAAAGTTTATAATTTGGTTTGGGGGGAAAATATGGGTTATTACACTTGGGTCGAAGATCTTAAGATCTCTATAGGCCCAGGTGATCATGTATTTATATCTCAATATCATTCCTCTGAGTTGTTCAATGTCTTGCAATGTACAATTAGGGCCAATGTTAATGGTCTATGGATGTTTAAGGTACCCAAGATCAATAGTATTAAACTGCATGTCTTGGTACCTTGGCTTCCCAATTAGGTGTTCAAACTTAACAAGGTCGAACACTCACTCCAAGGAGATCATGCCTTTTGGGAAATGGTTTTATCTAAGGTTCATGATGTCATCCTAGCCATGATTTATATCTCTCAGATCATCTCTTTTTTCTCATTAATGATTTGAGATTTAAACAACCTAATGTTGTTGAAGAATTTGAGGATATGATGGTCATCGTTGAAGACTTGGAAGTTTTTAACATTGTCTGGGATAAAGGGGCAAGGGATTAACTCAATAGAGAACTCCTATAGTCTTGTGTCATCTAAAGGTAATAGATTAATTATAGAGGTTTCCAATGAATCTACCACTTGGTTTGCATCTTAAGTAATAGGAATAGTGTTAAAGGCCATGAACATTTCTATCAAATCCCATTCCCTATGTTTGTACTTCTTAAGATAAGAAAGTTTGCACTAGAATTTACTCTTGCCTTGGTTTATGACTATCTTAGAATCCCCAAACACCTTGAGTTCCTTGACTCTATGTTTCAAGGCCAATTACAACCCAAGGATCAAGGTTTCATACTCTACTAGTTTATTAGTATAGGTGAACTAAAGTCTATAAGTGGCTAGGTGTCACTTTCCATGTGGGTCAATTAGAAGAATTCCCATCCTAAAACCTTGTTTAGAATGGGTTCCAATCGAATAATAGGGACCACAAACCTCATATCTTAGGAATTGACATCTATGTTTAATAAATTAACTGGTTTTGTAGATAGGGTGTAGATTCCTAGATCTTAGGATACCAAGTTCACCTTTTCATTCACAACATTGTATTTTGTAATCATGTGTTTCATCCTAGGTGCTCTATTTACTCTGATTTGATTGGCCATGTTTCTCCAAGGTAACCATGTGTGAAAAAATTCAATAGCGATGTACCCATTTAAATTTTTAGATAAATCCTTACTAAGAAGCATTCGGTAAGCTTTCAATATTTTCTACCACTTGGATGTTTATGAACTAATGGATCTTAGGCTCAGACTCTAATTGCATGTGGACATTTAGAAGCTTACCAACTACCTTAACCTTTGATTTATCTAGCTAAACCACCACTTTATCTAATTTGATAGGTACTAACCCTAACTTCTCATAAATTATTATGGGCATCATATTGGCTAAAGATCCTTAGTTAACTAAGAAATTATGCAAGTTTTTCCTCAATAGTTTGATAGTTAGGAAGAAGGGAGAAACTTATGAATTATTCTTGTGGATGACCATATTGGTGTGGGCAATTTTTTATTTTAGCTAGGTCGGCTTCTCTATAAGTGACTTTAGTAGGTCTCATTATTCGATGATATGGGTGAGCTCATGAAGTATTCTATTGGATTATATTTTTTTCATGTCTTCTACTATGTTATACCCTATGTTACTCTGGACTGGTTGGGTCTCTATATAACCTTTAATTCATTAGGTTTTAGAGGCGTTAGGTCATTCTTAGATTTGGGATTGAGAAGGGTAGCACCATTATTTGGAAGAGTAGAGGTGGAAAGGGTTTGATGCTGCATTTGATTCCTAAAGGCATAATTTATCCTTTGGAATTGTTGGAATGGTAGACCTCTCTAGTACGCTCATTTAGTTAATTGTCTTCTTGGTTGGGTAACTCCATAGTCTCTAACACCATTATTGTGCTTGAGGGTTTAGTAGCATTAGAGGCTTTGTAATGGTTCGGTACCACCTTGTATTCCTCCATTTCTCACTGGAATATATCAAAGGCACTACATAATTCTATGTAGTCAAGTTCCCCATATTGGGTTGTGTTATACACCTGGTTCTAGTTTGGGAGGGCTATCTCATAGATGTTGATCTCAGGTAGTTTATTAGGTGATGGCTCCAGTTGATTATTGGGGAGATTGTAGGATTTATTTTTCCTTTGGTTGGTAAAGTTTCTATAGGATCTCTCACCATTAACATTCCCCATTTGTTTCTATATACCCAAGAAATTGTTGCTTATCCTTTATACCATACATTGGATAGCATCCAACTCATTCTTGGTAGACTCCTAGGGTATGCCTTGAACATTGTTCATAGTGGGGATCAATACCTAACTATGGGTTTGAGGCACTACTTCAATATTTAATGGGGCAAGAAAACCCAAGTGTTGGTTTGGTGCGGCATGTTTTAGTCAAACTTATTTTTTATTGGTACAAACTAGAGCATCGGGACATTTCAGTTTATGTTAGGCATAAGGCTTAATACTGGCATGTTAGGTAATGCATTAAGGATGGAAGCCATCATTTCGCATTGAGGATTAAGTTGTATGTCCAACTTAATGGTTTCAACACAAGCCAAGGGTAGGTCTACTATCAAGAGAGCCCTTAGAAACATGGTCATCTAGGGGTTTAAGGAGTTCTTATACATTTTAGGTGTCATTTGAGCATTGGGTTGATAAAGCACAGTGACCTAGTTATACATATTTTAGAACCTAGAATTGAAATTTTTTATGGGCTCATTTGGTTCCCTCTTAATACATGTAAACTATTGATATAGGACACTAGGGTCAATGACTTACTAGAACTGAGCTAAGAAGGTGTTGTTAAACTATTCCCATCCCATGATAAAGTCCTTATGGAGATTGAGGAACCAGTTGTAGGTTACATCCATTAAAGTGAGTAAAAATAGTCTATAGGCCACATCCTCATGTTTGACATTTAGGAGCCGAAGGGCAATTTTATATAAAGTCACTTGTTATTCTATCATTCATCCCATGTTAGGTGTGAAACATAAGATGTAGCTTTCTTGATTTTTGAGAGGGTCATGGACAATTCCAGAACACTGATAACTAACCTACTAACTAGGCCATGGTGGAAACCATTAGGGGTGGTCTAATTAGGTAGATAGAGAGGATGAGCTAATTGAAACAATTGTAGGTCTAGGTCTATTTTAACCAAATCAGGATCTCCTATGGACCTACAAGGGAGAAATAATAAGTCTACTATGATCATATCTAGATCTGGTGATCCACATAGTAGGCTCTAGGTTATTCAAGGGTAGGTCAATGAGTTAATATTTCTTTATCAAGAGGCCCTCTTTCTAGCATTAATTATTATTGGTGTGTTTGAAACACACAATAATGGATAAATCATAAAATAGGGGTAACAATACTCATTATACAAAATATTCCTTTAAGGCCTATATTCTTACTAATAATTAATCTTTACATGAATCCCTCCTTCTATTTTTAGTTGTTGTTAGTGTGTTTGAAGCACATGACAATAGAGAAATAAAAAAGGAGGGGAAATAAGACTCATTTAACAAACAATTTCCTTAATATATTTCCTTTTAGCATTAGTTGTTGTTTGCTCTTGATCGAATAATGTAAGAAGCATGAAGGATGGGGAAACTATTCAAACTAGCTAAACATATTCATACTCAGAGCACTATGACCTCTTTTTAGTGCTAGCTATTATCATCTCCAAAACCCTAGTCTAAAAGCACTCACAAGGTTGAGTGTTCCAGAGAGAAAAGCAAGGGACAATGCATGGGATAAAGAAATCCCCTTGTTAATTTTAGGACTGATGTTGGTTTAGTCCAAGGACTGAGCAATTTAACTTATCCTACTTAAATAACATGAACTGCTACCATTAAAGGCTCAATGTCTATTTGATGAATGCTTGGAATTCTTATAGTTGATTGAATTTAGTTATTGGTTGCTAGTGACCCTTACCTTTCCAATTTCTAAAATAGGGGAGAGTGTTTTGATTCCAAAATAAACATAAAAGAAGGGAAAAGGGAGCATAAAATGAGATTTCTAATCAAGAAAATTTTAATGTTTGATAATTGAAGCATTCCAAGTCATATTTATACCATTATGTACCCAATTCAATGGTTGCACAAATGTTTAGCCACTTAGTGGGCAAAATTTTAAGGGACACCAATATGCATATTCTACTTATAGATCCTTCACATAATGTAAACACTCAAAAAAATTACAATAATAACACATAAAGATTTTGAAACACTTTATATTTGAAAGCACATAAAACATGGATTCATCACAAGGAAACTGAAAAGAACATACAAGGAATTAGATTAGCAAATGCACAATCTAACTACCATATTCATCTTTGTAAAATAAGCATAAAATCACTCCTTTTGCATAAGCATGAACTCTAAATTAGAAAAAATGGACCACATTTAATGAGAAAAATACAGGGTTTAAATAAATAAAAAGGATTAGATTACATTTTTGACAGAGTTTCATTACATGAAAATGTCAACCATTATAATGAGAAAGAAGTCTACAATATATAAATAAGGATGGGGGCTCACCCTTAAGTAGCACAAGATTCCCATCCTTGGCCATGATGGCCACCCAAAGTTGTTTCAACTGTAAATTTAAAAAAATAGAAGATTCCACAT
Organism: Torreya grandis; assembly: GCA_037957365.1. Lineage (NCBI taxonomy): Eukaryota > Viridiplantae > Streptophyta > Pinopsida > Cupressales > Taxaceae > Torreya > Torreya grandis. Next base: position 4,140,509 of record JARHVA010000093.1, on the reverse strand, counting down.
TCCCTAGAAGATGCTCGAGGCCCACTCAAGTGATATGCTGAGTTGGGGAAGGATTGCCTCCCAATTGCTTAGGCTGCACCTCGTTGGCTACCAGTACAACTACCACCAAGTTGAATTCCTTATCCATCTTGGCTAAGTTTGTGGGAGGATCTCAAAAGATCACTTTAGATTGGGCTAATAGTCATTGGTGCACTTAGAGTAGAGCCTCAATGGAAATTTTCACCTTTGACACCTAGCTAATACTCATCATGGATTGGGTTGAGAGCTCTAGAATAACCTTAGCTATAGCCTTATTGGCCTTTTCCACATTTTTCCTCATGACCTGGTCGAAATGACCTAGGTGAACCTCAAATTATCCTCTATCCAACAAGGTGCCATCTAGATGGAATAACATTGTGATGTTGACTTCTGTGAATTAAGTCAACATCCATTCCTGCCTTCTTATATAGGTTCCATGACTATTTACGTTACTGCCAACCAATCTTCAATTGAGGATCTCATGCTCCTAACATAAGTTTAATATAGGTCCAAGTCTGAGAGAGGCATGAGTTTGAGCTCTGAGAACATACCCTTCTGGATAACTATAGTGAGTCTTTTGTGCCTGTTATCCATGCAATTAATTCTATTTAAGTGTGTTTGTGCTCGTTGGAGGTGTCCTTTGCTCATGACCAATTATCTAACCACTTTCTTGAGAGTTGTGAAGAGTTTCATGAGGGCCTATTTAACTTAGACAATTAATTCAACAAGAAAAGTGGTTTTCGCCTATGCTTTGAGCACTTGAACCTACTCCTTCATGTCCTCCATGAGTTTCTTGAACATGTCATGAGTGGTCCAAAGCATGAAGACCGAATCCTTAGCCACCTTTTCTTCTCTGTTGGATGTCCTCACTTTGGTGAGGGAAAAGAGGTCATGTTTGGTCTGTTACACCACTAGGTTTCCCTCTTGAATGAATCTCTAGGAGAGAATCCTCATGTTCTTTGACTCCACATCAAACTCCCATTGGACCTCCAAATAACCCTAAAAAATCATCTCACATCCCTGTGCTCCCATGGTAACTCTAAAGGTAGAAGAAAATGAAGGCGAGGTGGTAAAGATATAGGTGGAAGGTGGAGGTGTGGGAGGAGTAAGAATGGATGAAGTGGAGGGAAGGAAGGAAGAGATTAATGGAGGATGAGGATACATGGGGGAAAAGGGGGGAAAGACAAATGAGGAAACCCATGGGAACATCTAGGAATGCCATTAACTTTGGGACAAATTGATCTATGGGTTCATGGCACCAAGGAGAGGAGTATTGAAAAAAATGAGGAAATTAGGTAGTTAAAGCTAAATCCTTCGGCACTTAGGATGATGTAAAAGGAAGACATGGGAAGGACAAGGGGATCAACAAGTGATTGAGTAGAAGACCAAGAGGGAGTTACCTTTTGTTTTTTCTTCGGACTTTTGCCCATATCAACTTGTGTCATAGTAGTAGAAGGAGATATGGTGCCAGTGGTAGTAGGGGTTGACTAGGGAGTTTGTAGAGGTGGTTAGAAATGACTGAATTGTGCACACATGTGCATTAGTTATTAGGATCACCATTAGGATTATTGAAGTTGGTGCATGTCCTTCAGTAGCTACTTGATGCATAATGAACACTAGGGGCATCTGATGCTAAGTAACATAAGCTCTTGAAGATGAGAGGTGAGTCATTAGTATCCTTACTAATAGAATGGGTTGAGTGGATGGAAATTTGGATGTGAGGATGCTATACATAGGTGAAGTCAAAGGTACTTGGGTTAATTGTGTAAGGGGTGGAATGGGAGATAAGGGAGGCACAACCTAAGTGAGTTTGGTAGGGATAGGGAAACCAAGGGGTGCCTCACTAAGTTATAGAGGTATGGAGGTAGTAGGGGAAGGAATTTCCATGGATGCCTCTTATTAATTACTCTTTGGGCTTGACTTGGGGTTGTTATCGATGTTAAATTATAGTGCCTACAATCAAGGGTCCAGTAGTTTGAGTCACCAAAGGTGGTAGAGCTAGAGTAGATATTAGAGGAGGAAAAACTCATGGAAGAGAGGGAGTTGAGACCCCCTAAATAATCTTATTTAACATTCACAAAGAAGTCATAAGACTACTCTAAGTGGATGGTCCGAGTTGTGCCTATTATCCCTATTTCTTCACCTCAACCCTAGCTAACACCTGCTTGTCATCAGAAGGTTTGAGGTGGATCTCATCATCAGGGTGAGGTACATGGTTTTATTTGATGTTAAGATGAGATTTGTACTTCATCACATGGGACTTGATGACACCATAAGGGTCCCATTCTTGGTGCTTCACTCTGCCTAGGGCATAAGAACCTTTGCTCACTGCCATCTTCTATAACAGAGGTAGATTCATGTACACATGTTGATAGACAATTATGGGGTAGGTCAAGTAAACCTTCTATTGGTAACTAAGGTAGTGGTCAAACACACCATCCACCAAAATGGTTGGCTATCTTTTGTTTGACTAGTCGGTTCAAGACCTGATAGGGTAGGTGGTGGGGGGCTTACAGATGCCTATTATTTGGATGATGGTATCATCCATGTAATACCAATAATCACGAATGGGGGTGAGGGCCTATCTAATTTTGTTCAAGAGATGATGCATGGTTGCCTTATTGATAGCCATGTAGACAACTAGGTAGAATGAATCACAAATCTTTTGAATGTGATTTCTATAGTGGTGGCCATATAGTTTATAAAAAACTACATGCACCACAACACCCCTAGGAGTCCATGGTGGAAATGTATAAGGTTTAAGCACAATGGTGGCATAAATGACATTTACCATGTAACTCACCATATATAAATTTCCTTTAGTTTGAGCCTTTGATACAACCCTAATAATGTTGAAATTAATCATGCTCCTCAAGTCTGGGACCTCTTCGCCTTTGAGGATTATGCTCAACAAGGGCACCCATAAGAGGTTCACATACATGGTGTCACTACCTCTAAATAGGTAGTTTAATATGAGCATCCCCACATGAACCCCCTTCTTAAAAAGGTGGATAGGGTAGGCATTGATGTCCTTTTTGTCAACCTATAATTCCTGGTCGATGACCTAATCCTTGAGGAACTCATATATACTATGGGCACAGGCTATGCATCCACTGCATAAACATCATAACTTTTGGTGTACTCTAAGAGGTTGTAATATTTATTAAAAGTATCCCTTGAGATGTCTGCAAACATGTTTTCCAAATTGACCAAGTAAACTAGGTCGTGCTCATCTCAAAGAACACACTTGGAAGTCTACAAGTTGTCAAAGCAATTCATGCAAGGGAATACCTCAAGTTTTGGGGCATCCTTGTATAATCCTAACTTGCCTAGCATAGCGAGATCATTAAGGTATTCTATTTTATCATCATTGTCTTTTGAGGTGGGTGTTTGCACATTCTCAATTGCCTTTAAGACTTTATTATAATGATCAAATGATGCCAAGTTAGGTAAGAAGGTGGTGTCTTTGTATTTAGGCTCAAGCTTGGGACTGGAAGATGAAGCGACCATTTTTATAGGCTAGGGGATACTAAGTCTTGGGGTAAGGAGAAACACAAAAAATCTGAGGAAGCACTATAGAGAAGGATTTTAGGGAATTAAGAGTAGTAACTATATGCTCAATTAATCTGAGGGCTTATAGGGCTCTATGGATATCTTCTTACATTGATGGCCTTTGATGGCTAACCCAACATAATTTCAAATTTGAGTTGGTGGTTCAATCCACCCATTTATTTCCCAATTCAGCATTAACTCAGGAATTTAAAATATATATTCCCCGCATAGATTTGGCAGTTGTGATGAGATATTTTAAATTTTCCAATCATGGCCCAATTTCCCATTTAGTTAATGCAAGAAGTGTGGAAGGCACATAGTTTCCTTGCCTCTGTGGCACCTTGGGCAACTCTAGGTTGCACCACATGTTTGTCACTAGTTGGTCATGTTCATATCAAATACCACCTAAATGCAGTTGAGTGTTACACTCTTACTATTTCAAGTGCTAGATCTGGACACCTAGAATAGTGAAGTGATGCATGGCATCCTATGATTAGATTTTTAATCTAATAATACCTCATTCTAACCACCTCAAGTCATATTGAGAAATTTCTACAAATTTGTATAAAAGTGCCACATGGTGTGGTCTAATAGGTCCAACTTTCCAAGGATATGATATCTCTAACAGATCTAAAACACTGACATATATGATAGGTTCTACATGGTGCTTCATCATTTAGTTAGGCTCTCTTAATCTCTAACATTTTTGAAAGGTTCAAGAGACTGACACATATGACAGGTTTCACATGGTGCTTCCTTAGTCAGTCAGGGTTTCCTAGGCTCTAATATCTCTAATAGATCTAAGAGACTAACACATATGATAGGTTCCACATGGTACTTCCTCATTTGGTTTGGCTCTCTCAGGCTCTGACATCTCTGACAGGTTTGGTAGATTGACACATCTGACATATTTCATATGACACTTCCTCATTCTTCGAACCTTCCTATGATATTTCATGAAAATCAACTAAGTTAAAATAAAACCACGTAATCAATTAAAAGATCACATATCTACTGTTAAATCTTTATGAAATGCTGAGTAGGACTCTATGGGACTAACACTCTGGGAAAAATCAACATGAGTCCAAATCTAAAAAAAACATAGTTAGCACAATAAAATATTATAAGTATGAAAACCCTTTGTTCTTTTAGAACACATCAAGGACCAAACTGTGTTTAGACTCAAAATACTACGTGGATATTTAACAAATACCAACTCATCATTACATACATTGTGAAATGTTTGATAGACCAAGGCAAAATAGAGATTTGAGAATTATCAAGGTCTGAGGCTAATTGGAAAGTGATTAAAACTATGGGAAAGCTTCAAGTTGAGCATTTTCAGAGGGATCCCCCACTTCTCCAAAGAAGGGGGTTGTGTTATCCATAATAATGCCTATGGGTATGGATTACATAAAACCCACTCAAGAGGTAACCTTTCCATGGGAAGTTACACCTTATGTAAGTGGTGACTTGGATGCACATATGCTAAATTGGGCACGAGGAGACAATGAAGTAAGGCCTATGAGAATGGTCCTTGTTATTGAGATATATTTGTTGCATTATTTGAAACTAAATATCTATCACAATTTATCTTTAAAATGGAACATAATGTCCCCAATGTGGATTAAATAGTCTATGCATTGAACTATACTCTAAAAGGTTTTGTTGTGACATGGTGTGCAGTTCATCAATCAAACATATTACATTGGGAAGAGGCTTATAAAATAATATGAGCATGATTCTAGGTAGCCTCTACAATCTAATAATAGTGGACATTTTTATAATAAGGGTAGTGCCCTAAGTTACATATCCATAGATGTGTATACATATGGTCCTTATAGGGTGTCAAACCAAAATATTAGGTACAACATTCCATCATATGTTAGCACCTCTATCAAGTACATGGTACATGCACCAAGAGTTTAGATGTGAAACCAAACATTGGCCATAGGTTAAACATGATTTCATACAAACCCTTGTGTTTGAGGATGAGAACCCCATGGTGTAAAAAACTCTGCAAAAATTGAAGATATTGTTATCTCATGGATGTGAAGAAGACATATTGGCTGCTTAGATTCAAACTTCACTGGAAAAATTAGCACTAGAACTAAACAAGGCCATCAAAACTTACCAAATGCATAAGGAGAAAGAATATTTTTTGTTAAAATCTTGCAATCAAAATCTAGATAGTGTAGAGCAAGCAGAATCTAGTGACAATGAAGAGGACTTAGATTTGAAAGTATTTTTTGAACTAGAGCAGGAGATACAGGAGCCTGAAACTAACTTAAAAGAAAAATGGAAGAAACACAATTGTAATATATGAATATTTAAGAGCAATAAAGGGAATTGGAACTATGAGATTACATTTCAAAGGGGTCCAACAAAATATATCTTGAATCAATCAAGAAGGAAGTGGAAAATATTGGTACAGAGTTTACACCTAGACTTGTGATAATAGGAGATTATTAAATGTAAAACCAAATTTTAGAGGTCATATAATTGGTACAGACTATGAGGATGTCTTTCATACAAAATTTTTAGAAGTAAATGGGGTAGAACCTTCTTTAGGGGAGATGCATAGCGAGCTGAAGGAGTATGCAAGGCCAATAAAGAAACATCCATATAGACTGAACCCAGATATGAAGTTGAAATTCAAGGCGTATATCGATTGAATGCAAGAAGAGGGAATCATATATATGGTTGAAATAGTTGATTGGGTAAGTCCCATGGTATTACAACCTAATAAGTTAGGAGAAATTAGAGTGTGTTGTGATTACAGGGTATTGAATGATGCTTGTGTGAATGATCCATTTCCAATTCCATTCATGAATGAATTTTTTTAGTCGATCACAATACATGAAGTCTACTCATTCACTAATGGGTGTAGTGGCTATCATAATTTTTTTATCACAAAAAAGATCAATTGAAGACCACTTTTGAGACATAGTGAGGATCATTTGCATACAAGGTATTGTCATTTGGTTTTAAAAATACTCTTGATGTATTTTCTAGAGTTATGGTCACTACATTTAATGACTTCATACGTGATTTTATGGAGGTTTCCTGGATGGTTGGGTTGTGTTCTCCTTGTTTAAATACCACCTTTCAAAACTGTGACTTGTGCTAGAAATATGTAAAGCTCTATGCATTACACTAAATTTGAAGAATTGTTTATTCTTTACACCCTTTGCGGTTATGTTAAGACATGTGGTCTGCAACGATGGAATACTTGTGGACGAAACCAATAATAGTGATTGTGATATTGAAACCTCTTCTAAATTATTCTAAGGTGTGATCATTCTTGGGTCATACAAGATGATATCATAACTTTATATGGGGATATGTTGTGATATTACCACTATTGGAAAGACTGTTGTCTAAGGATATAAATTTTGAATGAAATACATAATGTTAGTTAGTTTTCATTAAATTGAAGTGAGATTAGTCACAACTTCAATCTTGGGCTTCCTCGATTGAAAGAATCCATTTCTTATCCATGTAGATGCATGTGGTATAGTAGTAGGTGTAGTGGTAGGTCAATCAAAAGATGGGGGTCTGGACCACCCTATCCACTTTGTAAGTTGTAAGCTTTTAGTGATAAAAAAATTACACCACCACAAGATGAGAAGCTTTGGCTATGGTATTCACACTACAAAGGTTCAAACATTACCTATTGGTATCACCATTTAAATTCTTCACCGATCACCAAGATCTATAATATTTGGTGAACTAGTTAATGTGAGTAGGATATATATCCAAGTGGTTAATGTTATTCCAAGAATTCTAGTTTAAGATCAATGTGAAACCAGGAAGATAAAATTTGGGACTAGATCATCTCAGTCACATATAAAATGTGGAAGAGTAAGAGGAGATACTAGATGCGTCAATAGACACTCATTTATTTAAAGTCACTACGATTTCAAATATTCTAGAGGATATATCAAACTTTTTGGAGCACATTATTTTCCCTGTGCACTATGGAAAAAAAGATAAAAATATCTAGTTACTTGAGATCTATCATTCAACATTATAAATGGGTTCCTGTACAAGAAGGGTAAAGATGATGTTTTATGAAGAGTAGCTTTGGATCATTAAAGGCCATCATTGCTATAAAAAACACATCAATGAGTTGTAAGAGGGAATTTCATAGGATAATAAACTACGAGGAATATATTACAAAGTGGTGTGTGGTGGCCTACATTGTTTCAAGATGCACGCAATTGAAAAACACTACAACGTATATCAAAGAGCAGGTAGACTGACTCAACGAGATGAGATGCCTTTAAATCCAATTCTAGTTGTGCAATCATTTGAGAAATGGGGAATTTTTTTAGGTCCCATTAGTCCCCCCACCACATAAAATAATGTGAGATATATAATTAATGTGACATGTTACTTTACAAAATGGATGGAGACTACTACGACACCAAGTTGCAGTTGCAAAGATGCAACTAAATTCTTGTATGCAAAAATCATAACCAGATTTGAGTGTCATGCAAAACTAGTGAGTGACATAAAAATGCACTTCCTAAATGACACCATCAAAACTCTGACTAGGGAATTCATGATATCACACCAAAAAGTGTCATTCTGAATAATATCGTACCTCTTCCTTGTGGTTACAGATTTGATCTATCTACAAGAATACTGGACCAAAACTTTCTTCATAAAACTCCTCAAATAAGTATTTTCAAAAATTTATATGTAGGGTGGAACCAATATCAATAACTTAAGCATCAAACCATGACAAACTAATGGAGACATTGTTTGCTTCATCATCTAAACTAAAAAGCACACATAAATTGGTGAATTGAGCAGAGTTTGACTCTTTTATTTGTTTCTTTGATTTTTCTTCTTTTTTATTACAATATGATTCAATTTTATCACATGGAGTCCTACATTCATGGTTTCATGGCTTCCTTTTTTGTCACACTGTTCATAATCAAGGTGTTGCTTGTCATTTTATTTTTTATTTTGACCACTTTGATTGTCATTTTTGCCATCTTTTCCTTTTTTATTATTATTATAATTATTATTGTATTCACTTTTTGAATACCTGGAATTATTGGATGTTTTGGAATAATTTACATAACACACACTTTCTCCGATGGACTCAATTTTTCTTCCAAAGGCCTTTTCTATTTCTACCATCTTTTCAACCAATTGATCAAATGTGAGAGTCTTCAATTGATTGCTTGATTATAGAGACTCTAATTAGGTTGAATAATTGGAATGCCTTCATATAGATTTTGATATTGGCACCCATGGCATCCACATCATGTTTGATTACACATATTTATGAATCCAATATCATCACATCACCATCTTTCAGCCCAAGGTTAAACAAATTCAACTGCAACTAAATGAATTCTAACTCTGAATGGGAATCATATAGTTTTTTCAATTTGTGAAATGCCTCCCATGGAGTATTGCACCCTTGAATATGATGAAACACATCTCTATCAACTGAAGCCCTCATCAAGGCCAATGTTTTATGGTTTTTTTCCTCCATATCTAAATATCTTTTGCATTCCATGTTGGCTCAATTGGTTTTGTATCCCTATCATAAATATCGAATAATAGATCATTGAAGATGAGTGTATTCTCCACTTGTTAAGACCATTCTAACTAGATGTCTTTATCTATCAATGTTTTGCCAATGAACGATTTGATTTAATGCATAGTTTGAGTTTTGAGATTTTGAAACTCCTAGATTGGTTCCTTATCACTCCAAACGGTCCCCTTTCCTATATACAACCAGAATGATGTACTAAACCTCTCTCTATATATATGCCATTCTTATATACTTATCAGTACATTGAAGAAGCTCACCCTTTCTTTATACTTGGTAGTACATGAAAGAGGCATTCAAGGCACATGCGAGCAAAGTGGTACATGATAACTAGGTGGCAAGTGAAAAGGATTTGCCCTGTCACTAACACTGACTTAACAAGAAAACTATGTACTTGATGATGTACTCATTTTTTCTTGATTTATGGATTTATGTTTTTGGATAGAAGTGAATGGGTAAAAAGTAGCTCTCCTTATTTCTCCTCTATTTGCAAAATTTAGTTTTTTTGGTCAAATTTGCATAGAGTAGCTTGGTCAAGGTAATTAAAATGCTTAAATTTTTAAATGTTTCATAATTTAAAAAAAAGCACCTGAAAATGAAAATTTGCTTTTTAAATGAAAAAGCTTAAAATATACCTTTCCACCTAAATATTTGGCATATATTCAAAAATTCCAATATTGGAATGAATATGAAAGGTGCGACCTTATTTAATGTTTGAAAGAGAAGGGATTTGTTTGACCTCAAGCCAAATAGAAACCTCCATGCACCTTTTTGAGCATTTAAGACTAAATTAATGCACTCATCTCCTCTAATGAGATGATAATACTATGGGACATAGTAAAAATCAAGTTATACGCAATTATAAATTGATAAAACAAATGATGTGGATGCCACATAATTAGGTGTATGTCATAATAGTAGCACAAAACCCTTTAATAGTGCCACATAGCCTAAGATGAGTAAAATTTAGGTGTAAGACAACAAATTACAAATTTAACTGATTCCCACACTGCCAAAGAAATTATAATTTTGATAAATTTTTTTAGATAACTAGAAACGACCACTCTACAGCCAAATATAATGATAAATGCACCATACACATTTAAGGAATCAATATATAATCATTAAATTTTGCCTAAGAAGTTTTTGACAACTGTAACATCTCTTCTCAAATGTGCCACTTAGCCAAATACACCTTTATCTCTATTTTATGTAATCATAAAAAATATAAAACCACCTCCGAAACAATTTCAAGCAACTAATAAAACACCCTGAATTGAAATCAATTTATACAGGTCATATGAGTAGAGAATAGGAGGAAGAGAATAAAAAAATGTCAAATTAAATTGGTATCTCTAATATCAATGTCAAGTCAGATATATTAATCATAATGACAATGAACAAACAAGTTTGGTTCAAGCCAAAATTGCATTTCATGATTCAATTTGAAATGAGCAAAGCATTATAATAAATAAGCCAAGATATGGTTGTTCACTTCACATTCAATATGTTCATTCATACTCCTATGACACTCTTGAATTGTTCACTACAAAACAAAATCATTCCTACAACTACTCCTAGAAATAAGCAAACATTATAGACAATATTATTATAAAAATTGTGGCTTATCATGATTGGGCTAATGGGTAGGTTGAACCATAAAATAAGATTCTTGAAAATATGCTAACAAAAGTATGCAATGTTTAGAGGGATGATTGGGAGGATCAAATACTTGTGATTCCATGGACCTATAGAACCAACTATAAAAAAAGATGATATTTACTCTATTTTAGCTGTTTATGGTATGGAAGTAGTCATACCAATGGAATACATAGTTCTCAATCTGCAAGTCACACTAATAATGCAACTAAGTGATCATGAATCACTTTGGGCAATTTTTTTGTATTTAACTTGAATGGAAGAAAGTAGATAAAGAGCAACCTATACACAGGAGATTCATAAAAAGATACAAAAAACTTGGCATGATCGCAAGCTATGATCAAAAGAAATTTAGCACAATAAAAAAAGTTTGGTTAGATGACAACAAGCTCATAATGCACCTTAGGAAACTACATATCATATGGAAGGGTCCATATATTATTCATGAAGTGTCATAATGAGGCACTATTACACCCAGAGACCTTCATAAAACCATTCTTTTGGTGAAAGTCAATAGTTATAGGCTTAAGTTATATTGGCAATGATCTCTTGAAAAGCATACAGAAAAAAGAGTGGGTGTTGAGTAACACCATGTAGTTAGGATTTTATTTATTTTACAGTTTTATTTTTATTTTACTTGTTAAATAGTGTAGATGTGTATAATGAAGTTTCTCTATTGTAAACATTTCGATCATGTACCAGCATCAAAGTCACATAACAAGAAGTGGGAAATAATAAAGTATTAAGGACACATAAATATGTCAACGTGGGAGTCAAAGAAGTAATTCCAAGAATGAGGTGGTGAATAAAGCATATAGAAAAGTGGAATGAAAATGGTAACTACCAAGTTAGTTAAAGACAAAACACTTCAAATATTTCATCATTTCCAAAACATATATACATGTCAGGACAAATTAATGCACAATAAAATAAATTCCTTAAAAGATAAAAGATGATGTGTCACATCATCGAAGGTCGTTAGAATAAACATTAAATCTATGCATCGAAAAGGCAAGGTCACATCACAACAACCAGTAGAATTCAAGGTGAAGAGCATAACGACACAAAAACATATCAACAAAGCTAATGCAAAGTGTCATACAAGATTAGGGGAGGAAAACCTATTTAAGGTGGAGAAGATAGGGAGAAATGCACTTGCAATTTATAATGAACCAAATATTTATGTGACTTAAGCTTTAGATGTCCAAATAAGTAGACATATGTTGACCATGAGAAAAACATAAGGAGGAAGTGTCAGTTTGACTCACCAGGTAAAGATAAAATGGAGGAAGTGAAAAAGTAGGAAGAAAATAAAAATTCACAGGGGGCACAAAAAAAATTAGAGGCTGAGCAGAAAGCCAAGGACATTAAGGAAAATAGGAGGATCTGCGATAACATGAGGATAAGAGGAAGAAAGTTGAGGCTGATGTAGAATCTAATGAAGTTGAAAAGAAAAATAAATAATACCTACTTAATCATGAATAACTATAAAATAAAGTCACATAATAATAAGTAACAAATGATTTTATGGAACAAAAACATTCAGAACAAGCAACAAAAGAGCAAGTCTAGAAGGAGTCAAAGGTGCAAGCGAAGAAAGCTACCAAAGAATAAGAGGAGTAGGGAAATAAGCATAATGTTGAAAAAATATCAAAAACCAAACAAGTTGACGTAATAGAATAAGCTGCACAAAAAATAGTTGAGGTAAAGAAGAATCTGGTTATTTAGTCCCAACAACTTTCAAACACATTTACAAGAACAAGATTGGCCTAGGGAGGAGTTTAGGAATAAGAATCTCAAGATAAATTGCAAACTATCAGTCACTAGTTATGGGATGCCCATGCTCCATGTTTGTGATGCATAACTTTCACACTCCTTATCACACATATTCGACATCATCCATCATCATTGGCAATAGTTATGACCTTATTCACATTAGCATTGACAACTTAGGAAGTTTCACTGGATGTCACCCAACTCACATTAGAAAAACAAATCAAAGAAGTTATTGCATTTTATGAGTTTATTGTGCAAGAAACATTAACAATAGAGTAAGACAAACTTTAACTATGAGAGGATAACATAGACCTTCATGACTGGCTAGCCAAGACATGTAAGATAATCAATGATAATTATCCATCGGTAGTCGACCAAGTTTTGTGAGATCAGGTGATGTATGAGGAAAAATAATTCACAACTCTACTAACTCAACTCATAGGGGATTGCATTGCCACACAAAATCCATAAAAATTGTAAGTGAAATTTCAACACTTGCAAGTAAAATCCAAAGTTATCTTTAAGCTCCTTGAAGAATATAAACAAGTCATTGGCATTATGATGCACCAAGCAATATAGATCTCTCACAGTATGCTCAACTAACAGAATCAACTATATGATGCATGAAAAGAAGTAATGCCAGACCTTTCCAAGGCTAACAAATCTAAAATAATAGTGGAGAGTCACACACCCAAACTTGTTGAGCTTGACACTACACTCAAAGATTTTCTTACTTTAAGAGATAATGTTATGTAAAAGATGCACACTTAGGTGCTCAAAATGCTTTGTAGTACATTTGTCAGCATCTAGACATAAATATAGGTGGATAATATGGACCAAGTTACATAAGCTATCTAGTATAAGTCAGCAAGATAAACTGATCATCACAATTATGAAGGATGAAGATATACAAAAAATCATGCACAACCAAGCTCTACTACGTGCACTAATCAACATAGTATGAGATGTTTAGGTGGATTGGAGGTAGTTCAAAAATGATTTGGTGAATCTAGTCACTTCAATAAATATTTTTTCAAAGAACCAAAATTTATTCCACCTGGGCAGCTTCTACAAGAGTTTCAAGAAAGAAAAGCCTCCTAAGCATTGTAGAAAACATCTCTAGCATCTGACTCTGTATAAACATCATCTTCAACAATAAATCCAATATCATTGCACTTGTTATAACATAAGTCGATTCCACCTTCAAAGTACATGCTTCCACCTTTTTAAGTAGGTAATGCAAATGCAAAATTTTGAAAAATTTGAAGATGGTAAAATTTTAGGAAGGCAACAAGCTTTAGGAATGGGGCTAAGAAGATTGAAAACCCATTAAGGTAACCTTTTGGTTATGCTAATATATTTAAAACCCCAAAAAGGTGGTAGATTAGTACATTTTTTAGTTGAAAACACACAAGGGTGACTAAGTAGTGCACAAGAGGTGAAAACCGATAAACGATACTTCGAATGATAACCACAATCATTGCTTATTAGACCAACCCCTTAGTTCAGTGTAGGGAACTTCACTAGCTATATACTTCAACACACTTCCTATGGATTTATCTCAAGATCAGGCATGTATTTAAGTCTAGGAAAGTATTATTAGTAGACTATGAAGTGTGAAATCATAGATTTAGTATAAGTGACATGTGTGTGATGTATAATATTTTATGCGATGTATAATATTTTGGCTGTAATATAGCAAGTGTTTGAATACCAAAAGGCAATAGAATATGAAAATAATCATTTGGGAAGGAAATGAAATGTCCAAAATGTGACATGACAGAGCCTCCTTACAAGTTATATAAATACTGCTAATTTAAAGAAGAAACAATTCCTAATTTGAGAGATAAAATATAGAGATCATTTGATGGTCCCATTGAACATTTTTTGTGTTGTTGTATGCACATAATCTTCCCAATTTTGTTTGAATCTATGCATCTATTATAAATAAGATGTACTAATAAACTATATCAAACATAATATAATTGAGTAACAACAAATCTAATTACATTCATCCTATTTTTTATATGATGAACTTGTAACTAAAATCATGCAATACAAACCTTAACATGTTCTAATGGGAATTTCCAGGAACCTCTACTAATAAGAGGATTTGAGGGTATGAACACATGTTTGTTTTGATGAAAAAATGGATCCCCAACAAAATATTGTAGGTAATCTAAAAACATGATCAAATCTATAAAATTTATCTTTTAACTAGGGTTTGTAGTACAAATCTTGATTATCTTAGCAGAAAAAACAAGTTATGCTAAAAGATAAGAATGAGGGTTTTTGTCTTAGAAAAAGCATACCATGCCTCTAAATATTCACTATATTTGACATATCTACACTAAAAAGACCTAAAATTTGTTAAATTGTTTTTCCTTTACAAAAATTCAGCTCCAAAAAAATGTTAAACACAAACAAAACACCTCATTTTTTTATTGTCAATGCCTCCACACACCATATGGTTATAAAGGACCAAAAGCTACAAAGTGTTAAACTCTATAATTTTGTACCATGTGAGAATTAAGTACTAGATATTATAATCAATAAAAAATAATATGTACATACATTTGGTAGATTATACAATTGGAACATTAGCAACATGAGCTAAAATATAATAAATAACCCCATAACACAATATACTCAAATAATGTAAACAAGAAACATAATATATTCAAAAACATAAATGAGAATGAATATGATATAATTAGTGGACATAGGTGGCATAAATCCATTTACTTAAAGACCTAATCATAATAATGCATATGATATGTTGAACACTCAAGAACCTACTATGCACAGTAATCAACTTTTCATCGCACCCCTTTACTTATCACTTGTTGACCACTCAAATTATTATTATACACGTCATTTATATTTTCACTACACCCTCTTTACTTATGTCACTAGGCATTTATTAGTTGTTAAATGCACGATACACACACACACACATATTATTGATGTCAATATTTACCAAAATAACAATTTACTAATACACCAAGAAGCTAGCTTTTATAAAAAGCTAACTTTATAATCTCACTCCTTGAAAAACTAACCTATGCATATTTTCTAAAAATAACACGTGTTCTTTAAGCACGATCATGAAATTTGCATGCAATTTTACCTATTAAACATGTTTTCTAAAATGAACTTGCAGTCATGATGCATATATTTTCTATTTGATGATAGTTGCTAAAAGGACTAAGTCTTATTGCCAACTAACACACTTGTAGAATTGATTTGATCATTTATTCTCACATTCTTCAACAATAATGTTTTTTAACTAGCATTTCATGATATCTTCCATTCTTCTGGTCATGGCTCTTGCGTTAGAGTTCACACACAAATTTTCCACCTAATCTACAACCTTGTTACCTTCTCTATATACATGCTTAATGTTTGTTTATTTCAATTGATTTAGGAGGTTCTTACCTTATTGAATGAGACTTTAAAGCCATCAGTTCCATGTTTTTGTCTCTTAAATCACTTCAATAAAGACAAGGGAGTCTTCTTCAGCATTTATCTTATTAATCTTACTTTCGATGGCCATTCTTAGTCCTAGAATTAGCCCTTCAACATTTGCTATATTATTAGTGTTGATACCCATGTAAAGATTATTGAAATCCTCTACCTACCCTTTATCATTTATTATCATTTCTCCTACTCTAGATTCTCATTGGTTTGATTTAGAAGATTTGTCAAAATTTAACTTATACCAACCCTTTGGTCGAAGCTCCGAACCCAAACTATTTATTTTTGCTTTCTTAATCCTTTTGTTTGATGGTTACATCTTATCATAATGTCTTCTCATGGGGGACCAATTTTGAAGAATATTAAAATCACTTGGATTAACCTATTTATTCTTCCACCTTTCCAAAATAGAAATATAATTGATTACAATCATTTTTATTTCTCTTTAGAGTTGCTCTCGAGCTCTATGGACATGGTGCTCATAAAAAAATCTTGCATTTCTCTATAACCACACTTTTCAGATGATAATATTAGGAGCCATATTCCAATAATATTTTAAGGAGGTTTAAATTAGTACCACATTCCCATGCTTGAATGTGAGTTGAGAAGGACTTACTTAACACCAACTAATGTTGAAATAATTTAGGAATTCATACTAGAGCTTAGATGTGTAATCATAGCTTAAGAACATATGATTCACCTCATCTATGCTATTAAAATATGTAACAAATATTGTGGGATCTAAGTACCTTTTCTTCTCAAGATGATCCCCTATTAAAATCTTCCCACGAATATCCAACCATAGAAAAACTTTGGCTTTCGAACATGATTTAGATGCCCATATATTCTCCTCATGAAAATCCTCAGTGTCAGGATAAGAGTTGGCAATTTGTTGATTATATCCATATTTGACCATGTAAATACATGAAACTTTGAAATTCTAGAGAAGCATATAACTATTAGGATTCTAAGGAATACATAAGCCTTGAAGGAAATTATTTAGTTTCATGTGAGTATCATTTTGGGAGCCATCCTAATTCTATAATATCTTCCAACTTCTAGAAATATATTTTTGTCTGATACTTTCTACCCAATAGACCTTGACCTTGTGTCCACAAAGATCTTTATTTTCCTTATTAATTATTGTAAATTCTTTTTTCATTTCAAGAGGGTGTTTTCAAACCCAAAAATCTTCCCAAAAGTCTATAGTTTCCGCATTTTTCTTTTTTCTCGACATCTTTCTAAGTAATAAATCCTTTACCTCCATGATATTATTCCAAATTTTTGATTCCTGGGGCAAGTATTTTGTAGTGAAGATTCTTTTAGGATTTAAAATATCAAGATACTTTTCCCTTAGAATATTGTTGTAATATTCACAAATACTTATGCCGAGTCTCCAAACTATTTTATCAATAAGTGTTGTATTGAACATTTTCATATTTCTTATGTCTTCGCCTCCTATGCAAGTTGGCTTGCAAATTGTTTTCTAAGACACTAGTGGGAAGTTTGAAATTATCACTTGTTCCTTGCCATAAAAATGTTCTAAGAGTTTTGTCAATTTATTTGATGATTCATTTAGGTGCAACCATTAGAGAAAGCCAATAAATAGGCATGGCTTAAAGGATGATTTTGATAAGAGTTAGTCTGCATGTTGAGGATAAAAGCATACCTTTCTAACTATTATGCTTATAATTTTATCAAATAAGTTGTTCCACACGTATTGTTTCCCTATTATTTAAAATGGAGTAAATCCAAGATAAATTTATAAGATGGTAGCTTTCTCCATGCCCAAGATTCTATAGAGAAAATTCTAGTGTCTAGGGCTAGTACTGAGGAAGATCACCTTTGATTTGCTCTTATTGATTATTTTTCCTAAGGATTTCTCATAGATTTCTAGAATAGCTCTGATTTATTGGATTTCCTAAAAATATGGGGAGGCAAAGAGCATGGTGTCATCCAAAAATTGTTGATGAGTGTGGGTTATTCTTGACTAGGTAGTTTGGATACTTTGGAACAATCTTTCAAAACTTTGAATATTCTATCAAGAGCCTCAACCATAAGAATAAAAAGGCAAGGTGAAAGGAGGTCCCTTTCTTGTAAACCTATGAAGGAATAAAAGATGCCTTTTAGAGAACCATTGATGAGCACAAAAAATGAAGGGGTGGCATAACAAATTTTGATCCAAGTTCTCCACTCATCTCTAAAATTGAACCCTTATACATTATACCATCTAAAAAGTCCAAGTTGAATCTATCATACATATTAGATATATCCAACTTGATAAGCATTAATTTACTTTTTAAATTACTTAGAGAATGTACGATCTCATGGGCCAGGATGATACACTTTGAAATTTGTCTTCTTTTGACAAATCCACTTTGCTCCTCCGAGACCAATGATGGAAGGATTATTTGAATCTTGTTAGCGATAAATTCAGAGATAATTTTATATATGGTATTATAGAGAGAGATATGCCTAAACTCCTATGGGGATTTCAAATCAAATTTATCAGGGATAAGGGACAAAAAGGTAGCATCAAGAGCTTTTAACATACCCTTCGAATTTTTAGACCCTTGAATGACTTATCTGAGATCTTCACCAAGGATCTCCCATAAATGTTGAAAAAATAGAGTTGGGAAGCCATCTGGCCCTGAAGGTCTATCCCCTATTATGTTAAAAAGGGTTGCTTTCACTTTTTCTAAGGAGATGTCTGCCATCAATAAATCATTGTCCTGGTTTGTGACCAAAAGAGGGATATGCTTAAGGAAGGTTTCTTGTTCTTTTCTGCTTGAACTATGATCTTTATTTAGGATGTTTTTCCATAATTACATGATAATGTCTTTGATTTCAAACAAGTTCTTCACTATTAAACCTTTTCTTGTGTCCAACTTCCTTATAAAGTTGTGTTGCCTCTTCATTTTATAGGACTGGTGGAAGAATTTAATATTCCTATCTACCTATTTGAGCCATTTGATCCTGGTTATAAATTTCTTCCTTATTGAGGATCTCTTTTAGCTTAGAGGCAACCTCTTTTTTTCCTCAAGGAGATTTTCATTATTTATTCCTTCCATCTTTATTTGTTGGATATTTTCACTTCTAGCTTACAAATTAATTTCTCCTGAAATATGTTCTTAAAATATTCCTTGTTCCAAGCTTTTAACACTACTCTGAGACTTTTCAATTTTTGAGAGAACTAAAACATTTTTGTATGATACCTTTTGTTATGAGTAGTCTAGGGATTGATAACCAGATCCTCAAAATTTGGGTGTTCCATCCACATTTTTTCAAATTCGAAAGGGGATTTCTTGGGTCAGGTATCATTGTCTATTCATAAAGCTATAGGCTAGTGATTTGATCCAACAAACTTTAGGACTTCTAAGCGTAGAAGGTAATTATTGGTCAACCAGTTCTTCGAAGCAAGGAATCTATCTAACCTTTCCATAATAACGTCCTTACCTTTTCTCCAATTACTCCAGGTAAACCACCTTTTAGAGGGTTTGGGTCCAAGAGATTTGTCTCGTTTGTGACTAAAAAAATTAAGGATACTAAGATTCTTTGGTCTTTTTCCTTGCTTTTTTGAAGTGTCTAACTTGGAATTAAAGTCCCCTCCAACAATCCATGTAGAGTTTAGAACAATGCCCATTTTCAATCTTATTTGCTTCCAAACTTATTCTTTCTCTCCTTGGTTATGTGAGCCATAAATATTGATTAGATTAAAGCTAAGAAGCGAATTGAGGCTAATCACTTTACATGAGAGGTATTGGCTCTCTATTATTAGATTTTCCATTTTGACTATGAGTGGAATCCAAAGAATAATTAATCCTCTTATTGATCCTATTGCATTGCTTCCAACTAACCCCATATTTAAACTAATATAGAGATCCTTGATATAAGCTAAGAGAATCTCAATACTGGTTTCCTAAAGCATGGGGATATCTGGGTTACTATAAGTAATAATAAGATTCACTATTATTTTTCTCTGGTGCATTAAGGATCCTTATATTTCAGGAGACAATCTCCATTGAGTACATTTGCTTCGCTTGGTGGTCACCAAGAAAGTATCTACCTATTTTTGGCTACCTACCACTACATATTCCATTGTCATCTCATGTCTTTTTCTTATTTTTGTTTGGTCTCCCTGTTGGTTTGGACACAAAATCTCCTTTTGGATTCTGATTAGGAGTTTGAGATATTCATATCTTATTCTCTTCTATGTCAAAATCTTGTCTTCTTTTCCCTCTTGACTAGCCCACTGTTATCCCTTTTTGTTGTATCCCATGTTATTATTTTTTCTAGCATTCCTTACTTTCATCTTTATCCCAATGTTTTGATATTTCCTTGATAGGGTCATGAAGTAGATTTTTTAGGTCTTCCTTACACCCATAACATTCCATTACATATTCCTTTTCCTTGACATTATTTTTTATTTGATGTTGTGTTTTTAGAACAATTCTTGTTTCCCTTAAAATAGTTTTTGGCTGGTTTGGGTCCTTCCTGGATTTTTTTAGGGCTTTTATGGGTTGCATTATTGGTCTTATTTATATCTATGTACTTATTTTTTGGTTCCTTAAATCCATCCATATTTTTTTTCAGCCATTTTTTATGTGTTATGTTGATCTCTTACTCTCTATACCATGGGACAATCCCTGATGAAGTGCTCGTATTCATGGCAATGTCTGCATCTAAAGGGGATGCTTTCATTATCCAAGTTTTGGGTCCATTCCATTTCTCCTACTCTCAGCATTATGAATTTGGGTAGAGGCTTAGTTAAATATAATTTAACACATATTTTGGCATAACTAGAGAGGACTTTTCCATGATACAACTTTGATGTCTCCACATATTTACGTAAAATATTAGCTGTAGTTTCCAAGACATACCTTGATCAAAATTCTTGTGGTAGGGCACACATACAGATCTAGATAAATGTTGTTGTTGGTAGCTCCTCCATTGGCTTGAATTCAATGTGTCAATGTTTCATGAAAATCCACACTTTTATGTAAAATTATGAATCTCCCCCAAAGACTCTATCATGATCCAAATTATTTGTAAATATCCATGTGAAATACATGTTAGGATCCAACACATCCTATTTTTAAAGCTAAAAATGGGGACCCTCTTTTAAGATAGAATTAGATCTTATACTTTGAGGAGTCCATTGTGGTTGCTTGTTTGATTCACATATCGGCTACATTAAGCTAAAAATCTGAATGTGCATGAATCTACTAAGTCTTAGTCTATTTTGTTTGTTGGTGTTTTGAAATACATTTTACAGCTTCCTTTTAGACTATTCCACCTTGGATTTGTGCAAATTATCTATCTATTTCAGAATTTTTATGGCTTCTTTCCCTAAGCAATTTGGTCTATTTCTACTTCCATTTGAGTAAAAATGGCTAAATATTTGTAAGGTTTACTTTTTAACTCAGTTCCTTTCATATAAATGGATTAAATTGACTTTCAAATTGAGCAAAATGGCTAAGTCTAAGGATTGCTTCATTTTGTACTTAGTCATTTTTTGCGTTTCTTCATAGCCATTTTATTTTGAACTTTTGTGGTCACTTGAATTTTAATTATCCTTGTCATTTACTTTTAAATTCTTTAGTTGTTTGCTTTTTATCTCAAAGATCATTGAATCAGCTTCTTTTCCTTTTTCCTGAAGGTGCTTAAATGGATCTTGACACCACATGGTGACCTTTCAACAATCTCGAGCCTCACCCAAAAGACTTTCAACACTTGGACAATTTCATGAAAGTTTCTTAGGGACACGTGGCATTTTTCCACTATTTCAAAAGATAATAATTTTTTGAGAATTTACCCAACATGTCTCCACATCAACAAAGCTTCAGGCTAGTGGTTTGGTAAGATGATTTCATGTGGCATCATCTCACTACTCTATTATCCTATAGATTTTCATAAAGAACATAGAGCCCCGAGCAAGTAGGTGAGTGAGATGATGCAATGTGGTGTAATCTCACTCTCCCACTTTACTAGATATTTTTGTACAACCCCAAAAAGATGTTAGAGCCCTGAGTAAGTGATTGAGTGAGATCACACCACGTGACATAATCCCACTAATCTATATCCCCAAGGTGGTCTATGTAGACCTTACAATTTGTCAGAGCCTAGGCAAATAGGATTGAACTATGTGGCATGATCTCACTGTGTCATGATTGAAATAGTCAACATCTACATAGAGGCCAAAGCTGAGTAGTGAGAGAGTGAGAAAGAGCCACATGGTAGAATCATCATAATTTTTTAGAGGATGGGAACCAATCAATGAATGCCATATGGATATGTCATCCCTATTATTAGAGCTATTAGTCTACCAGTTTTCCAAATCTTGGGAAGAGCGAAGAGAGGTTGTGTGACCATGAGGTGAATAAAAGCAAATGGAAGAGATAAACCATGTAGATGATGACAAGTTACTAAGTGTAAAAATGGGACCCATAAAAGTAAATCCAATCATGTGATGAAAGAAAATAAGGGATAAGTCACGTGGTAAGGACCACATAAATAAAAGACACACTAGCAATGCAACTAGCAAGGCATGAGCATAAAATTGACAACCTGTCTGACCATCAAAACTATTGAAGGCCCAAAATAGACTGCACATTTAATTTTATTTGTAGAATCAAATAATAGATCAACTAAATCATGAATAATATGAAAATAACTAGCATGGAATGAGCAATGAGATTACATGAAGGGCATAAAAATAAAACCATCCTTAAAAGGGCATAGAAATCGATTATGCAATAGCATGGGTAGCTCGTACTCATGATGAAATCCCAATCACTTCCTTGTGCCTAGTAAATGAACATTGACCTAGAGCTGCTTCAAAGTCTAAGGCGGGAGGCTACTATAAGTATCTTCATAATGATTATTCAATCTATTCAAGAACATGGCAAGCTTTTGGAGAAGCCAAGTGGTAGAGAAAGAAATATATTGGCATTGGGAGTAATCAAATGACTGCATAGAGCTTCATGGAGATAAGAGCCATAGAATACATTTAACTACAAATTGCTTTTGAAAGAAGGAGAATGTCATGTCTGAACTAACTACAATAATGACAAGCTGATTTGATTAGATTTGTAGTGAAGGGTAGCCTTGGAATTATAGTTTCAAATCTAATTTTGCTAACTACCTGAAGCTAAATGTAATTAATGTCCTTGAGCTTGAATTGGTCTATTCAAGCCCAGTGGTTTGTTTGTAGAAGGGTGGAGAGATTTTGCACTAAGACTCTATCTAAATGTTGTAAAGAATACACATACAATTATGACTCTATCTATGCATTGTTTATCTTCCATTGTTTTAATGCAATTATGATTGATGTTACAAACATTGTTATTGTCTTGGAATACTACTGGAAATATAATTGAATTGAGTTTCGCTAGTTTAATTAAGTCCACTCTCTTTATTTGTTCTCTCTATTATGAAATGTTCTTAGCTATGGTGTGCACTTTGCTACTTGCTAATTACATGTATGCTAGATAAAACATTATGGATGAAATGTTTCTTGTGTGCCCTCAGAAGCTTACTTGCTATCATTGTGGTTTGTGCATTAGCTAGACCAATGATACAATGGTTTATTTTGGCCAAGTAAGCCTTAATGAGTTATTAACATTAGCTAGTTTGGCATATTCACACATAACTTCTTATTTGCCCTACCTTATCTTGCTCCTTTTTATGTTTTTTTTTTAATGAGTGGTTGCCTTGCCTTTTATAAACATGTTTATACAGTCTTGACAATACCTGTAACCCACTAAAGATGTTGAAGTAATAACTAAGTGTGAACCTCTGGTGGAACAGTTCCTATGTTTGCCCATGCTATGTTTGTTCACTGAAATCTTGGTCCTTGGATCACCAACAGATCCTAAAAACAAGGGGACTTCATCCTACTAGGTTTGATCTCTAGTTACTTTCTTAGAATGTTCAATCTAATGAGCAACTGCGGAGGGTGAGTCACTTGTTGAGTCCAACAATACCCTCTTGCACAAGTTCTCAATTCAAAATCTCCGTTCATTTTCTAAACTTTTCTTGTCCATGCATATAAATTTTCCAAAGAGAGTTGCACTCTCGAGAATTTAAATATCAGGCTCCTTCCATGCACACCTACTATATTCATTTTTATTTCTCTTAGATCAAGCATGGTTACTACATTCTCTTTATATGCTCACATGCATGGCCTTCAGGACCTATATTATTCTTTTGAATCTTTTTTCTTTCCTATTGTAGCCATTATTGCATTGATTT
Organism: Torreya grandis; assembly: GCA_037957365.1. Taxonomy (NCBI): domain Eukaryota; kingdom Viridiplantae; phylum Streptophyta; class Pinopsida; order Cupressales; family Taxaceae; genus Torreya; species Torreya grandis. Next base: position 4,116,199 of record JARHVA010000093.1, on the reverse strand, counting down.
CCTTCTTTTATATCATTTTGCTTATACCAATTAGCATTTGCCTAAATGAGGGTTTCTTTATGGGGGGTGAATACCCCCCTCTAATTATTCATTAATGGATCAACCATTTGATCTTGATTTTCTACAAGATCTGAATAGACATAGGATTAAACTTCAAAATCCGAGAGAAATTTTCATCAAACCCTAACAAAGCTCACTTTCCAACATTGTTCATTCATGGCTTGTTACATGCACAATTTTAGGATGTTTGTGTATTTGTCAATTATTGGTCCAAATTAGGTGTTATTGGATGATTTATCAATTTTTATGGCCCTCACACTTTGTCCAAACACTCTTCGAGTGTCCTCATATCTCTCTTATCCCTTGTTTCCACATAAGATTTTGTGTCAAGAACATTTAGATTCCCTTGAACTTGTTGGTGTGGTACCTTTTAGGTTATGATCGATCTTATATTTACTATTTTGTAGATATTATTAGTATTTGTTGTGAAAATAACTATTTTTTCACTTTTTATATTAGTTTTCATGGAAAATTGTATAAGCAAAAACAATATTTGTATTCCTAAAGTTTAACAATGATATGGTGTGAAAATAACTATTTTTTCACTTTTTATATTAGTTTGCATGGAAAATTGTATAAGCAAAAAAAATTATATTCCTAAAGTTTAACAACTGTAGACACCTAAATCTGGCCACCAATGACCTCCAACCAGTGTTTTGACCAATTTCCACCTAAAACACACAATTTGACCTAAAAACACTAAAACATGTTAAATGATGTGAAACTGACATATTCAAGTGCCAATTTTGGCTAGGATATCATTAAATGGGGCAATGCAATTTATGGGCCAACTAACTTTGGTCAGATCATTTCGAGTCAAAATTCTAATTTTGCACCTAAGTGCTCTGGATTGCTCTTTCCTGTTAAATCTCTTGCATGAGACATGTGCCTTTATAATTTTTTTTTGATAACATCCTAGATGGGAATACAGATTCAATGTATCTAACATTGCCTTCCAATTCCAATCTAGTCAAATTTTAGACCAATAATAAGGCATTCCGATCAATTTAAATAATTTGTGCACAAAGTGCTTAAACATACTTAAGAGCTAATTAATCCAAATCAAGGCTTGATTAATAATTCCATGGAAACTTCTTGAATACTTGTTTTTAGAAATGAGTATTGAATATCTACATCATCAGGTGACCTCATTTTTTGGGAAGACATCCCTAGGCCATAAATGCCATAAATATTAGGATTCATGCCTCCCATTCCTCATCAAAGCCCTCCACACCTCTTAATTACTCCTCTATCCCAAATATTGATGAGTTTATTTATCAATTTTAATTACATAATTGAATTAATCCTCAACCACACATCTCAATCTCAGGATGGATGATTCAGGTTGATTATAGACATTCTCAAAAATCTATAAATAGGAGGCCTTACTACATAATTTCTAAGACTTGATAATGCAAAGTTATAATGCATAAATGATTCCAAAAGATTCAAGAAACTAGTGTTACCATGCCAAATTGATTCCAAGCCAAGCCAAGCCACAAGCCAAAGGTGCCAAAGAGAGATGGAGGTAGCCAAGCTTCCAATGCCAAGGACTTCATGAGCACAAGCCGAGCAAGCCACCACTACAAAGGCATTTAGAGCATCCAAGGAATGTGAAGGAATTTTTGTGTTTTATTCCTTACTTTTTAGTTGTGTTTATCATTTATTTTTGTTAACTAATCTCTCTCTAGTGTTTAGGCTTAGAGATGTTATGTTATTAGTGTGTTTCTTTTATTTTATTTTCATTTTGGAACTAACACCATACTAATCATCCTCTCTTGAGTCAAATTCCTAGATCACATAATGACACACCTGGTGGGACTAGACACATCTCACACCTGAAGAAGATTATTTTTCAACTTAAAAATATTCATTTGGACCCTTAAAACTCTTGTAAATTGATTTTATAACTTTATTTTGTCATTTTTGTTTGCCACAGTTTCACACATTAATCAACGTCGGCAAGTAAGACTGACATCGGTTACATAGCTTAACTGACACCAATTACATACCTATCAAGCCGGTCACATTGGTATAACTGATGTTGATTAGATAACTGATATCAGTTAGCCAAAGTAACCATCATTAGTTGTATATAACTAACGTCAGTCACTGTGTTTTTCTTAAAACATATACCTAAGAGCTCTTTTTCCAAAGCTTATTGTTTCAAACCAAAAAGAGCTTTAAAGCCAAAGGACATGCTAACATTTTCGCTGTAGGACCAAGCTTGACATTTGCTCAAAACATGTTTAGATCACCTTTCGCATGCTTAAAAATCAATTAGGAACCTTGTTTTGTTGTTTAATAAAAGAATCTAGATGTTTTTAGTGAATGTTTTCAAAGTTTGTAACTAAGGCCAAGGGGTCAAATGAACACCACCAAATCGTTCATTCGGGCTTAAAATTGAACACACTTATCAATTCTTGTTTTCAATAGTTGTTTAATTAGATTTTGTTTAGTAAAATAAGAAATGTTGCGTGTATGCTCTTCCATTTATCCCTTTTAGGGAACCCTTGGAATTAAAAGCACCATTCTTATTGCAAGTAGTCTAGTCTAAGGCTTAGAAAGAAAGTCATCTAAAGCACTCCCCAAAAACTCATCAAATTTTGGGTGACCTTGAAAATGACCCTAAAGTCTTTCTACTTTCATGTTTTTTTTATTTTTACGCAAACTTGGCTTGCGAGGGGGACTTCATCACCTCCCACAAGTTCTTTAGGGAAGCTTTGACCCAGGGTTTCACCTCTCGTCATTGACTTCATTTGGCTCCTTTGGAGTTGCACACAGGATGTATTTGCATTTGGACATCACACGACACTGAGCAAACAACAAGATGTAGTGGTTGTAAAAAGGACTAGACCTTTCTATAACTAGCTAATGCCGCAGTTACCTAATTTTTGTGCTTATCTTTTGCATCGTTTGATGTGAAAGTCATTGTGCAATTGATTCCCCTAGAATGATTGAAACCTTTCTAGTTTAGTCAACCCCATTTTACCATACCCTTATTAGGATTTGGACGATTATACTTAGTGTAATTTGGTCATTATTTGCTTGGTATGTTTTGAGACTAAAACTTGTTTGTTTGTTCATAAGCCATGTCAAAACAATGCATTTGAGTTGTGAAGGGTAGTGTTATGCTGCCTAAATCATGTTAAACCCATTTTGAGCCTTTTAAGTCTTTAAAACATAACATTGACCACATTATTCAAGTATGCTTATGCCGTTAGGCTGCTTAATTTATTTCAAGACTTGTTTCACCTTGTATCAAAAACCATTTGTTTCAAACCATTTTGTGTATACCATTTGGACCTTTGTCTTGTGCCATCATGCTGTCCAATCTTGTCTAGCTTATTTAGGTCAAATCCTAGTTTTTAACATTGAGTTTTTAATTAGCCTTGTCAAGTTTGGATCCAAACATTGATTGATTTCTATTTAAGCCTCAATTTGTGGCATTGATACATAAATCTTTCTCTTTTGGGTTGCATAACTTCGGCTAATTGATTACGCAAATTTGAAAACTATTGATGGTTTGTTTATTTAAATCTTATCCTCATCATTTTTTGTGCCTTTATTTGGGAGAACACAACCTTTCTCAAAGAGCCTTTTATCGTATGCCTTATGCCAACTAATCATGTTTATGTTTGATTACGTGTGTTGGGTCTATGTCAAAGTTGTTTCCAAACTTGTTGGATTAAATCAAATCTCATCAGCCTTTGTTTCAAGTCTAGATTTTAATGTTGTTTGGCCAAAAGTCCTAACATATGCCTATTTATTTGAGCCTAGATTTTGACTCTGTGTTTGGACAAAAGACCTAGTAACTCAACTTTTCCCTTTCCTAGTTTAGACCTTGTTTGGAACACTTCAACCTAGACCTTTGACATGATGGTTTTTATTTAGATGCTTGACATTTTGTGCGTATGACATTTGACATTAGACATTTGATGTTAGGCTAGTTTATGCCAAGTCTTAGCACAAATTATTTTAGAGATATAGCTCCACTTTCAAACCACATTAGAGATACAGCTCCACCTTTTGACCAAGTTGGACCAAGCTTGAACCATTTGTCCTTTAGACATAGTTTTTTAGAGTTTATATAACTCTAAGCCTTTTTATTTTCAAAGCTTTCATCATTTACGTAGATATCTCTAGCTACACTTATGGTGGAGTCACTTACAATCTGACTTATGATAGAATGGCTACACAAAATGACTTTTATAGATTTTGTCAAGACCCCAATGATGCTAATATGGTTTGTGAGATAGATTTCTATCTACCTCATATTAATCATTCATGGGAACAAAGTCACGAAACAACTTACGATCCAACTCAAGACCTTGATTGGTATGAAGAGGCTTGTGAGGAAGACTTTGAAGACCCAACTATAGATAATGTTGTTTGGGATATGAATCCATACCCTCTTTATAATAATCAGTACATGGAACACAGTCAAGAACTAGCTTATGAGCCAACTCGTGACTAGGATGATATGGTTTATGAGGAAGACTTGGATGCTTTAGCTTATGCGAGTAATCAAGCTACACAACATCATACCATCTCTATTCCAGGATCACAACACCCAATCATTTCTATACCAAGACCTCATTCTTTAGTTTGTATGAGCAATCAAGCTCCACAATACCCCCTCATCATTCCAAGACCTAGTCATTTGGCTTGTGCGAACAATTATGCTCCACACCACCCTATCATTACCATCTTAGGACTTTGTCCTTTAGCTCATGCGAGCAATCATGTTCCCCAAGATCCTTCCATTACCCAACCACAAGTCATTCCTCGTCCACTACCAATCCCATCCAAACCTCAACCCATCCAATCCTTCAAACACCAAGCTATGTTCAAAACTGGTATTTTTCAACTCATTCAAAACCAAGGCCAAGAGAACCAACCAATATGAGATGTTTCTATTGAATCAATCATTCGTGATAAGTCAACCTATGATAAATTGCCTACTGATCCTATACCAATTATCAAGAAGTCTCACTCTGACAAGCCAGTCTTTGCTGAGTCACTTCTTAATGATTATAATCACCTTTGGGCAAATCATTATTGTTGATGTAGTGGATTGCACTCGGGGCAAGAGGCCAAGCTCCTGCCTTCCACACGTCAAAATGGAAACTCCCCTCTCACCGGTGGGACTGGCGAAGCTGGAGGGGAGAGTCTCTAGGTAAGGGCTAGCTCCCTTTGATGCATCTGAGTTGTTCCAATAAGTGATAATACATGTATATAGATATATAATGGGGGGGGTGAAAAGGGAGAAGGAATACAGGAAAATAGAACCTACTCTAAAAGAGGTGATGCACCAAATGATTCGACCTACTCACACTCACACTTGAAGCCAGACAAACACATATGTACACTTCAAATTGGCAGAAGGACCAAGCTGCAGGAAGCTTAACAGAAAAGCTTTAATGGAATACACAAAAAATAGGGACTCACTATAGGTGTTGTGGAAAGGGCACACTGTATAGTAACTTCTTTCTGTCTCTACACTTCCAGGTACAACTCTCCTTGTCACCTACAAGAATGGCACCTTATAGACACCAGGTGTGTTGGTCTTAACCCTGTGAAAGCATTAGGAAGCAATGACTAAACACAAAACCAACACTCAGACACACACAAAGATATCTAACTAGAATAGAGGTAAAATGCATTTATTGATTTCAGGTAAAAATTTGCCAGGGCTTCGCCTTACAAATGTGAAAGATGCTTTTCCAAATGACAAGTATACAATATATAAAGGAAGGAAGGAGGCCTTTTGGCACCCTTTTTACAAATGACCCATGTGCGCTCTGATCATTGGGAAGAGAAAGCCGCTTAAACATCATATGAGAAATTATGAGCCGCACCATTTGTCTGCTTGCAAAACCACTCCTTCAAGGCGATTGCGTGGCTTGTCTACTCATAAATGCAAAATAAAGAAAAATGGGTCACACCGTTAGCCATTTGTGCCTCCTAATGATCAATTTGTAGACATAGTATCACCTGCTAGAGTAACTTCTTGAATCGGTGCCTCCTTTTGCCACTTGGACTATTTACCTGTTCCTACACTTGGCTCTTTTCTCTCTTTATTCTCTGGGCTCTTTGTTGGTGCTCAAATGGCTACTTCTCTGTTGTAAAAATGACGTTCACAGACCTATCATCATTTGAAAAACAATGGCTAATCTATCCTCTTAAATTTGACGACTTCTGGGACGTCACCATCCTTAGCAAATTTCTTCGAGCCTTTTCCTTTGAATCGTCCTTTGTTTTAGACCCTTTCGAAGGGGAAGTGTCCCTTCGGCTCTGGAGAGAAGCCCTTTATTTGGTTGGCTGAGAGCCCCCCGCAAGGGCACCTACCCTTTGGCGGCCTTTTATCCCTTCGGCCTTTTCTGCGGGCTTTTTTCTCACAAACAAAAAGTTTGCAAGAATTGGCCGCTTTGAGTTCCCCGGGTCCTTTTGAGCTTGCGGCCTTCCTCCGAATTCCTTCGGATTTTTTGTCCGAAGGAATTCCTTCAGGCAAAAAGTTTGAAAAGAATTCAAAGCCTTAAGACTTTCTGCGTGTTTTTGAAATCCTTCGACAACCTTCGAAGTGCTCCCTGCCCTCCGCAAGGGCTTTTAAACTCAGAACTACCCTCTGAAAGGGCACTTGCCCTTCAGGAGGCTTGAACCTTTCATGTTGAACTGCTCCTTTGAACCAACCATTGAACCAATCCATTGAACCGGTTCAACGGTTCAAACATTTGTTAAAACAAGGCATCAAACCATTTGATTGAACCTATCGATGAACTTTGCATTGAGCTTTGCGTTGAATTTTGCCAATGAACTGTAAGATTGAACCAAGCCGATGAACTGAAACATTGAACCAAGGCGTTGAACCAAGGCATTGAACCGGTTCAATGGTTCAACGGTGCTAACTCTTGGAAAGATTATGTCATTAAACCACTCTTCCAACCTTAAGGAAAAGTGTCTTTGAACCATTTTAGCTCTCTTTCCTTATGAATTTCTTCAGACAAGAGTCTGAAGAAGCTTTGTAAAACCTTGCACTCTTTGAATTGGTTCTTCATCTGCCAAAAGACTACACCTATAGAGTTTGTAGAAATCCTGTGAAGTCCGTAGAAATGGACTTGTAGAGTTCGTAGAAATTGCAAGACTCATGCAAAATCAAAAATATTGGCTCAGAACAGCAAGAAAAAAAATGGGGACCAATTTTTTGGCTTGTTGGGCAAAAAATGGTCAACAAATTGGTGACTCCCAAGCGAAGCATGCATGTTATACTTAAAAGCTAGTTGCCTCAAAATCCATTGGGCATAGAGTCAAATTGTAACTTAAAGATCAACAATAGCTTCGATAAATTCTAGAACCAATCACAAAGATTTACCTCAAAAGGAAACGAAAACACACACAAAGCTAAGAAAACTACTAACATGTGCAGAAAGCACTTAGGGAAAATAAGAGAAAAGCAAGGGAAATATATACATGATGAAAAGGGACTCAGTGGTAGTGTTAAGATGTATCCCATTAACTGAGATATACAGTTTTTCACCATCCAACCTGGAGAGTTGGAATGCATTATGTTGCTTGTACTGAGTGATTATGTATGGGCCACTCCATAGGGCATCAAACTTCACGTGCTTTCTAGGCTTAGCTCGGTCCTCATCCCATTTAAAAATAATGTCTCCTTCAGAGAAACCTTTTGATGAAGATTTATTGTCAAAGTGTCTCTTCAGTTGTTGTTGGCGGCTGGTCATATAAGCCATAGCCTGGTCCCTTGTCTCTTGGAGTTTCATCAACTCGCATAGCCTAACCTCCATGCTATTTCCTTCTTCTAATTATAGCTGGCGAGCGAGGTCCAAGGCTGGCAACTCAAGTGAAATGGGGAGCCTAGCTTCCCTTCCATAGACGAGCATGTATGGTGAGTTGCTAATTGCCCTCTTCGGGGTGACCCTATCTGCCCATAGGGCTGTTTTCAACATGACATGCCAAGTCCTTTGATTTTCCTCCATGGTTCGCTTGATGATCCTGATCAGGTTCTTATTTGTAGACTCAGCCAGTCCATTCCCTCATGGGTAGTAATTGGATGAAGTGCTGAGATATATACCATATCTCAGTGCCCATTCACTTGTTTTGGTTCCCATAAAAGCTAACACATTATCTGAGATTATGGCTGTTGGAACCCCAAATCTTGTCACCAAGTCCTCATAAAAATCCAGGACCGCACTTTCATTGGCCTCCCTCAGAGCAACAGCCTCTACCCATCTTGTGAAATAATTTGTGGCAGTCAGGACCCACTTGTGTCCAGCACTAGAGGGAGGATTAATCATCCGTATGAAGTCTGGGCCCCATTGCATGAATGGTTGCTCCACCTGAATAGGATGTAAAGGCATGGCAGCTAACTGTTGCTTCCCATCAAAAAGTGTGCACTTTTGGCACTTTCATACCCAGGCATGGGTGTCCCTGAAAAGAGTAGGCTAGAAATAGCCAGCTCTCATTATTCTTACTGTAGTAGCCCTAAGAGCAAAATGACCACCAACTGGCCCATCATGGAACTCAGACATCACCTTGTCGACATGATCTGTGTCTAAACATCTTAAAAGGACTCTTGAGAGATCCTTTCTAAACAACACTTCATCAATCAGGACATAAGGGAGACACTGGAGTCTGAAATATCTCCTCTTGGTCCTATCAAGGCCCTGCGGGCACTCACCAGTGAGAAGAAAATGCCTCACGTCTGATGTCCAATCCTTCATGACAGCTGGTTCTTCTATTGTAGCTGCATCATGGATTAGCAGATTATCCTCCTTTTGCTGCTTAAAGTTTGTAGCAAGGTGTTCACACAGGGCTCTCCCTCTTACCAGTTTGGTGATCTTGATATCTACATCATATTCCATCACCTTAGTGATTCACCCTGCTCTCTTCTCATTTAGGTCTCGGTTGATCAAGAAATACTTGATGTCGAGATGTGGAACCATGAGGTGGATTCTGCTATTGGACAACATGTGTCTGAATTTCTTCAGACTTCGTATGACCACCGAGACTTGCTTTTCCACATATGTGTATCTGACTTCAAAATCTCCTAGACCTTGGTTAGAAAATGCAATTGGTTGCTCAAGGTTATCATCACTTGCCTGGGTAAGCATGGTGGAGATTACCTCTTCATTGCCGAAGGTGTAGAGGTTGAAATCTTTGGTGATGTTAGGGCTGATCAAAGTGGGAGCCCAGGCTATGGCCTGCTTGATTTCCTCAAAACTGTCCTTTCTTTGTACTGTCCATGTGAACTCTTCACCCTTCCTCAACATAGAGGTCAAAGGCTTGACCATCTCCACAAAATTCGAGATCAATCTTCATATGAAATTTATCTTGCCGAAGAAGCTTTGTAGGCCTTTCTTGTGCTTAGGCAAGGACAGCTCCAGGATGGAGCGAACTCTTTCTGGGTCAATAGTCAGGCCTTCCGAAGAAATAATGTGACCAAGGAGCTTTCCCTCGTGGATAGCGAACATGAATTTCTTAGGATTGAGAGAGATACCAAACTCTCTACACCTCTCAAAGATTTGCCTGAGGTGTTTCATGTGTTGGCTCGCTTCCTTGGAGAAAACTATCACATCATCAAGATATACCAGCACAGTATTATTTATTAGGCCTTGAAAGGCCATGTTCATGGCTCATTAGAAAGTGGCACCAGCATTAGACAGTTCAAAAGGCATTTTCCTGTAAACAAACGTTCCCCATTTGGTTATGAAGGCTGTCTTCTGCTGGTCATAGTCTTGCACCAAAATCTGGTTGTATCCTGAATACCCATCCAGGAGGGAGAAACATTCATTGCTTGTCACTATTTGAAGGATTTGCTCCATGTTTGGGAGAGGATAATGGTCTTTCAAAGAGACTCTGTTGAGGTCTCTAAAATCGACGCACAGTCTGATCTCCCCATTCTTTTTCCAGACAGGAACAAGATTGGCCAGCCAAGAAGAGTGTTTGATTGGAAATATTATCCTAGACTCAATCGATTTGGTGAGCTCCTTGCGCATTAGAGGCTCAATCATTAGGTTGATAGGCCTTTGTTTCTGCTTGATTGGTTTGACACCTTCTTCTAGCTCAATGGTATGCTGGGCCAAACTTGGGTCAAAACCCTTCAAATCACTATACTCCCAAGTGAAGATATCGGCAAATTCTTGGCACAACAAGATGAAGGCCTGCCTTTCACGGTCCATGCACACTTTCCCAAGTGCAAGCAGCTTGTCCTTGAATATTTCCACCTTCTCATGGTGCTCCTCCTTTGTTTCAATACATGCCTTGTCGCTTCTCAATTGGTCATCTCCATTGAAGATACTCTCTAGAGTGACCAAACCCTTGGGCAGCTTATTGTTCTTCAGCTGAACAATTTGGCTACCATATTGCTGTTGTAGCTTAACCTAGTTTTTTGTAGCAAACTCAGCTTCTTCCTACAAGAACAGTGTTATTTACTGATCGTTGTTGAAGACTTGCCAGTTGGTGATGTTGTCAGGTACAGAGGGCTGGATCACTACCTTCAAGTGATGTGAACTGTGCTCTCGGCCTATTTCTTAAGGGATATCAAACTGGGCACCAACTGATGCCAGCCTATCTGCTTGCTTGTTCCATTCTCTAGGAATGGAGGTAATATTGAAAGCAAAGAAAATTTCCACTAAGTCCCATACCCTATGCTTGTAGGACTTCATTAGAGAATTCTTCGTCAAATTCTGGCCTCTTACCTGGTTGACAATCAGCTCACTGTCACCAAACACTTGCAGCTCTTTGATTCCTCTTTTCCTCGCCCACTCCAAATCATGGATGAGGGATTCATATTCTGCAATATTGCATGTGCAAAAAAATTGGAAATGGAAGGCTAAAAAATACCTCTCTTTTGAAGGAGAGACCAACACCACTCCACCACTAGCTCCCAACTTACTTTTTGAACCGTCAAAGAACAACTGCCATAGACCTAAGCTTTCCTAGCTGGCTTTTATCAAATTTAGTATAGAATTACCCTCTTCATGCATGCAATAAATTCCAAGGCCCACCTCTTCTATGAATTTGTAAGGATCATGCTCAAAGTTGTCACTTCCCCATTCATCTAAGAGTAGGTTGACAACTCCTTCAAGGGCAGAGGATGGAGATTGGTCTACTTGGAACTCTTCCTGATCAATGGAGTAGCTGACATTTGCTGCCTTGAGTGAGTAAGGTTCCAGATGATCTCTGTGGAGTGGCTCAGATTCAATCTTGACTTTAGTCCCATACTTGGTTCTAAAAACTAGATAAGACCAATTTGTTGCTAAGTAGCTGCCTATCTTGGATGTAAAATCCCTGGATAAGCACATGGCAAAGTAGGGAGGGACATATGCCACTACCACATCATGAGGAACTGAGAAAGTTGGGCAAGCATGTAGCATCAAGCTCAAATCTCTTACCACCCCAATTGTCTTTGCTAGGGTTCCTTCTAGCTGCAGGACTCCTTTGGTCATTCCTTCATATTTCAAGCCTAGCTTGTCAGCTATACATTTGAGCATTGCCGAGGTGCTTGCTCCACTGTCAATGATGCAATTGTGCACCAAGAAATCTCCTATGACCAAGGACACATAAAAAGGAGGAACCTTTTCTTATTTTCGGGCCTGACCTGAGGTGGAAGGCTATCCATTCATCATCAAAACATTATCAACTTTTGCTGGGACAACTTGTTCATCTAGCTCATGCAATTTCTTTTGCAACATGTCCTTTTGCCCTGGTATTGACAACAAATCCCACAAGGAGATGTTTATGTCCAACTTCTTCATCTAGTCAACCACATTGACTCGAGGGTTGACATCTTTCAAAATTTCTTTGAAATTATTTACAGCCTGAGGTGCAGGCTGAGGAGCTGAAGGTACAATCGATGGTCTGAAACATGGGACTTTTTGATTTGCCTGTGATGAAGAAGGTGTTGCTGACGTTTGGGTAGTAGCTTGAGCTTCTTCCATTTCTCTCCTTTTGAATCTTGTGTTGGCTGCAACACAGTCAGCCTGATTGTCTGCAACACCCACATAATTAACTGAATAGAATTCACCTTCCAAATGATTCATGAGAGTAGAATCAGGCTGGGTTTGGCTGCTGCTCATGTTGGGTTGCATTGGAGCCTCAAAACCTTGGGAATGGGTGGCTACCTAATTTTATTGCACATTTGGGTAATAACCCATCATTTTATTTGTATAAACAGCCTGCTCCTGACCATATCCCATGGTTGAACAACTTGGTTGTTCTTGCACCAGATTGTTTTGAACAGGCACCATAACCTTAGATGATGAAGGGGCGCCTAGGTTGTAGCCTTGAAAGGGTTTGGTCTGAGTAAGCTGACCCTGTCTTTGATTATAATTTTGGAAAGGGGGTCTAAGAGCTTGACCATACTGTTGGTATCCTTGATTTGGTCGGTTGCTTTGAGCTTGCTGCCTTTTAAGAGCCACAAGTTCATTTGACATACTTTGCAATAGACTCTTAACTTCATGAAGTTCATTGGATGGAGTAGCAGCTAGCTTTTCTATGCTAGGCAGAAGAGCTAAGGTGGGAGCAGCGGTCTGGATTGGAGGCAACATTTCAGGAAAAAGTGGCATATAGGGTCTAGGAGCTATCTTTCCAACCTGCACCAAGCAATTTTTAGCTGCTATAGCTATGTCATAGGTGGCAGGCAGCACATGTCCTCCCATGGATTGTATCATAATAGTGATATCACTGTTCAACGCTCTTAAGTAATACAGGAAAGCATAGCTAGGAGTAGGTTTTACTAAAATGGGGATTCTAACCCATGTCTTCTGAAATTGAGCGTTGAAATCCTACATGTATTCATGTGGGGCTCTTTTCATGGTAGTCAGTTGCTCGACAAGTGAGAGGTGATCGCTCTTTTCCCCAAAATGGTCCGTCAAGTGAGAGCCTAATTCATTCTAGGAACTGATTGAATTTATAGTCAAGGTCCCATACCAGTCAAGAGCTTTGCCCTTGAGAGACAATGCCAACAATCTGATTACAATATTTATGATGTGTTCGATGACTATAATGGGCCCCTCTCCATCAAAGGAAGGCACACTTTTGAGGGCTACTCCTGGAATTGGGTCATAGCGCTAGAGATTCAAGGGGCTCTGACCATGAAAAGTCACAAAAGGTAGTGCCATAGCTATGACGGGATGTAACTGTGGCCTTGCTGCGTATGTGTTCTTTATAGCAGATTTGGGAAAGTGGTTTGCTAAATAAGGATTGGTCCTCTCAAATCTCAGTCACTTTGCTAAGTTCAAAGGCAATTCAATAAATTTGAAAGGGACACCCTTAAAAGCAGACCGTGTGGTGACTTTAGGCATAAGAAGTCAGACTGTTCTTTGATTAGAAAATGAAGTTCTTACAAGTGGAGTCGCCATATGATGAAAATAGTTGATTTTGCAGTATCAGGACCAGCATCAATCCTGAAACTTTACTGAGTGTAAAGAATTGAGTCCCACCAAGCGTGCCAAAAATTGTTGACACAGTGGATTGCACTCGGGGCAAGAGGCTGAGCTCCTGCCTTCCACATGTCAAAATGGAAACTCCCCTCTCACTTGTGGGACTGGTGAAGTTGGAGGGGAGAGTCTCTAGGTAAGGGCTAGCTCCCTTTGATGCATCTGAGTTGTTCCAATAAGTGCTAATACATGTATATAGATATATAATGGGGGGGTGAAAAGGGAGAAGGATTACAGGAAAATAGAACCTACTCTAAAAGGGATGATGCACCAAATGATTTGACCTACTCACACTCACACTTGAAGATAGACAAACACATACGTACACTTCAAACTAGTAGAAGGACCAGGATACAAGAAGCTTAACAGGGAGGCTTTAATGGAATACACAGAAAATAGGGACTCACCATAGGTGCCGTGGAAAGGGCACACTATATAGTAGCTTCTTTTTGTCTCTGCACTTTCAGGTACAACTCTCCTTGTCACCTACATGAATGACACCTTATAGACACCAAGTGTGTTGGTGTTAACCCTGTGAAAGCATTAGGAAGCAATGACTAAACACAAAACCAACACTCAGACACACATAAAGATATCTAACCAGAATAGAGGTAAAATGCGTTTATTGATTTCAACGGAAAATTTGCCAGGGCTTCGCCTTACAAATATGAAAGATGCTTTTCCAAATGACAAGTCTACAATATATAGAGGAAGGAAGGAGGCCTTTTGGCACCCTTTTTACAAATGACCCATGTGCGCTTTGATCATTGGGAAGAGCAAGCCGCTTAAACATCATATGAGAAATTATGAGCCGCATCGTTTGTCTGCTTGCAACACTGCTCCTTCAAGGCGATTACGTGGCTTGTCTACTAATTAATGCAAAATGAAGAAAAATGGGTCGCATCGTTAGCCATTTGTGCCTCCTAATGATCAATTCGCGACACTGTATCACCTACAGGAGTAACTTCTTGAATCGGTGCCTCCCTTCGCCACTTGGACTATATGCTTTTTCCTACACTTGGCACTTTTCTCTCTTTGTTCTCTGGGCTCTTTGTTGGTGCTCAAACGGCTACTTCTCTATTGTAAAAATGACGTTCATGGACCCATCACCATTTGAAAAACAATGGCTAATCTATCCTCTTAAATTTGATGACTTCTGGGACGTCACCATCCTTGGCAAATTCCTTCAGGCCTTTTCCTTTGACTCATCCTTTGTTTCGGACCCTTTCGAAGGGGAAGTGTCCCTTCAGCTCTAGAGAGATGCCCTTCATTTGGCTGGCTAAGAACCCCCCGTAAGGGCACCTGCCCTTTGGCGGCCTTTTGTCCCTTCGGCCTTTTCTGTGGGCTTTTTTCCCACAGATAAAAAGTCCATGAGAATTGGCCGTTTTGAGTTCCCCGGGTCCTTTTGAGCTCGCGGCCTTCCTCTAAATTCCTTCAGACTTTTTGTTCGAAGGAATTCCTTTGAACAAAAAATCTGAAATGAATTCAAAGCCTTAAGACTTTCTGCGCGTTTTGAAATCCTTCTACTGCCTTCAAAGTGCTCCATGCCCTCCGCAAGGGCTTTTGAACTCAAAACTGCCCTCTGCAAGGGCACTTGCCCTTCAGGAGGCTTGAACCTTTCATGTTGAACTGCTCCTTTGAACCAACCATTGAACCAATCCATTGAACTGGTTCAATGGTTCAAACATTTGTTAAAACAAGGCATCGACCCGTTTGATTGAACCTGCCAATGAACTTTGCGTTGAACTTTGTCGATGAACTTTAAGATTAAACCAAAAATGTTGAACCAACGTATTGAACCAAGCTGATGAACCGAAACATTGAACCAAGGCGTTGAACCAAGGCATTGAACCGGTTCAATGGTTCAATGGTTCAACAATGCTAACTCTTGGAAAGATTATGTTGTTGAACCACTCTTCCAACCTTAAGGAAAAGTGTCTTTGAACCATTTTAGCTCTCTTTACTTATGAATTTCTTTAGACAAGAGTCTGAAGAAGCTTTGTAAAACCTTGCACTCTCTAAACTGGTTCTTCATCTGCCAAAAGACTACACTTGCAGAGTTCATAGAAATCCCTGTGAAGTCTGTAGAAATGGACCTGTAGAGTCCGTAGAAAACCTCACTGCTGAGTCCATAACAAAATCCAAGCTCTGTAGAGTCCGTAGAAATGAACCTGCAGAGTCCATAAAAGTTGCAAGACTCGTGAAAAATCAAAAGTACTGGCTCAGAATAGCATGAAAAAAAGGGGGACCGATTTTTTGGCCTATTGGGCAAAAAATGGTCAACAATTACCTCAACCATGAGCCTATTTTTCAAGAGCTGCCTATTGATAAGTCAATCTCTGAAGAGTTGTCTCTTGACCTATTTCCCATCTTGGATGAGTCTCACTTTGACAAACTACTTTTTGTGGAGCCCATTATGTAATCACAGGCTATTACTTGTCCAATACCAAATATTCAGCAAGACATCATTGTAACAGAGTACCCATTAGATGAAGAATCAGAGTTAAAGTCGGGTTTTACTCTTGGACTGACATCAGATTTAGCATCAAAATTTGAATCAACATCAGTCTCAACATCAGATTCAGAGTCCCTTGAGTTAGAATCAGATTCAAAAGAAGAATTTGTTTGTGGTTGTTACAACATTGGCCATGGATGCCTTGCAGATCAATTTGAATACATTTGTGATCCTTCTACAATTTTTGAGGATGACTACTTCAACTTCGACACAAGTTTTCTTAGCATCTTATATAAGGATTGTGCAGCCTCTACCCATTCCATTACCATTTCACAAGCCATTACCATCAACCAAAATAGCCATATTATTGACATTCCATCTCCCACAAGTGTTGATTGGGATCAACAGAATCACACTTTGTTGAATTGCATCCATGGTGACATAACAGATGAAGAACAGCAAGGAGGCCAAGACCACATTCATATAGTAGAAGAACACTTTCCTAGTGAAACCATTTCAAAGGCGCTAGGGGACAATCCAAGTTAGAACTTAGCATCTTCTAGTGAAACTTTTTCTGAAGTGCTAGAAAAATTAGTGAAACTTTCTCAGAGGTGCTACGAGATAATCAAGACAATTTCATTGGTGAAAACCTTTTTGAGGCACCAATAGCTGAGCATAAAAGTTTTTCACTACTTGATGAAGATAAAATCAAAGATCAAATTAAAATATCTTCCTATCTAAATCCTAATCAGATGGTAGCTACTCTCAAGATCAAACAACAAAAGAATCTAGTGGTCCTATTAAGAGAACAAGTCTTTGACCCTGTCACAACCAAAGTTATGTTGAATCTGGCATCAACAACATTATGTGTGACTAAAAGTCTCAATCTTCATTTGTTTCCCCACCATTTCACATTTAATTATCATCAACCATTCCATTTCACAAACAAACCTACCATCCATTATTTGTCTTTGTTTACCATCCACAACCACGCTTTCCTTTGCAGAGGTTACAAGGATACCTTGTCTCGATGTTTGAAAGAATCAAAATTAATGACCAGTGAAGATCACAACAACATTCTCGGCATCCAAATTTTTAAGTCATTTTTGATAGAGTAGTTATTTAGACGAGGTGTGGGATATCAATTAACATGATCAAGTATTTTGTTTGTATAATTTATTGATTAGGATGTGCATCTCCATCCCAACAGGAATAACAAGAATAAAAAACCACATCCAGGGCAACAACATGTACCATACCATTTCACATTATCGTGCCATTACCATTGTTACATATCCTTTTACCATTGTCGAAGATCCCAGCCATCACCCCAACACTTGGAGGCAATCCTCTTACCATTTTAACCCAATTATCAAAACATCATTATCCTAAGCAAGATCATACCATCCTATCATTCCATTCCTATCTAGACCAAACCCTATTTTTAGTCATCCTACCCAATCTTATTTTGATCTTGGTTCCTTTGGTTCTTCCTACACTTTTTGTGAGAGGGTTTCGATCAAATTTCAATAATCAATCCAATTCGTGTTTCAAATGATAGTTTATGAAAGTAGCGTGACAGTTGATCTAGCAAGATATCTTTCATCTTATTAAGTTTGTTTATGTGAGCCTAATTATAATCGCATATGGGAAAATTAGTGTTTCACCAGACTTGATACTAATTATAACCACCTATGGGCAAATTTTTATCATTGACCTATGTCATTGTATTCTAGTTATAATTGCCTATGGGCAAATTAGGGGAAACACTTGCTTATCATGCATTACCATATCACCTTGCCATCACTGTTTTCATTTGATTGGTCGTTTGCTAGATTTGAGAACTTGTTGGGACCTAGTTGGTTTTTCTTCACCTTTTGTGTGGATGAAATTACTATGACTTAAGGTCATTTCAGGACTATGTGGGTCATGCTCAATTCATGTTGAGGTCACCTCAGTCCCCCTTTCCATATGCTCTCATCATATTTTGAGTAGGTATCTTGTCATTCTTTGACGAGTTAAGATACTTTAAAATTCCAAAAAACATTCATAACATTTCAAAAATCTAAAAACATTTGTCTTGTCTAAGCCTAGTCAGTTATCCTCGATTCGCCTTATTAGGGCATTGTCATTGTTAGGATGTTTTCTTTTGATTTTTTTTTCAAGCTTTCTATTTATTTGTTTATTTCAAGTTATTTGTTTCTTTATTTTTTTGTTTGTTTGTTTATTCACTTGCCTATTTGTTTGCTTTCAACACTGTTGCCTCAACTTGATCTATATGTACGCATTGGGTGATTCTTGCAAACATTATTCTTGAGTCTATCCATATTCACACGTCAACATTATCATTATGGTTTTTATCATTGGTACATTATTTTCAAGTGTATTGGATATCAAGGTCAGTGTTTATGCTTATTTTGGCCAAGTCTTCATGGTGTTTTATCATGAAGCCTACCACCACATTGTACAACAAAAATCAATTTCAAAAAGGTCTATAATCAATGGAGCTACAAAAGTTTCTCCTTGACACCTTGGCAAATCCTTCCATCCCACATTTGATCAAATTAACCCATTGGCCATTCTAGTTGTATCATTGCTAATCATGATGAACATCTCCTCATTGGTAGTACAATTGAATCATTCACACTAATCAATCTTATTCCTCCATCCATCTCTTTCATCACTTTGTGCCCACTCATATTTAATCTATATTTCAGGTTATATCCTTGAGTTATGTTTGCTAATCAGCGCTAACTAGGGCACAACCATCAATTTTATCCAATTCAGGTCGTCTTAATGATTATAACCACCTATGGGCAAATCATTATTTCAACTTTTATCCCTGATTATAATCACCTTTGGGCAAATCAACATTATTTTTACATCAATGCATGCAAGCATTTTATCATTTGGATTAATCTTAACCATGGGTTAATTCCACCTTTCTTCTTGCTTCTTTTCGAAAGATCATCCATAAACAAATGTGACGACCACTCCCTCAAGGGGGCATAATCATAGGCTTCCCAAAACCATTTGGAGCTTTGTTCTTTAACCATCATCTTCTTTTCGGCATATATGCCATCTCTCATTATTTGAGAAGACATTGCTTTTCCTATAATTTGCAACATCTTCTCAAACAGGGGCAAACTGTAGACACCTAAAATTTGGCCACCAATGACCTCCAACCAGGCTTTTGACCAATTTCTACCTAAAATGCACAATTTGGCCTAAAAACACTAAAACACACTAAATGATGTGAAACTGACATATTCAAGTGCTAATTTTGGCTAGGGTATCATTAAATGGGGCAATGCAATTTGTGGGCCAACTAACTTTGGTTAGATCATTTCGAGTCAAAATGCCAATTTTGCACTTAGGTGCTCTGGATTGCTCTTTCCTATTAAATCTCTTGCATGAGACACGTGCCTTTGTTATTTGTTGTTAATAACATCTTAAATGGGAATACAGATCCAACGTATCTGACATAGCCTTCGAATTCCAATCTAGTCAAATTTTGGACCAATAACAAGGCATTATGATCAATTTGAGTAATTTGTGCATAAAGTGCTTAAGCATGCTTAAGAGCTAATTAATCCAAATCAAGGCCTAATTAATAATTCTATGGAAACTTCTTGAATACTTGTTTTTATAAATGAGTATTGAATATCTGCATGAGTAGGTGACCTCATTTCTTGGGAAGACATCTCTAGGCCATAAATGCCACATATATTAGGATTCATGCCTCCCATACCTCATCAAAGCCCTCCATACCTCTTAATTGCTTCTCTATCACAAATATTAATGAGCCTATTTATTAACTTTAATTACATAATTGAATTAATCCTCAACCACACATCTCAATCTGAAGATGGATAGTTTAGGTTGATTATAGACATTCTCAAAAATCTATAAATAAGAGGCCTTACTACATCATTTATAAGACTTGATAATTCAAAGTTATAATGCACGAATGATTCCAAAAACTTTAAGCAACTAGTGTTACCATGCCAAATTGATTCCAAGCCAAGCCAAGCCACAAGCCAAAGGTGCTAAGGAGAGATGGAGGTAGCCAAGTTTCCAATGCCAAGGACTTCATGAGCACAAGCCGAGAAAGCCACCACTACAAAGCAATTTGGAGCATCCAAGGAAGGTGAATGAATTCTTGCGTTTTATTCCTTAATTTTTAGTTGTGTTTGTCATTTGTTTTTGTTAACTAAGCTCTCCCTAGTGTCTAGGCCTAGATATGTTATGGTATTAGTGTGTTTCTTTCATTTTTTTTCATTTTGGAACTAACATCATACTAACCATCATCTCTTGAGTCAAATTCATAGATCACAACAACGATATATAATATTTTTTTAAAAGAAAAATTAAAAAAATATGTATTTAAACTATTGGTTAAAATACATTGACAAGACTAATTTCATGGTTAAATTCAACTATTTTTCTTCAAAAAATGAAAAAATTATCGCCATCAATCTTATTGACACATCACATTCCACAACTGTAACAATATTTATATTTGATATGAAAAATTAACTGTCATTGCATGCAATTATTTTAATTTAGTTTTATATGTTGTGGACAAATGTTCGTGTAACTAAAACTTGGTTCCTACTCAAGGACTACATTTGATGGTTGTATAGTTGTCTGTTGTGATGACAATGGCATTTTTTGATTAAAATATCATTTAAAGAGTAGAAGCATGTTGTGTCAGTTAAGTTTTTACATGAACAATACACAATGACATTTCCATAGTTGAAAAGGTGTACTTCAATAGGGACTTTATATTTAAATATTTTCTTACTATGAATTAATGTCAGGTTGCACACATTAAACATTCTTGCAATTCGTATCACTGTGGCTTTATGAATATGTGATCAGGGAAAAAAATTTCTCCATGACTTTATTCAGAGTCAAGATTTTTGACCATCCATGTGTCTTAATCATGCATCTTCATGGTCACAGGATTATGGAGTTCACCCTTTGCCTTCAACTGTTTCATGTGGAATTTGTGGATGCATTGAATTCACAGTCCCGCTTATATCTTTGTTGAGGTCTGAATGCTACATCTTACATGTGTTGTGATCACATGGTGAAATCCTATGTACCATTTTTCCTCCTAGATCAAAGTCTTATTTGCATTTTCACCTTCATCGTGTCCACTTCAAGAGATACATGTGGCAATATGTCATTGATTTGCAATCAATGTGCAAAGATGACCACAATTCAAATATTGCACGGCATAAAACCTGTTTTCACTTTAAAGTTTAAGTTATGCTTTGAGAACTTTGTGTCTCAATGATCTCATATGCTCACATGATGATTTCCACATGTTTCCTATTTATACCACAAGATTTAATATATGTTTCGAAGTCCCCATGATGTCATCATCATCTGACTGCATTCTGACTGCCATGTTTTTTGCTTTTGATATTGCAAGTTTTAGTAAAATATTACAAACATTTATTTATTGTGTATAGGGGAAAGCATATGCACATGAATTTAAACTAGATTTGAAATTTCAACGGATCCATAGAGTTTCGCTAAGACCACCTTAAAAATAAAAGAAGTCTTTGTGATCCTGTAACTCCATGGACTTGAAATGATTACCATGTGTTCTCTTTTGATGCCACAAACTTTTAATTAATATTTGTGTTTTATTAATGTTATGAATATAATTACAATATAGTTATTTATTCAATGTAGGGAAGACACATATGTAAAGGAAATATAAAGCAAATATCTAAAGTTTCAATATATGTGCAAACTAAGAAGAACGTCATTTGAGAGCTAAGAATACTCTATGACTGCAAAGTAATTAGAAGTTTCCACATGCATTTAAAGTAGGGGGCGTGGACTATGTACATTATTTACCCTTCAAAATTTGGACATTATAACTTTAGTGATCTATCAATCTTAACCATCCACATGTCATAATCATGTGACTTTGAGGTCATGGATTGCCTTGTTCACTTTTGATATTTATTTTCTTCTTTGTATATGCGTTAGATCTTTGAATCAAAATTGATATTTGCTTAGGTTTAAGTGTCTTTCATATCCACATATGTTGCAACCACATGTTGAAATCCATCACAATGTGTCCTCGTTCTATTTTAAGTATTCATTGTCCTTTGCTTTTATTGTGTCTACTTAGTGAAGCACATGGTAGTTTCTGATTGTCTTGCAATCACAAGGTCACATGGTCTCCAAGTCTTCAAATTCATTTGTTTGCAGTTCATGAATATGTTGAACTTTCAATTTTGTTGTACATTTCCTTAGTATCCACAACTTTTCCTTTCCACATGGCAATCATAATGCAGTCACATGTTGTCTCTTGGTTTTCAAATAGTTTGCCTCAAAGTTTGCAAATACATTGAGTATATATTTCCACTTTATATCACTTCACACCCACACCCATTTCCCTACACACTGAATAAACATGTCACACTCATATATATATATATATATATATATATATATATATATATATATATATATATAACACGCATATCTATTTAATGAAATCTGCAAAATCATAAGAAAACACATGACAAACATTGTGAGGCCACAGAGTCACAGAGACCTAAAATGTCTCTTTTATTGTCAAGGTTACCTTATGAACTATGCCAATCCATTAAAACTTTAAATCCATCCTATTTCTACATGCATCCATAACTTTTCCTACACGCATCACATACAACATACCCGTGATCACAATTTTTTTTAAATTACATAGTACACGCACAACATTTTAACAAGACATGAGATATCAAAAGAAGACATATGGCAATCAGAATGTAATCATAGAATCACGACATTCAAAACATAACTTTACTCATCAAAATGAAAAGAGGCATTTGCAAACATGTTCTTTTTTGAAACTTATTTTAAACTATGACCATGTCCCCTTGATACGAGGGTCACAAGGGGCTTAAAGTGCAGTTTTAAACTTTGAAATTTTTTGTATGCATCGTGGATAATCAAGTGTGGTGTGAACCTTTAACTTAGGTTATGTGAATGTGGTTATGATTAATAATTTTTTTTACAAGAATACATATAAAATTATTATGTGGTCAATTAATGTGATCTAACCAATCTAACATTTGGTCCGCTTGTCGTGGAGTAGCAAAATTAATCTTTACTACGGAAGTAGTCTCCTATAGAACCTGCAGATACATTTAATTTTTTAATTCACCTTTACTTACGCTCAAGTGCAGATGCTTTTAACCATATTAATAAAGCACACATAATACTTTAATAAAATCTGTGACATAAAGAAAACACGTGAATATTAACTTTACAATATATCTAAAGAGACCTTGAATTTCTCATCGAACATTACACGTGTATTGTGTATGCCATTGCAAATCAAAACTACTTTTTTGATAGAGTTCTAATCATGTTTGAAAGCTCTTTCTCTCTTCAAATTAATACCATACATTTTTTAAAGAGGAGGGATAAAATTGCATCACGATTTTTTTGATTAAAAACTAGTTCTTAATTTCAAAATATCAAAAAAAATAGAGTGATGTGAAACAAGAAGATGGACGATAAACATAACTAAAAATAATTACACTGATAGGTGTTCCTTACAATGACATGAATGGGTTACCAATTAATTAATTGGACGCTGGCTTAATAAAATAATTTAACATGGTGAAGTGTGGAAGAGTGTAATTAATAAATAATTAAAAGCTGACTTTTCATTATATATTTATCTTGCTGGAATATATGGTAGGTGAATTATATTTGTTATTGTAGAAATTTTATTTAATTTAAAATTAAAAAAAATTATTTATTTATTTGCCATATTGAAATATGATATGTAAATTATATTTATTCTGGTTGTGATTTATTTTAAAATAAAAAAAATAATTTATCTATTTTATATTTGTTATTATGGTAAATTTTTTTACTTTAAATATATGATATGTGAATTATATTTGTTATAGTAGAAATTTTACTTACTTTAAAATAAAAGAATTGATTTATTTACACCATAGGTTAATTATATTTGTTATTACTGGTAATTTTATTTACTTTAAAATTTAAAAAAATATTTATTTATTTTATATTTATTATTGTAGTAATTTTATTTACTTTAAAATATATTTTTTTAATTTATTTACCAATTTGGAATATACCATAAGTGAATTATATTTATTATTACAGTAATTTTATTTATTTAAAATAAAATAAAATAATTTATTTTATATTTGTTATTATGATAATTTTATTTACTTTAAAATTAAAAAAAATATATATATTTATTTAAATTTGTAAGTATTTAATTTATGTAAATCTATATTATAAAAAACAAAAAAAATCAAAGAAGATAACTAGGTCCAAAATATCTTATAAAATGGTATAGCATAATACAAACAATCACAATCATAATGAACTTCATTCAATCTATCACTTATTTTATATTTAATGTTCTATCTTTTTTCCTTATTAATTGAGGGATGTTGGATTTAATATCTAAGAAAATGAAAACGAAATGCTTGATTTATTGGATATCAAGACTTCATTCAAGAGATGACATCATCGTTTTAATTTTTAAAAGGACAAATATTTGACATTAAAAATAAGATGAAAATATAAAATTAATAATAATTTAAATTATATAAGATAACAAATATTTGATATTAAAAATGATACAATAGAATATAACCAACATACATATTTTAGATAAATCTATGTAAAATACATCGATAAATATCATTTTCGAAGTATTCATAATTCAATATGATATAGGTGCTTCGAAAATGATATTATCGATGTATTTTACATAGATTTATCTAATATATGTATGTTAGTTATATTCATGTATTTTATATAAATCTATGTAAAATACATCGATAGATATCATTTTCGAGGCACCTATATCATATTGAATTATGAATACTTCGACAATGATATCTATCGATATATTTTACATAGATTTATCTAAACCATATATACTAATTAGATATTCATATTGATAAAAAAAAATTGACAGCGCAAAACCTACTATACATATCGATGACCTTTTCACCCACTCCTTTGAGGCACCTAATTACCTTGATGACATATTTATATGCTGATGACCTTGTTCTGATTGCTAAGTCCCCTCATGGATTGCAAGAGCACCTTGATGCCCTTGAGTTTTTCTGCGGAGATGTTGGTATGCAAGTCAATACCAGTACGACCAAAATCATGATTTTCGCCAACAAAAAGAAAAAGATCTAGCACATATTCCTCTTTGAGGGAAATAGTCTTGAAGAGGTAAATGAATACAAGTACCTCGCGTTTGACTTTAATAATATGCTTAACTGGAAGACTTGTAGAAAGAAAAGAACTTTAAGAGGTTGGAAAGCATGGTATGCCCTTCAAAATAGATGCAAAGGCGCTGAATTATGAGATTGAAAACTATTTAGACTCTTTTTGGACTATTGGTAATCTCGGTGGTGCTTTATGGGTGTGAGCTTTGGGCTAGCAACTTGCCAAAGTCCACGTGGAAGCAAATAGAGAGAATTCAAAAACACATGATCACCAACAAGTTCAAGGTAAAAGTTTCAACTCCATATGAGATCTTGTTCGTTGAAACATGGACTATTCCGTTGGAAGCCATGTCAATGGTGCGTATCCTAAGATATTTCAAAAGAATTGAGTAGCTGGAAACAAGTAGGTGGCCTAAGGTAGTTTTCAATGAGGTGCCTAGCAAAAGAAAGAAGTATTGGATGAAGCAAAACAACAAGTAGACGATCAAGTGGAATATCTATTTGAACGCTTGTCCTACTGATAACAAAGATATAAAAGCTTTTGTCATAGATAAATTCCGCAAGTCTATGTGGGGTGGTATGCTAGGGAGAAAGAAGAATTATTACCTCGAGGTGTTCAACTCCACATGTGATCATCAACAAAAGGGTTATATTGGGGCAAATATCTCTTGGAGAGCTAAGACTTTGATTGCTCAGCATATAACTAATTCCCATCAATTTCGAAGCAAAACATGTAGGTGAAAAAGGCTTAAAGAAACTTGGGAAGAGAGAGGATGTGAACTCTGCTATGCGGGAGCAATTGAATAAAAAAACACTTTATTTTAGATTGCGACACTTACACGGACATTAGGGCAAAATATGTGGACTTCCTAACAACAACTTCTTGGCATGGTCTATTTATAGAGGGGTCTTTGGAGAAAGTTGCGGAGCTTATTCTTTCTTTGAATAAAAGAAGAAATACAAGCAGAAACAAATTTGACTGCGTTGATTGTCTCATAGACTATTTATTTAGCCTCATGAAAGTTAAAATATCTTCTTATTCTTCTTCTTCTTCATATTGATAAGAAAAATTGACAACACAAAACTTACCATACAGAGCATGACTTTTTCACTCACTTCTTTAAAACACCTATTTACGATTATGCTAAATAAATTGACCACTCAAGAGCCTACCATACATTTAAATCACCATTTCAAAAAAAAAAAAAATCCCCAAAAACACAGGGTAAGGTTGTAAAGTCCAAAACAACCAATGCCCAAGTCAAACCAATGGCATAATGAAATGAGGTTTAATAACGTCCACGAAACCAAATAGTCTATGGGACCCAGTGTCAAGATCATTAGAGATTTTTCATATTTTTTTCGAAGTCATCTCGCCTCCTATAAATCTTTACCAACAGCCAGGCTGCGTTGTGTAGCCTCTCCTCCTCAAATAAGAGAACAATTCCTGTTAGAAATATTTCAAAATTGTCTTTCCGGATCTTGTCTAGATACTAATCCTAGTACCATGTTTGACAGTTATTTAAGCCTACTGTGCATTCCCTCCCTCCTTTTACACTGAATACATTAGAAACAATGGCCGCCTTAATTTGAAGGGAGTTCCCCGTAGTTACCCAACTCGATTAGTCAAGTCAAGCTCTACGACAACAGAAGCCTGATTAGTATAACAAGATATATTTTACCAATACCCAATTTGTTATTTTGGCTGTAGGTAGGAGTAAGTACGTCAGGTTAGGTAAAGATGATCTGCAAGTGAAACAATCCATGGCGTCAGAAAATGGGCGGATTCTGTTGTCCATAAATCTCGTCAAAAGTCGGCTCGCTGGGGTTTTACTAGGATAATCCGCTGCTTTTTTTTGTATACTATATGCAATTAGATTTGACAGATTTTTCATTGCGTATACTTCATCGAATCGGGTCTGTATAGAGGGCAGGCATTTTGGGGTTTTATGGTTTGAGCCGTCAAAATGGTTACGATTCCTTATTTCACAGCTCTCACCACTTATTTTAGTTATGGATTGCTCTTTGTTTTCGGTCATCTCCGAGACTTCTTCAGAAGCTTCTGCAAATCTGATCAGAGCACCCCAGAGGTACTTGTTCTGTTATTGTTTATTTCATGATATTTCAACTGATCGGTTGTTGTATTATAAAATTTCTACTAGATTTCGCATTATGACCCAAGGATCCACTTTTCCATTATTATAGACGGCTTTTCCTTTTTGGGTTTCCGGTATTCTCTGATAATATCCTTGTGCTGAAAAAATTAATTTATTGAAGATCATAATTTGTAATCCTATGATGAGATCCTATGATCATAGTTGGATGTCCTGTCAAAGAAATAAATCTAGGAAAACTAACCCAAGAAGAGAGTTTGCATCCCTTTTTAAAGAATTTAGTCTAGTCATTCATAATTTTTTAAAACTTAAAAAGTCGGAGACAAACCTGCTCATGTTGTCTTCTTTGTCCAGTTAAAATGAAATTTAAAAGAAAATGACCCGTTAAAACATAGTTACCAGCAAACTCTATGAAATGAAATAAAATGGTTTGAATTACGTTCATGAGACTAAACAGTCTATGGGACCACTGATATCTTTTAGAACGCTGCTCCACTTTTTGTTGAACTGGGTTAGCATCTCCCCCAATTTTTTAAATCTTTTTTCCTCAAATACATCTACCATGCAGCCAACTCTTAAATTTTTCACATATTTGGCTTAGAATGTTTGTGTACTGAGGACACTCAAGGATGAAGTGCTCTTTCATTTTAACTGCCCCTTTAATGCAAAAAAACACAAACCCTCTTGTCCCATTGCTCTGCAGGAGTTGTCCATCTCCCTATCTCGCATTGAAGTCTATGAGAGCCAGTTCTTAATTGAGCAATGAGGATCTTTTCCCTCCAACTGATTTCAGCCCCTATATATGTTTTTTCATCATGCTCGTAGGTTGGATTGAACATTGAAATATATTGTTGTCTTTTCTTGGTTGTCCTCTCCCTCTACATTACAGATCTGAATTTTTTGTTCACGTAATTTTTTGTCTTTGTTACAATATGGGCATTCAGTTAGGTTGATATCACATCTGTTCATCCACTTGTGATTCTGCTTTATCCAAGTGTTCTTCCTCCTGCATAGCTCTTCTTCTCTCGCTGACCTAGGCCATCTGTCGGTCTTCATGCTTTCCATTTTTTTCAAGTATCATAATTACCTGGTCATAGCGGTTGCCTCTAAAAGGAAAGTACCTGTTTCGACAAGAATGATTTCATAAGGGATTGAGTCCTTGATTCTGAAATTGTTTGTGATTTAATGCTTTTGAATATTTTCTATTTGCTTCTATTTCAAGCTCGTTGTTCCACTAACCCACACCACGCAACCATATAATACCACTGGCATGACAAGTAACCCAAATAAGACCTTGTGGTCTTTCAGTTCCATAACTCGGCATTCCTGCATCTGTTCTGAAGTGCATAGAAAGCTTTTCATTCCCATACTCCGGTCTGGTACAGAGACGAGGACCGCATCTGCATTCCCATACTCACATTTTCTGGGGAATACATTTTTATACAATACAGCCGTATCCTTATTTATTTACTCTTGTACCCTGCGTTTCTTTGCATGCAGTTCAGCATTCATGGTGCTTCTGTCGACCTAAGCTAGTGGTCCAAACTGGGGGTTAGCTAATTGTGTTTAAGGGGGTACTGCTGAGAAATTATAGGAGCTCATTACTGTGTATGGTCCCATGCACTTCCTAAATTTTCTCTGCTGGAACTGCTGTGAAAATTGAGGTTCCTGTGCAAGTGGTCCCATGGGTTATTTTACTATTTTAAATACTCAAAACAAAATATTGGAGGGAATGGCACAAGTATGCCGCGTGGCAAAAAAAAAACAGAAGAATTTTTAAGCAGGTAGAAATTTGTTTTTTGCCCCCTACCCCTTGCCTGGGCTGGAAAGTCATTTCCGTAGCAGCCACCACCTAGAAATTTCACGAAGTTTTTTTTTTAAGCGGCAATAATACATTTTCATTTTCATAGGACTGCATTTCCCAAATTTATAGGGGCAGTAGCCTCAGTATGGGACCCCTACCTAAGTTGCCTATAGGCTATGTCATTTCAATTGCAATTTATGTTTACATGGTTGGCACTTTTGGTTGCTTTGGTTTAGCTACAAGTTTCTATTTGCCAAGCATATGCCTTTTTTCTTATCAGCAAGCTTGTGGTTCAACCACAAGCTTTTATTTGTAAAGTCTGCCTTTTTCATATCGTGTAGGCTTTTGTTATCCTGTTTCTCAGGGTCAGCATTCTGAGCTAGCTTGACTAAAGTTTTAGTTAGGTTTGGGTTTTATGTATCACACAATTAATTATTGTCTTTTGTTGGTCAGGTTATGCAAATTTCGCACGATTTCTTATAATGTTAGCTATGATTTTATTTTTGCTTGGATCAGGGATATGCTCCACTCTGCAGGGACTTCGAAGACTTCTATACCCGTAGGCTGTATCACCGAATTCAGGTATTTTATACGTTTGGCATGTGGCCTACTCTGTAAGATGACCATTTTGAAGAAACATTGTTATATCTATAAGATGACCATTTTCATGAAATATCTACAAGATGACCATTTTCACGAAACACTGTTAAATCATTTCATCTCTCCTTTATGTTGTTGTTTAAATAAATCTGTACACAATAGGGATTGAGTATTTTACATGCTTAGACTTGTTTTCTGGTTTATCTTAATTGATTTCTTGTTCATATTGTACATATTTTATATGGATGCATAAAATTATAAATTTATAGAACACATTGGCCCTCTGGCACATATGCAATTGCCACTGTGCCTTTTCTTTGTGATATATCAAGTTATAAGCCTCAACTTTTTTGACCTCCATACAAATAATCTGTTTCATGTTTATAGATAACTATATTGTTTTGGAGACTATTACTTTTTGTGTCTTGAGCTTGAAAGACAATCGACTTTTTTCGAAGTTTGGGAGTCAGTGCTTGTTTATCTTTCGAAGCATCCATTTATGTTAATGATAATTGTTTGATTGTTAGTTAGGGTTATGGCAAGATCATAACCACCACATTAAATTAGTAAGAAGGCCAGGGAAAAATTGGTGTTATTGTCCGATGAAATTGAAGGTTCACTTAAGTAGCTGTGATGATCATCTGCAATCTCCTCTGTATGAAATGATCATTTTTTGGATAGGTAAGTATTGAGCATCTATTTATGGAGGCTCAACCCAGATATAAACAAGGTTTACATTGGATATTTAAGCTGCAAATGGAGGAAAAATGCAGCACTTACCACCAAATCATTGACATTTATAGTGGCACATAATCCATGAGCTGACTGTCAATTGAATCCAAAAATATTCTATAATCTTGCAGCTAGAGACCACCATATGAATAGAACCACAATCCATGCTATAGGAGCAGATGAATCCTAACATTTGCAGCCATATCCCAGGACTCAGGATCATAACCTATAAATCTTAATAACATCATTATCTTTCAAATTGGGATCAAGACTGTACATATCAACCAAACATAACTTATATGCCAAAATAGGGTTCCAGTTCGTACAACTGAAGGTTCCAGGATACCAAAGGAAACTTTGAACTTCATAATCACCATCACACCTCTTCAGAGCAGAAACCATACTGGATCCATCATTCTCAAAATATTTGAGCACAAGAGCTGGTTCTCCTGATTACGGTGAAAAATGTGAAGATGTTGCGTCATCTTGTTGATAAAGAACGTTGCACTCTCGGACAGTCTCTTGGTATTAACAATGAGTGGACTTTTTGATGAGGTGGAAAGGTTTGCTCCCATTGAATGCGAGGACTTCAGCAGCTAATAACTTAGATGCCATTTGCACTTCAATTATGCCTCACCTGTTACTTCAATCATGCATTACAATTTACAGAACCATAAAACACATTCACATGCAGAACTTAGAAGCATCAAAGATCTGTGGAACAAAACAGAACTAGAATTGTAACTCAGAATTGCATTATCGTAAAGTTTTATTAAAAAATATATGGGAATAGATGTGATAACTGGAAATAGATTACTGTACAACTTTTAAAATTTAAACCAAATTAATTTGGGCTCACATGTTTCAGTATTATACAATTCGATGCTTGGAAGAAATGGAAAGAAGGTTTGGAGGATGCAACGGTTTGTCTACCACTGTTCCAGATTCTTTGTGCCACCCTCAATTGCTGATGCTCACTGGGCAGGGGTATCTGGTGCTGGCACTGATTAGACACCAATGTTGGAATCTTTTTGTCTCAAGCTGTCACCTGGGTCAAGTTCCCACACCTCAAAACGGTTCATAAAGCTGAACAGTGAACCATCCATCATTTCTAGAAAAAACCCATCATTTCAAGAAAAAATGTCATTGAGTGCAATTTCCCCAGTCCTTTCCTGCCATATCCTCGAGATTGCCTGAGTACATTTTATTTACTTCTTTACAGGTGTTGAAGGATCTCTTAATCGAGTTTCTCCCCACATTGACATTTAAATCCACCCCAAAAATAGTGAGGCCATCAAAAAATTTGTTCTTACACAATAAGTAGTGAACAAATTTAATGTTGTTGAAAATCCTAGTCAGAGAACTGGTTTCTTTCACCAATGAGTCTAGTTGCGATTAGAGGGATCATTTGAAAATGCCTTCTAAGGATTCTTCTTCTACCTCAATGTTTGTAAACATGAGCTATGTCCAATTTAAGACCATGAATTAGAGCCTCAATCTCTGCCAGATTATTTGAGCTTCAACCTGGATCCAAGGCATAATCCAACTTTAGAATTCCTCTCTTGTCCCTGATAGCACTACCTCCTCCTACTGGTCCCAGGTTCCCCTTCAGGGTGCCATCAAAGTTCAGATTAAAGTACCGAGCACTAGCAATCCAGGACCCCTTACTGCATGCTGTTCTATTAGTTAGTCTCACTCATTTAGTGTTGAAGGGCTTCTCCCTTGATCATCTTTCCTTAGTGTCTGTCTCTTTTGACGGAATCTTGGCATATTGAATATTCAAAGCTTTTGCAGTTTCTGCTATTGCAGCCAAGATTTTATTGAGCAGGTTTTCAGGAATCAGGAATTTGTCATGAAAGATTTGTATGTTCCTTTCCAGTAATAGCTGCCAAGAGAACATAGCTGTGTGTCTAAGCCAAATGATATCAAGCAATATTCAAGAGTGGATCCAGTGGTACACAAGGGCTGAACAGATGAAAGAGCACAGCTGGAGACCTTACACAAACTCAGGATCATGCTTATAACCTGCCAAGAAAACGAGCGTTCAGTGATAATATGTAAAGCAGATTCTGACCTTACTTTGCATTGGGGGCATTAAGATGTGCCATGCCAGCCCCTTTTATGGAGTTGATCATGTGTTAAGATTTTAATGTGACAGGCAAGCCATAAGAAGGCTTTGGCTTTCAGCCATCCCGAGTTTCTCCAAAGTTTGTCACAGAATTTCTGACTTTGTTGAGAGTTCTTGACTTTATTGACTAACGAATGAGTTACTTGGGATTAAGCCTATTCGTTTAGACTCTAAAAATTCACCAAAAGCACTGTTATTTTAGTCTGCAGTGTTCCCACATGGTTTGATTTGCATTTGTTAAATGGCTTAGAGATTATTAGTTAGTTTTCATTTTCAAATCCAATAAAACTCTGGAAGGTGTTCTGAAAATGTTTCCAGAGGAGTGAAATATAATGAATGCTGTTTGCGAAATTGTTCATTGTAGCATTTCAGGGTTCTTTTCAATTGCTTTTTGAAGTGTTGAGGTTCTCAAATATGATTTTTTCATGCAGGACTGTTTCAACCGTCCTATTGCAAGTGCACCAGATGCTTGGATAGATGTGATTGAACGCTATTCAAATGACAACAACAAGACACTATTGTGGGTGATACTATGGGAACATCATTTTACTAATTTTAGAAATTAGGAGTGATATGAATTTTATTGAACAGCTTTCCATATTGTTGCACTGGCCATTTTAGAAATTAGTCTGTTGAGGGATATTTTTCACATTCAAGGGCTTAATTTAGTCAACCTGTTATATGAAACAGTCAAACTGGGAAGATAAATAGGTGCTTAAATCTTGGATCCTACAATTATCTTGGATTTGCCTCAGCAGATGAATACTGCACCCCACATGTGATTGAGTCATTGCATATATTTTCTCCGAGCACATGCAGCAGTCGTGTTGATGGGGGTAAGCATTTCATTTACATGCAGGGTATCACTTGGTTTGATTTCCAAAGTATGACAATGGTCAAATGTGAGTTAAATGTTTGTAGAATCTTTAGCATTGTCTGTGGACATGATTCTCTTTTCTCATTACTTTTATCATGCATCAAGTCCTACCGTTTTGTTTCTCTTAATACATCAGGTACTACTGTTTTGCATAAAGAACTTGAAGTGTTAGTTGCTAGCTTTGTTGGGAAGCCTGCTGCTTTGGTTTATGGAATGGGATTTGCCACAAATTCGACCACTCTTCCAGCATTGATAGGAAAGGTGAGCTTGTAAGATATAACATATGAAAATTCGTGTCTGGTGCACAGGATTGTTTGGTTAGTAGTTTTGCTTTACAAAATGATTGGTTAGGAAATATTGTACTTTCTGTTGGAAGTTAGTTTAGAGTTTGGTGCCGCTGAGCTGATTCAATATATTCTCAGGGTGGGCTCATTATCAGTGACTCCTTGAATCATTCTTCTATAGTTGCTGGTGCTCGAGCATCTGGGTCAAAAGTTGCTGTTTTTCAGCACAACAGTCTGTACTATATACCTTGCTCTGTGTTTTCTTACTAAATAGCCAGCAAACAGTCCATTTGGTATCTTTGCATTCAAACATTTGAAAAAAGTTAAAGCTTAGCAATTTTTGTTTTACTTTCAGCACCTTCGCACTTGGAAGATGTGCTTCGAACAGCTATAGCTGAAGGACAGCCTCGAACTCATAGACCTTGGAAAAAAATAATTGTTGTAGTGGAAAGTATCTACAGCATGGAGGGGGAACTTTGTAAACTTCCAGAGATCGTGGCTGTCTGCAAGAAGTACAAGGTTTGATTGGCTAGTTTACTATTATTTCTTTACATTGCTTTCCAGGATTCGCAAACATTTGCTTTTTTGGTTATGAGGCTTCTGTTTTTAATCACCATAAACATCTTGAAGTTGACACATTTTTCTACAGCTGATCCCTTATATTTTTCTTGTGAATTAGGCTTATGTATATTTGGATGAAGCGCACAGTATTGGAGCTGTTGGAAAAACAGGAAGGGGAATCTGTGAGCTCCTAGGGGTGGATCCGGCAGATATTGATATTATGATGGGCACCTTCACAAAATCATTTGGATCATGTGGAGGCTACATTGCTGGATCCATTGTTAGTACATATTTGGAGTTTGTGAAATGTTTATTGGCAAAGTTACAATTTTGAGATCATGACACTGTTAGTGTTGTTTTGACTCAAGTTGAGTCATTGTAATATAACAAGTTATTACCTTGCATATTTATTGAAATTCTCTTTATTAAGTCGCCTATTGTCCCTCTCTTCAGGATCTCATAAAGTATCTTAAGTCTGTTAGTCCTGGACACCTCTATGCAACATCTATGTCTCCACCTAGTGCACAACAGGTTATATCTGCAATGAAAGTTATTCTTGGAGAAGATGGTTCTAATCGAGGTGAGAGAAAGACTATAAATCCTTCGTATGCGTGCCATCTGAATTTCAGTATGGTATCAGTCTTGTAGTTTGTTCTGTTCCATAGGGTGTGAAGAATATGCAATTTTGTTAACGTTTTTCTCTGGAATTAGCATCGCTTAGAGGTTCTTCTGCGTTTTGTGGGTTTCCTTGCCTTGTGATTATCACCATTGTACATGAGAGAAAGGTCATATTAAAGAAATGACTGCTCATGGAAATTGGTTATCAAAGAGAAATTCTGTCAAAAATAAAAATATCTAATATACAATCTGTTTCCAACTAGTAGTGATGGATAATGTGCCGTTGTTACAGGAGCACAAAAGCTTGCACGCATACGAGAAAATAGCAATTTTTTTCGTTCAGAGTTGCAGAAAATGGGATGTGAAGTTCTAGGAGATCACGATTCACCTGTGATGCCTATAATGCTGTATAATCCAGCAAAAATTCCAGCCTTCTCTAGAGAGTGCTTTAGACGCAATGTGAGTAAATTTTCTATCTTATCATGGAAGGGGTTTCAAATTTATGTGCCATTAGTTCCTATAATAGGAAGTTGCTAATAAATTATATTTCAGGCATCAGAATAGTTGTGCAAATTTGATTGATAATGTGGAAATAGGTTCCAATAGACAAGAATGTCTTTTATTAAAATCTGAAATTAGGCTGTCCTATGTGTGCAGGACTAGGCTCTCCTGAGAATTCCTTTGGAATGTTTCCATTATTATTTTTTTTGCCTCGAATCACAGAAATTTCTCCGGACTAAATCCTTTACTTGCGGTGATTTACGGCCATTATTGTCAAGTAGCCAATTGATAGATTAATTGCAATGCCTCATTAAAAGAAGAGATTCCTTGTTGCCTGTATGGTTCGGAGTGTTCTACAGAGTTTTTCTATAGACCATGTCATTCTTTATTCTGACAAACATTCTTGTGTATTAATTTTCCAATAATGGATGGTCTTAATCTCAAACTCTTTCTCAGAATTTAAAGATACAACTTTTGTTTCATGTCATGGGGAGAATTTCTGGTGTATTAATAAAGGATACTTAGTGCACTGTGATAGTCTGTGATACTTTATATATATATAAAGAGATGACAGTGCCTCAGCTATTGATTGGAAGCATTAAAAAAGAAACCGCAACTAATAACATATGTTTTTAATATTATGATTGAAATTTTCAAATGAAGTATGATGGGTGCAGTCATTGCCACTCAAACTGAACATTAGCCCGGAAATTTAAAACAGCTATATATACACAAATCAACAGTCTATCAGCTTAGCTAATGATAATAACTAATCTCTACCTTAGCTGATATCACCAAAATACAAAATTAGACTGACCATTATGCCCGCAGTCTAAAGAGAATTCACAGTGTTAATAATCTGCCACAGAATACTTTTTACTCAGTTTATTCCTCTGATTCCTCCATGTGATGGGTTCAGATTCAGATTAGGCCCTCTGCACAGATTTAGTTTCCTCCAGCTTTAATGGTCTCAGCGGGTCCTGTGGATATATTTTCTCAGCAGGTCCTGCAGACGTATTTCCTCAGCAGTCTCAGCATCATCGAACTCTGGGAGATTAGTTCTGATTTTGGTGCAGTATGGCATTAATCTTTTTGTCCTGAGTCACCATGTGCTCTGCCATGCCTTTCATAAGACGCCACATCTTATTTTACACTTCCAGAATTCCCACACGATTGTCCCCACATTTGCTCCATATCCTCGTGTATCTCCAAGGTATTTCTGGAGTTTATCAGAACAATTTGCATGCCAATGATGTGCTACTTTCATCACATTGAGGCACGGAACAGATTGTCGGGGTTCAACCATTTGCTTCTATAACAGCTCCAATAGGGCTAGAAGGACCATAGCTTTAAAGACAATTGAGCTTTGAACAAGTTAGTGGTCATACATTTGAGCAGTTTAAGGCCCTTTATTCCATCCACCAGAACCCTTTTCCAGGCATCCATCTCAGCATCAGCAGTCAATATTTGTAATCTAAGTTGCAAGGTTTGAGCTTGTGTTCATGTTTGGCTAGGTAAAAAATCGAATAAAGTTCACAAGGAAATAGAATTTGAAAAAAAATGTAATTAAGTACAAACAAATAAAAAATAAAATTTTACTATTATAAAATCTCTAAATAACAAACAAATATCAAATATGCCAAAATAAATAAATACATATTTTTAAATATTTCAAAAATTAATAATCTAAAACTTTCATAATATACGGAATCAAATCAAATACAAAACATAAAAATTTTGACAAAAAAAAAAATTCATATAATTTTAATTCAATATAACTTAATAGCTTAGATGAAGCATCCTATATTAAGTTTATATCTTGCACAATATTCCATAAAAGTTCATATACCGTATACAATATAAACTTATAGTATTATTATCATTATATCATATGTTATTGACCATATATATCTAATGTGTTTATAACATACCATCTTTTTAAAAGAAGAAAGACTAAAGTTTATAACACATTTTAAATATCTAAATATTTAACCACCCACAATTTTGTACACTCTCTGCGTTGATCTCCAACATATTTCAACAGCAATCGACTCTTCTTGATAAAGAATGATGCTTGCCATGGAAGGTAGAGTTCTAGAATTTGTTCTGATGGTGCCTTAGGAATAGAGGGAAAACTGAGTTTTTAGACTTTGCAATGAGGGCACCTCATTCTGAATGATCGATGTTTGTACAGTGCAAATATAGTTTCGTTACAATGGCAGGCACAGAGTCAAGAGGTAAATGAAATGAATAAAAAGGAAGCAAGACTCACTTTCTAAAAAGCAAACCCTAGTCCTTTTAATTTTTTTTTAAAGATGGCAGTCAAGCACTGATTGCCTATGAATTTAATCGGCGAGTATCACAAGCATTTACTTACTCTTATGTTAAAAATGCTGAATTTCAGATTTCTTACTTCAAGTTCGGTGAACCTTTGACTTAGTTTGTAAGTTAATGTCATCAACCAGGCCATAAGATACCTAATGGACACCTTCCAGGGAGTATAAATTTAGCATGTTTTTGTTTCTTATCTGACCACAGGCCTGATATTATCTAATGCCTTGTTTTTAGCCTAGCTACTACTACTCCTGGCCCGAGGATTCACCCTTTTAACTTTGAGAGAGCATTCTGGTCCATATGGGGGGGGGGAGGGGCTGGGATGTTTCCCTGTAATGTAGTATATATAAAAATAAAATGATGTTATCTTGTTTCCTAGAAGTTTGAAAGTGGTTTTCTGAAACCTTTATATGTCTTTTGAAGTGTATCCATTTTAGGTGACATAAGGTTGTATTTGTCTAGGAACAGCTATTGTATGTGTATGTTCTCTTTTGAAATATGATAGGGTTGAGACCGGAGTAATTGCACCTACCATACCTCTTGGATCCTGACTAATCTTTTTCCTCCGTAATGTATTTCAACAGGTTGCAGTGGTGACAGTTGCCTTTCCTGCAACACCTTTGCTACTATCAAGGGCTCGGATTTGCATATCCGCTTCTCATACGAAGGAGGATTTATTGAGAGCATTGGAAGTATGTATATAGTCCCAGATCTTTCATTTCCACATGTTCCTGTTTAGAGAGAACTTTTGGTCTGTTATCATCTTGATTCAGTTATTTGTTTTGATTGTAGAGCCTCTGGGTGCTGTTTGAAAAATTAAAGAAAGAATATGCACAATACATGGAATGTAGCATACAATGCTACTTTACATTCATGGTTTATTCTGATAGAAATAATCATCTTTCCCATAACTTTTGTTTGTATGTTTTACTGCATTAATCTGTTAGTCGAAATTCCCATATGGTTCAAACATCAGAATTACAAAAAGTTTTTTATTTGATTAAAAAGCATGATTACGCAGAAAATAATATTAGGTAATTCAGAATCTGATTAACGCAGATTCCGAATTACCTAATATAAGTTTTTTATTGTTTTCCAGACATTCTCTATTGTTGTTTTCCCCTATATAAAACTGTAACGTGGATTTATTGATCTGGTTAAAAGTCAGTAGATTTATGAAGGACCCAGTTCCCACTGTTGTAGACACATCGACAAAACTATCCCTGACAAGAAACGAGTCACAACGAATGCACTACTCTCTAAATTTGGATCAATACACGTTTTTAATCACCTTTAGGAAGGTATTTCTCTAGTGAATGCATTAAAGAGGTTACGATTTCTTCTTTTAGGACAAATTCCTCTCTGCTCTTATCCTTTTCTACCAGTTGTATCAAAAAAATACCTTGGATTGGATAAAGTTTCTGATTGACAAATGTTTGCATGGTGAATAGAAAAATCTGTTGTCATTGGAAAAGTTACAACGTGTATGAATTGTAAGCTCAAAATATTTGTCAGCAGACAGGAGCAGAACTTGTACTTGTTTTGGCATGCCATTTGAATTACGTATAACTGAAGGCATTGAACTACGCTTGATATAGCCTGTTTGCTGGAAATTCTACTTTTAAATAACGGTCCCTCTCCTTCAAATGATTTTCAATATTTATTTTTACATAAATAGATTGAATCTGAAACTCTTCTGCTTGCCTTTTGAGTTTAGTTGGCTGAAATTGCTTAAAATTGTTTTGAATGGAAGTTAAAATTTTGATTATGAGACTAGAGTTGCTTTTAAACAAGAAACAGCTCACAATGTCGGGAAGAAATAGAAATATAAATTATGCATTGTTCAATGTAGTCCGTCTATAACAATGACAAATGTTCAACTTTTAAAGGAACACATCTTTGAAGCAAGTTGTTTGAGGCGACAGATCAAGATTGCTGTGAGTTGTTAGGACAATAAAAGACAAGATAGAATACAAGAACCTGTGAAATTCCAAAAACGATCCAGTCTTCCAATAGATGTATGCCAATTATAAATCCCTGCCAAGCTAGATGGTCTTATGAAGTCTCCAAACTTGCAGATACAAGGATGAGACTTTAATGGAAAGGTCAATGGTAGAGACTGAGGATATTTATGATACTACATGACTAAATGTGCTAAGCCGTTCAAAAAAAAAAAAATTAATCAAAGGGCAGTCTGGTGTAGAGAACAAACCAATTAGTTGTGTCCCATAAGGTCATTATAGCGATACATGCTGGCATCTACAAAATGCTTCAATTAGGGACAGTCAGACACATTGAGGGATATGTGTAACATGCAAATGTTATCTGTTCAATGCATTGTTTTAGTTTTAGGAGTGGCTTGACACTCTTCTTCCATATACCCTAACCTCATGAGGCTTGTCTAGATGTAATTTCTCCAGATGAGTTGTTTAAATTTGCTTAAGATAGGATCTGCAAGTTATATCGATGCTGATGGAGAGAAATCTCTTGTAGGGGCTGGGCTCATCAGTCTCATAGATTTCCATGAATCTCATAGATATCAAAGAACTTGCTGACAAGGCATCTGCTTTTCTTATGTGCCTGTCTAATTTTTTCTAAATAATTAGTGACAGCCGAAGCAGTGAAGTACTGTCCTATATGACAATAAATGATAGAAATTAAATGGCATGTAAATGTTACAGAAGTCATGCAAACCCTAATCAACTAGTTACCATACACACGAGAAAGTCAGAGGTAACTTACCTGGTGTTG
Organism: Torreya grandis; assembly: GCA_037957365.1. NCBI lineage: Eukaryota > Viridiplantae > Streptophyta > Pinopsida > Cupressales > Taxaceae > Torreya > Torreya grandis. Next base: position 4,075,654 of record JARHVA010000093.1, on the reverse strand, counting down.
CATGATGGCTTCCACCTTTGAACCAAATATGGATTTGCAACCAGCATAGGACATGAAAGGTGCCAAAGGCTAATGATAAGCCCTAGTGTTGAACTGGAGGTAGGGTGTTAACCATACCTGGACACTTTTCTGGATCTGCAAATGAACTTTTGACTCCACCAAGAAGAATGAACGCAAAAACATAAGGCTGGATGAAAGTTGCAAATGAAGTTACCAGTCAAGGCACAACATAAAGCATAAAACAATGGACTGTTATTGTTGTTCATCTCTGTTTGTCATGTGAAAATTTTATGTCACAAATGGGAAGGGTATGACCTATTTATAGACCCAATGGGGTGGGATGAGCCCAAAAACCTAATGTCCCCAAATGCCTCTAGGAGAGATGTTTTGACACATTAGGTCGAAATGAGGACGAGATGTGTCAAATAGGTCCAACGTTAAAGAAAATTGTCAATGTATGAAACTGTCATTTTGAGGGGCATTTTGATACACGAGGAAAAATAGAAGGAAAAGACAAGGAGGAAGAGTTTGAACACGACCTAGGTCCAACATGAGGATGAGACACTTGGCAAATGATTAAAGGTAAAAAATGTCAATGGGCATTTTGGTACAAGAGGAATTTGAGAGAGAAAAGTCAAGGGGGGAAGACTGGGGACATGCCCATGGTGGTTATATGAGGAGAATATGATTGAGTAATAAGGTCATATCAGGAAGGTTGCAAGAAGGGAAACTAAGTCAGAAGGTGAACCCAAGGAAAGTTACGCCTCCATCTTTGGCTCGTAACCACTTGTGTTCCATATGCAGGAGGCCAACATGTGACGCAAAACAAGTTAGTACAATTTTATATGTATACACTGTTTTAATTGACGGTTTTGCATGAAGAAACAAAACAGCCAGAGTAACGACAGCAAGTGATTGATCTTCTCATTCTAGGTGTTTGGGATATTTTGGTCTTTGAAGGGACTCTCTAGAAATCTATAAGAAGGGTCGTGGGCTAAGGAATTGGGATTGAAGGAGGTGTGTAGGAGTGAATTAGAGAATGTACGAGTGGGTTGCAATGAATAGCTGGCTATTCATAGTTGATACTACTCTATGCTTCTCAGGCTAATTGTATTGGCCTCATTACTCATTGGAAAGGAAAGGAAGTTTTGCAGTTGATCTGAATCCCAGGAGGTGTTTGGGGGACAACACTCTAAATGAGGATTTATATGTGATATATGTATGTGCGGAAGCAAAATAAGAAAATAATCTCAATAGAGGAAACAATAGAACTGGAGCATAAAATTTTATGAATGCGTGTTCTGTACATGGCATACCCTTGAGGGTGATGTCCATTTCCATTACAACATCAAGACGATGGGAGACGACAGAGAGTGAGAGATGTATGCTCCTTAGAGCTCTTTGTATTTGCCTCATTACTCATTGGAAAGGAAAGTAAAATTTGCAGTTGATCTGAATCCCAGGAGGTATTCAGGGGACAGCACTCTAAATGAGGGTTTCGATGTGTTTATGTGTGTATGGAAGGACTATATTTTGAATAGAGAAAATAATAGATATGGAACAGAAAGTTTTTATTAAGCTGCCTTCTGTACATGGCATACTCTAGAGGGAGATGTCCATTAGTATTCTCAGCTGTTCTTTTAACTGTTTTCGATCGTGAAAGATGGAGTGTCGATCCGTCATCCAACTTAGACCCGGAAGTAGAAAATGGTTTGTCATATTGTGCATGTGTGGCCCACGAAGCTGACGGTTTGATTCACGGAGTTATTTGTCGGGAATGTGAATTTGCAAACTGTGCAAAAGATAGGAGGTGCACAAGAGGGGAAAGTGCGGAAGGAATGGAAGTTGCAAAAGGAAGGGATGGTGTGCAAAGATGAAGAGTTGCACAAAGAAAGGGAGGTGCGCAAAGAGGAAATGGATGTGCACAAAGAGGGAAAAGCTGGTAGTGAATCATCTTTTTGCAAATTGACTTTGATTTGAAATTCATCTTAGCAAGCATCCGAACTTTCATATTTTATCATGTTATTCAGATTGGAAATTTTGCTGCTTTTTTCAGTTTCTTGTAGTCAAACAATCATTTTGAAAACAATGTTAGAAGGCCATTGATGGCTGTCTTTAAGCAAGGCAGCATGAGAATGATTTGTTTGTTTCATATTATCTACTGGGAAGCTTTTTTTAATTGATGGTTGCATGACATGCATGCAAAACTTTGAGGCCAGTTTTAAGAGTGTATTCTTATCCTCTGCTGCCATATCATCTATAGCTACTATGTTACTGGAGTGTCACTTATTATACTTGCATGCTGCATTAGAAATCGAAGAGATACAACTCATGGATGGATTCTGGTTGGTTCCCTTCCTTAAGTATCTACCGGTATAGTCACTGAGCAAATAATCTCAATAATAATTATATGCTTTAGGTGGAATCATTCGATCTTGACTATTAATTCTTACTTTAGCAATTCAACAACTTCTTTACACGATGTTTTAGAGGCATGAAGAGGAGTCCTTGATGGCTTATTATCTTGTTAACTGTATTTTGTTAAACAATTTCTCTGACAAGTTGCATTCAATGTAACTGCATTCTTTAGTTTGATGCATTTTGCATTATTTTGAAATTTCCAATATTTATCAAGATCTGCAGTCAGAAATTTATGGTCTGTATTAATTTTTATGTGAAGTCTTGAGTTTAAGTTTTGTTTCGTTTGCACATTGCAAAGCAAAAAGTTCAACAGTAGCATAAGTATATCTACATTATTTGTCGTAAATAGTGTAATTTTGTATATTTAGAAAATGATAGTCTGTGGGGGGGAAGCTTCATTTTCTCGCATAGTATATATCCCGCCTTAATTGTCATAAATATTGTATCTTTTGTATATTTTGAAAATGATAGTCTGTGTGGGGAAGCTTCATTTTCTTGCAGTAATAGTAAACACGAGGATTCACTTGCCCATGCTTATATGTTTCTTTAATTTGTTTTCTCATTATAATTGCTTCTTAAGCTATGAGGCATCTCAGTTTCCTGCTGATGCTAAGCTTTGTTTTTGTTTACGCCCATTTCGAATTGATCCAGCTAATGATGTTAACATTTTGACTTCAGGTGATCAGTGAGGTTGGTGATATGGTCCACATCAAATATTTTCCAACTGAACCTGAGAAGCAGCAGAAAAAAGAGCAGGAGCAGCAGAATGCAGAGAAGAAACTTTGTTAAAAACAACCTGAATCTAGAGATTGCTAGCTTGAGTGTTGCAATGTTTGTTGGTGATGCTTTTGAAGCATTCTATATTTGTGTGTATGAATATTTGAGTTGCTATTCAAAGAGAGTTTGTGCCTTTTATAATGCCTTTGTATATTATCCTTTTAATGGCATTGTATTGTAAGACCAGTTTATTATCTAATCTATTGAATTCTGTAGATTAACATGAAGAGCATTATGCCATCTTAGAAGCTATAAGATTGTAATTTTTTTAGCTTGATCACATGTTTTTGGTCGTGTATCTGTAGATTTTTAGTCTTAACTAATTCTTCTTAGGAGCATGCACTTTGGCATTTAGGATCTCAAATGACATACATCGAATTCTTGATAAATCTTGTAAATCTCTTATTTTCTAGCTTGTGTGATGCTTAAAAGCAATAAAATCCTTTAAATTATTTTGGCTTGCCATATCTCTTTTTGATGAGTAAAAGATCAAAAATGGACCGTCAGCCCCTCAGATAAAGCATGAAACTTTCATCAGTCCATGGATTCCAAAAAATCCCACATATAACACTGCTATCCTCTCTTGCAAGCCAAAAATTTGATGAAATTTAAAACAAGAAATTATTAACACCATGCAAATAACCAAGTAGAGCATTTTTCATCGAGTTTTCAGTTTAAACCGAGTACAAAGCATTATAGCCCACTTATTCTACTTGTGATATTCTAAGAGACCATCAACAAAGCATTATAGCCCACTTATTCTACTTTTTTTTTTAAGCGACCATCATCTAATAAATCCCAGCAGTTTATCTGCATCAGCTAAGATCTCTACCTAAGAGACTTAAATAGACATTTACTACACAAGATAGGCAAAGAAAGATGACTTTGTAGTCCTGTCAGAATGGTCTACGTGCAAGGAAAAAGGCTATCTGGCAAGGAAAGATGACTTCACAGCCCCAATCAGAATAGTTTATGTGTAAAGCAGAAAGGCTATCTAGGCGGATAAAAATATTTCTACTATTGGGCCAAAATAGGGCTCCCGATCCACCTGCCCAGGCCACAGATTCTAGCGACATCCAATCCCCCTTGGATTGCATTTCACTTCTGGAACATCCAGCCAACAAAATTTGCCAAAATAGTGCTGCAGTTGTATACGACAGTATCCATTAAACTGTTTGAGAGATAATTCAAGTAGCAAGGCCCTCCCTTGCCCGAGTCTGGAAATTCAATTGGCTCATTGTCATCCTCTCTCATTAGTTCAGCCTCTCGCATTTTGGGCAACCGAAGGAGCTTTGCCAACTCCATCTCACCCCCCTCATCTATGCTGCCTAAATCCTGAGTTTGAATATTCTGTTTGGCACGTAAAGCATCAGTCCAATGGCTTTGCTTAGCCATGTCCCTGCTCATTCCTTTTCATCAATCTCCAAATCCTGGCTGTCCAAACTGAGTTTAAATATGCTGTTTGGCGCATAAAGCATCAGTCCTACGGGTTTCTTATCCATGCCCCTAGCCATCCCCTTTCATCAATCTTCACTGTTGTATTATGTGCTTTTATCCCTAAGCCATTACCTGCCTCTTTATACAATCAAGACCTATTTAAACAAATTATATTGGTGTGACCTCAAAAATAACATGTTTTTCCCTACATTGCAATTGGGAATGTTAAATTGGGGTCCAATCTTGTTTTCTAGCCATTGCCTTAGGCCAAACCACCCAGGGCCAGCCCGTTTTGGATTGAACCCAAGACTTCAACCTAATGAGTGCCCTTTTACTCACAAGTCAAATTCAGCCTTGGTGATTAGAAGTCATATGCTCTGTCGAAACCCTCACAGTTTGGAAGCCTCAATGCATGGGACTGGTATTGAAACCACTTCTGAGATTAAGAGGCCGGCTTCTCTTATTCGAACACTAATCTGAGAGGCTGAAAAGGGAGAAAAAATAGAACAAACAGCTAAATAAAAAGAAGGTGATGCACCAGAATAGTATGTTCTCAGTGTATCCAAAGGAATGGATTGCACAAAACACTTTGTTGCAGATTCAAATATAAGCATTCTAGAATATATTTGCAAGAAAGACCACAAAAACAGATGGAGACTAAGGGCAGAAAATAAAAGCCATGAAATATGTATAAGGTGTTGGAATATATTGCATGGTTACATGCATAATGCTGGAAATCAACATAAAATGAAAATACAACAATTTGTTGAGGCAAGAACATTTCAGTGGAGGCTCTCCTTGAAAGTTGGGATGAAATTCCATAGAGTGAGGACTAAAATAATAGAGAGACTCTCTTTATATATAATGCCAGGGCCCTGATATTGCAGGCTCCATATTAGAAATGTAAATTTTGTCCTTATTTTTATTTCCACCGTTCAACTAGAGCATGCCAACCAATACTTTTTATATTTAAATGCAAAAGCATTTTCAATAGCTTGTTCACCCTTTTGAAAAGCATCTCCAATCCTGTGGATTTTCTTTAAAGCATATAAATAATCTGGCCGCCTCCACTCTCTAAATAAGGCCAATACGCACTCAAGCACTTTTTAAATAAGGCTATTAAAAGATTTAGGGGTGTCTTGGCATATGCATGGTTTTTTTTGGGGTGGCCTGAGCTTTAAATAAGAGCCTTTGCTTATATATAAATGGTGGAACATGCATTTAAATTAAAGCTGGGCTAATGCATAAAAAATAATCCATGGGTTAAAAAGAGGTGGGCTGTTGCAAGTTGCCATGGCAAAAATGTGTAGATGTGGCATTAAACATTTCAAATATATGGGGAGTGGAAATTGACAACATTCGTAAAAAATATATTATTGTATTTAAATAAGAGATAGTTCTTAACATTTATTTTAAAGTAATTAAGATATATATTTCTTATTCTTATATTCGGTTATATGTATGTTATATATTTTAATGGGGATTATGTCATGTAACATTGACCCCCTTTCTATACAAATGCCCTTTGAACTCTATTCTCACTCCCAATATTTTTTGTTTAAAACAGATATCAATTTGGGATTTGATCTAGTAAAGAGTGAATTGGATAAATCTAATAGAATTGTTAGCGAGACAAAAAAAACATTAGTATTGGACATCTTCAATAGTTGACAAGATTGGTGTCCCCAATTGTCATACAACGTGTATACAATACTTAGTCAAAAGTTCTAGGATTTCTCTCAACAATTCTTCTTAGCATCACGTAAAAAGATTAATTATATTTGCCATATAGTCAAAATAATTTGATACACTTTCCAATTTAAATTTTTTTTTTTGATAAAGTTTTGTTTACCTTTTTCGATTTACAAAATGAACTGCCAAATATTAACATGGCTTTATTTTCATTCATTAGAATAATCACAAATTCTTGATCAAAACAAAGGGAGATTTAGCAAATTGTGCAAACATTTGACAACTTGAAGATTAGTCACAAAATTTTACGTCTTTACATTTGGGAAGGGGGTATATAACATCCAAAAGTAAGTCAATAATAAGCTCGGCAAGACACTTCCAAGGTGCACTTTGTGCCGTTGTATAGGCACACCCTAATACGCCATCTAAATGTCACAACCTTTAAAATCTTCAGCTCATTTCTTTTCCCAATCTCTATATAAAATTTTTCATCAATTTAATCATCCAAGATCTTCTTTGATCATTCCAAAGTTTAAAATACAAAAAAATATAACCAATAGACATCGATTGCAACCTACTAACATTGGCATTTAACCTTGATAAACAATAACCACAACCCAATTTCACACCGAAGTTTGACCCTATATGGACAATTGTTAAAAAACATTTATATCTTGTTTAACACAACATTATGTATTAATTCACAATTCATTCCTTCTACTCCAAATACTAAGGAATATGAAGTGAGCTTGTTATTGTGGCCTAGAAGATGTGTGCAATCCATAGTTGTAAGAGTTAGGAAAAATTTAATTTTGATGGTTTATGTGTGATCGAGAGGGTTTAGACTAACTCATGTTAGACACAAAACAAGATGTTATGCAATGACTAACATAAAGTGTGTGACATACCAATGCAGAGAGTGGCTAGTTAGGCCACTTTACAAAAATTGGGACAACATTGAAAGAATGTCTCTTATAGCATGGGAGTTTCTTAGGGTGTGTGGAGGAATCAACCAAACCTATGCACGTTGGGAGGTCTCCTTGATGAAATTGCCCTTGGGTTGGTTTCTACTGAGTTCCTTCAATTCTTAGATTCCAACCTTTCATTTAGAACAAGGTGAGGTTTGACAAAGCTAATTTGACGTGGGGGTAACTTGACATGGACAACTGACCCTTCCCGATTACAAGTGTGTTCCAATATGATTAATCTACATTACTTTAACTCCCCCAAAAATGCATAAGTTGAAACAACGATACATGTGTGATGTGTTCCTAATGGCACTTACACGACTAACACATACTAACACGAACCGAAAATAAAGTTAGCTTGAGGTTTGAGAATCTACAACCACCAAGGGTTCAATAAAAATAATTACAATTTGCCAGTAAAAGATGCAAGTAAAACTTTAATGGGTAAAAGTAAGTAATACACAAATTCTTTTGGTGCTTTTGTGTTTTTTTTGAATACCCGAGGATCAAGGTTTAGCCTAGCGCCCTGGAGCTTTTTCAACTCTATTAAGGCAAGCTCCCCTACTCAGTTGGTTGTGTAAATGCAAGGGTAACCAGTCCTCTGGGGCTTGGAAGGTATTGAACGTGGGTGGGGGCTAGCAAATCACTCGGGGCCCACCACTAGGTCTCATCGCCGGACACAAGGTGTTTTTGTGTTTTAAGAGTACAAGCTTCATGCCAAAAGTCGACAATGAGTGCAATCTACCGCTTAGCACACAATGTGAGTAACGTATAATGCAACTAAAGCATGTAATGCCATTACACTTGCAGTGCAATCATGCATGTATAAATGAGACTAAACATGTGATATGTCTTAAGTGTGAAATGCAATGAAACATGCAATATGCATGAACATGTAAAATACAACTAGACAAATAACATAGCTGAGTGTGAAACATAATGTAACATGAACTGCGACAGGTGCCAAGTCTATTAGGATATAAATAAAGTCACTTTAACCTTTTTAGGCTATCATACTTGATTGGTTAAGTGTGGCTTAGAAGGTTAAAAGTGTTTGTGTGAGTGTATGTCCTACATTGTGAGTTTGGCACACCTTGTGACTAAATTTTTTTAAGCGAGGTATAGAACAAAGTAATATTCATTTTAGGTAATTTATAACCTTGAAATTTATGTGCAACATAACTTATTATTAACTTGTTCAAACACTATCTAAAAGGTGATACAAAAAATCATGAGATGCAATAAAACACATCTAAGTTATAACTTGAAATGACCTAACCTAAGGTGAAAGGCATATATTATAATCTTAGAAGAATGTTTGGTGGGGCCCTAAGTAAAACTAATACATAATACCTACCGCATATGAAATGCAACATAAAAGTTAGGAACACCCTATTAAAATACCACTAGCTAGGGTAAATCTTTAAAGGCTTGACTCACTACAGAGGAATTACATTAATGAAATCATAAACCTCAATAAAACACTATTTAATAAGTAAATTGTTATTCTAAGGTGTTTGTGTGCATATGAAACAACTAGTTGTAGAGTTTCATGATGCAAACACCAATGTAGACTTATGATAAGTCAAGCCAAACAACCCTTTAATGTGATCAAACTAGTATGGAAATGCTATCAATATAAATTGCACTATAATCAACAATCTTAAATCACACAAATAATTATCAAGATGAAAGGTTCAACACATTGGATTTAAAATCTACAAAGACAACTATGAATGCATGATTAATTCAATTTATTTGCATGAGAAGAATGGAGAAGAGTGTATTGAAGGAGAAGTTGAGAACCAAAGAGAAATATTGGACGAATAACAGGCTGTAGGATGGACATGTGAAGGCTACACATGTTTCTATTTGACAAAATATTGAGATTGATTAATCATGAGACCAAACAATGAAAGATCCAAGATCAAAGAAAGACAAGGATTGATTGAATCTGACCATATTTATAGGCTACAAATAGGTAGAAACAAGTTTTTAATGGACATAACCACCTCAACACTAGCTCTAACACTTAACAAATGGGTTATGAAGGGTCTATAGAAAAAGCACGAGTGAAACAACCAACCCTCTAAAGCAATTACCAAAGCATCACTAGCACTTGGGCAAAGCTACAAATTTAGAAAAAAAAAATAGTAATAAATAAATAAATATGCATGGAAGTGTCACTGATACCAGAGTGCTTTGGAAAAGCACTAGTACATGAAATTAAGCTCTTTTGGGACTTTTTAGAATTTTTAGGAGCACTGAGAGTCACATTAAAGAAAATAATTAGTCAATTTGTAGATTTTTGGGTATTTTGAGTTGATTACTGAGGTTTGTGGAGGCCCTAGGTGAATGGAAAGTATGATTTGCAGAGATGGCCAAAAATATCGACATAATACCCATAAAAAGGCATATAAATTGACAAAGGCAAGAACTTGTTTGGAATAATTTGAATTAATCATAAAAAATGGGAGGATACAAAACTCCATGTTGAAATTCATGATGTGACATGATTTTAGGATACATCGATAGGTTTAATACAAAAACCAACATAAAATTCAAAATAACAATGAAATCGACAATTAGGAAAAAATATTCAAAATCGATCCAAACTCATGAGGTCAATGATTAAAATATAGAAAGTGATGAGAATTAACATATAGAAAGCTTCCAAGTGATCCACACCATGATGCCCATGATGGAGGTACATAGGGCAACCCAATAACTTAGCCTATAAACTAGCAAGTTAGACAAAACATGCAACAAAAAACAATGTAAAATGGACTATGCCTTTTATAAGAATTACACATATGACAATAAAGCAATATTAGAAGAATTATCTTCTATTCATATTGAGCATGTATGGTACATATGTGTACAAAGGCAAATGAGGATGAGAATGAGGATTATTGTGATCAGTAAGGGGGAAACACTTCCAGCTAATTTTCTTAGACTAGAATGAGTCTCTACATGTCCCTTCTATTATCACCATGTCAATTGCAAATTTGAAATGGTTACATTTATACCATTAAAATAAATTAGTTACAAAATGGGATGGTTATGGATTGATCTAAATTCTAAAATGGGTAATTGTTCCCCTTCCTATAAGAATGAAATTTTGACTTTCATGGGCATGCGATGTTGGCACGTTTATAGACATGGTGTAAGACTCGAGAGCATGAATTGGCATGGAATGGTATGGCATGAATCCTCTACGTGGCACAAAGGTTCAATGCTAAGCCTAACTTACAAAATATGATTCATTATTGTGTGATAACTTGGGGTGTTCTAATTGAGTTCGACATCTTGATGAGAGTTGTGAAGAATTGATATTTGATGGTATATGGTTTTGATACCTTAAAAATCAACATTGATGGTTATTTAGAATGGTTATACATGGTCGGTGCTCGACATAACATGAAATGGTGTAAAGTCTCCAAGGCTATCAAGGTGTGAGTGTAGATAGGTGTAGCAACGCTTGAATCATTCACCATTTATTGAGAAGTGATGGCCCCCATCACATCTTTGGCTAATTGTGGGAACTGAGCATGGAGTTACCAAAGGTTGTAGCCCTTAGTTTGATCAATGTAGTGCCAATCCTTGATCACTTTGAACAACTGATGTGTGCTTTAGTGGGTGAAAAAAGTTTTGATTTCTAAAATCTAATCCTTGGGTGTTGTCTATAAATGTTTAGGATCCAAATTTAAAGAATGCTATGTTATTTTTAGGTCTAAAAAATTTACCTTCAATTGCACTAATATGGTGTAAGGACCATAGAGTAGAGGATTTATCTTTCTATGTGAACCCTTGAAGTGTTATTTATCAATATATGTCATTTTTATCACCCACATTGAAGTCATGAGGAGTGTGATGTACATCCTGACACTCTTTGTACTCGTTTTTATGTGTGATAATACATATTACACCTACTAGTAATCTTGTTAGATGTGTTGCCAAAATTTTTGTGTTGTCCACTTCATTTTGTTGCTTGCATGACTTTGTGTGGTACAATATGTAAAGGGTACGACTGTCTAGAACTTAAGACATCTAAAATGGACTATGCTTTTTATAATTGTGAATAACTATGTTGTAGGCATGCTAAATGAAGGGGAAATTGTCATCCCAGGTGCATATATGTGCACTATTGTACATGTGCACAAACTGAACAATTGTGTGATTGCAAGCTTCTATTTTCCCATCTATTTGAGGATGGAATGTTTTAGACCAATCCAATTTAGAATCAAATCTCCCACAAGGCATGCCAAAATTGATTTAAAAACCTTGGACAAAGTCAAGCATGATGGATAAATGTAATCCAAAGTGAACCCAAACATGATTGGAGGAGTATTATGTTGTGTCTAGTGTTGTAACATTTTTATTGCATGCAACCGTGATATCATATTTGAAAACCTAGTTGAGCATGTTATGTTGTTTATTATACATTTAAAAAAAGAGAGTTATAGATATGTATGTTAAGTAGGTTTTTCCTTAGCTAGAAAATATGGCTTGTTTTAAAATCATTGCTTTCAAAAGAGGATCACATTTTAAAAGATAAGTGGGCTCTACCCTATATAGATATTTATTGTCAAATTTGGCCTTTTTTTGCTACACTAAATGTGAAATGCGGTTTTGTGTAGGGTAATCTACAATAATCACTGCAACGAACACCAAGTGGGTAATGGGTTTTATTTTCATTCAGTGATGTAGAGGGCCATCACTCTGAGTCTTGTTTTGGACTTATTTACACCATTTATAAGTTCTACCCTCACTTGGGCTGTGATATATGGTTTTTCAAAATGAAAGAAAGCTTGGTATGTTGTGTGGCTCAATGTTATGCATAATTCATTGTCTTTCAAGTCGGTTATGTGTCAAATATTTTAGATAGCTCTCATTATCGATGAAGAATTATATTAGTGTACACATTTATTTATCATTTAATTCAATCATAATATTAAAGGACTCTTTTTGAAGTATATATGATCAAGTGTAGTCTCAAGATCTTCATTGCAGTCTTCATGATTTCTCCTTGATGATAATTATGACATTCTGACAATGTTGTTTTGAACATTCAATGATTTATTCACGAGGTATAATCCTATGACTTATGAAAATCATAGTTTATATTTTTTGAACCTAGCTAAACTCATAACTGGACAAAAGAATATGGAGATAAGTTGGGATCCACATTCTATTCTCATAAAAAATTGTTTTTATGACGAGCTTTAAACTTTAATAGGGATAATTATGCGTTAAGGTTTCGTTGAGTGACATTCCCAAGTATTTGGAAATTTTTTTTAATTAATTAATTATTTTTTATTACTTTTATGTTTTCTCGCATAGCCCAACATGATTGACTACTCGGGTATGCATGTTGTTTTATCGGATGCAGGTGTGTTGACAGTTTCATATCCACATTCTCTCATGTTGATTTTAGTTTTTGAAAGCCCTAATGAAGGGAATGACTACCTCATTATTAGAAAGCTAGTGCGAGGCATGTGGCTTTGTGGTTGGAGGAAAAACACCTCCATGATACTCTCTCCTATCTCTCTTTTTATAAGTTGAAGATCTACAATTGACTTGTTAGTATTAATGAACCTTATATTGATCAATTGAAAGTGTCATGATGTTTTCATTTCTCATATGCTATTGATTATATTACCTTAAGACACTCTAGTACCTTGCCACATGTATTAATGATCACCAATTTGATTTTTACTTTGGAGGATGGAAACTTTATCAAATCATTGTTTTTATTATAGTATTGTGTTATATATTGATGATTTTAATATGCTATTTGAATGTTGTAATCTTAATCATATTTTCATCTTTAATGGGTAAAATAATTGTTATATGTGTTGATATATTAGAAAATAATATGGGAATTAGATTACCATCATGTGATGTAGCTATAGGTGATAGTATTGACTAATCTATCATATTTAGGTGATATTATTAAACTTTGCAAAGCATTGTATTTTATTATCATTTTAGTAAATTGAGATGGCCATGCTTATTTTAAATTAAGTTGTACATATGATATATTTTATAATTACATGTAAGAATTGAGAAAGACATTTTCTAAAGAGTTATAATAATAATAATAAAATAGATCAAATTATGTTGAATAATAAGATAGATCAATTTATGTTTATATTGTTATTTAACAATGATATAAATGACTCTATGAATAAATGTGAGATGTATTGTAGCTTAGAGTTTTTTCCATTATTTGACCATGTTGACAAATAAATCAATCTTTAATAGTTATAAATAAAAGATAAATGTTGTGTTTTTTATGGTTCACATTTATGTTATTCTCTTACAGTTCAATCACTTAAGAGCCAATACAAATGTCCATTTGATTAGCAAAAGAAATTTATTTGAGGGTATACATAAAATTGACCCAAATTTCAATTTGAAAGTTATGGAAGAATTGGATGGGGTCCTCAAACTATGTCAAAGCTTAGTAACACCTTTATTGGAGTCATCTTGAAAGAAACCACACTCAAGGAATTATCATTCTTGGGTTTCAAATATTGAAACAATATACAAATAATTTTGACACAACTTATGTATAATGAGTTAGGAAATTATAAACTAACCTTGTATGGAGGATTATTAGTGGGTTGTCACTTGCATTCCTTATTAGGAAATAAGAGGGTATGATGACTTGAGTAAAGTCATTGTAGGAAGGAAACCTTACACAAGAAATTGTCTATCGTTTGGATGAAAAACCAAACTCTATGATTGGAAGTGTTAAGCTTGATAAAGATAATATTAACATGGGTTGAGGCCATTTTAACTATTTAAACCCATTAAGACAAATCTCATTTATATTTATTTCTACATTGATGGAAATTGTTTGATTCATGCATGACCTAGAACATTTATTCCTTTAGTACTGTTAGGCATGATAATGACACAATTTGTACAGCTACTTAACATTACCCTTGATGACTTGAAATATGTTAGAATTGAAATAAAGGGAGCTTAAGGATTGAAAACATTAAACCTTATTTTCTATTTTAAAAACTTGCGATAATTTTTACCTGCAATCCTTTGAAGCTCCTTGAAAACTATGGTAAAGGGTATTTTTAAGTAAAGGTTGAAACCTCATGAGATTCAATATGGAATAATAAAATCTACTATTAGAAAGTATTGTGATAAAATTAAAACAAATTAGTACATTTTTTGTGGGACCTTAATGTCTACATGGGTTATTATAGAAGGAACATCCCCATACTGACCTAATACCTCCAACCCAACCTCTATTAAAATTGGAAGCTAAGATTAAAATCATAGCATATGAAGGTCAATTAACATTGAGAAATTTGACTATTTATTTTGATTAGCTTGAAGTATATCCAAATTTACATAATATTACTTAAGAAAAATAAACTTGTTTTTCAAAATTTAATTTGGCAAGTCATGTACGCACTTGGTTAGAGAGTTTTGTTTATTCCTTGAAATTAAAGAAATTACAACCAATTATTTAATGGGATGAATTTAATAATTTTATAATTTTTTAATCCTAATTTTTATGACGATGATACGTCTAGTACTTATAAATATGTTAAGCAAAGAAAATACCAAAGTGTGCAAGAAAATACAAGCAAATTATGAAAGAATGTTGTCCAAATGAGAAAGGATGTCCAAAATCATAATATATTTAAGAATTTTATTGAATGTCTTCATAGAAACTAATGAGGCATATGCTTTTAGCCAAGCCTAAGGATATAGATGAGGCATGCACCCAAGCCCATTGTCTTGAGATGGACAATAAAAAGTGTCCATCATTCTCTTCAAAGGCATCCAAATAATAGGGTGATTCCAAGCCTAAAGGGAAAGGTAAATTCAAAGGTAATCATAATGATATTAGTAATATATGGACAAGAAAGAATCTTAAAATTGTGGGGATTGTGACATTGATAGTCATATATATGAGACTTGGTTGAAATTGCATCCAAAATCACATAGATATATAAGAAAAACAACAAGAAGCAACCTATGAATTAATTTGAAGAAAAATAAGTTGGGTGTAACTATAATGTGGATGAGATTATTGCTTGCACTTAATTCATATAGAGGTATGCTTTAATATTAATGAGGCCCATGATAAAAGAGAGATTACAAAACTCTTTCACATTAAGATTCAAATTAAGAAGACAAAGGTTGATGCACTTTATGATCTTGGCTCAAAAGATAATTTTATTTCCAAAGAGATGGTAGGAATATATGGCTTGAATATGCATGATCATCCAAATCCATGTCCATAGGGTTGGGTGAAGGAAACAATGGAGATAGAGGTCACTAAACAGTGCAAAGTTGAGTTTGGAACAAATCAACATTTCATTGAAGATGTTGTTGTAGATATTATTCCTTTTGATGTGTGTGGTGTAGTCTTTGACAACCCATAGATGTATGTTGGAGATGTTTTCTTCATTAGTAAATATAAAAAGTAGGGTTGATTTAAAGTAAGGGAAAGCCACATCATTAATGCATATGGAGGTAAATCCATGATCTCCTTAGAAAGTGTTAATAAAGCCACAAAGATTGATTAATGCTAGTGTTGATTTTGATTTGTTTGTTTTGAGGGATAACAAAGATAATATGGTAGTTGAATATAAGGATAAATCTATCATGCTTACTAAAAAATAGCAAAAATAAGTTAAATATTTATTGTAGTAATTTAAGAATTTTTATCCACATCATGGGGCATAAGATGATGAAACAAGAGACAACCCTAAACTTGGATGAAAAACTATGGGTATAGAGGATGTAATGAAAATCTATTACATGAATAAACCATAACACATTTGAATGCATAATATTTAAAAAATTATGTAATTTATTTTCGAAGAGAGAATATGGTATGGTACATTCATGTAGAATATGTAGTAAGGTTGAGAATGAGAATACACATGATGCTAAATGCGTTCACACTTATTAATTGATTTTACTAGACTTTGAATGGACAAAGAGACTTAGAATGTGAATTCTCATCACTAGAAAGGGGAAAAAAATTCCTATGTAATTTTTTCTAGTTTGGGAGATTTGTGTTAAATAATTGACCATTCGATACTATACACACGATGTGTTGTTATTGAATGTCTTAAAATATTTATCATTATTAAAATTACAAAAGGGAACAATTACATTTTTTTCATCTTCTGCCTGAGTGACGGTTCACATTCCTATAGTTGTGGTGATTGTTGGACTTCTAGCATTACAATAAACTGATAAATTATTTGATGTGGTATGAACTCATGAGGTATCAAATTGCATGGTAGGATGTAACAAGAAGATCCATGTGGAATCATATTTATGGTGGCATTTCATGACATTAGAGAGCTACGTTGTATGACACATAAAATTGCATAAGTATTAAAGGTAAATGTAGGTGGCACATGTGGTGTGATTTATTAGAGTAATGTAGAAGCAACACATAATATGTGAACATGCACAACATTGTGTGGTATTCACAATTACTCCTTAGTGCCTTGCCTCAGCTCACAATGTTCTAATCAAGCCGAGTGATTTCTATGGAAATTCTAGTATGGTGTGTATATCAATCTATGTATAAGTCCTGGGTGTCGTGCACTACTTTTGGGTGTGCCAATTGAATGGAAAATTGATCAAGGAAAGATAATTATTATGCTACTTATCCGAGGTAAGAGATTCATATGGTGCAAGTCAACTTAGAGTGATGCATTACTAGTTATGCTACATGGAGTAGGTGGATGGTGTGTTGCACTAAATTGAATTGTAATCACACTTATCTATTGATTAGGGAATTCCTATTAGATTACATAAATATGGTGTATAATAATTTTTATGTGACCAAAAAATAAACAAGAGTAATATAATTAGAAGGTAGTGTTTAGGGACCACTTCAATGCTTAGATCATTCATCACCCCTTAAAGACCAATGGTCCCCTTATTTTGGTTTGGGGTTCTTGGGCGATGATGTTGAACCAATGATGTAAATTATAAAATATTGAGGTGATTTAATGTTGACTCCAATCCCTAAGAAGGAATACAAGATGCCAAATCCATGAGAAGAGATGCATAACCTTCTAAATGTTATCTGATGTTGGATGTGGTTATGTGGAAGTGAAACTTATTATGTTATCTTGTGGCCTATAGAAACATGAGTTTAAAGGTTATTGAGAGTGTACCAACGCTCCTAGTATTTTGGTTTAGAACCTACTATGGATGCCTATGAATGCCAAGGGATGTATAAAATATCCCTGTATTATAATGTTGAAAAGAGGGGAATATATATACCCATCATTTGAACTCAAGGGATGTGAGAAGACATGTTGTATGTCAGAGTGGATTGTAGATGAAGTATATACATATTAGATGGATGTTCATTGCTCAAGATCACAACAAACTTAAGATTTTGATACCAATTCTATAAAAGCACATATTTTGGGCTAAGCCAATCAAAAGAGAACAAGAATGATACAAACACTATTGATCTCAGGGTAATCTAATTAGGGTAGAAATTGATATCAATGATGTCAAGAGTGGTATAATCCATCTTCCACTATCTAAGTATAGTGTCCAATAATGATGATTTTGGATATTGTGTACACACAAATAACACATGTTAAACTATGCACTCAACTTCTTGAGATCTGGCTAGACAACTGACGTAATGAAAGATGATCGGTATCCTAAATGAAATTGGACAAGGATAGACCCAAGGACAAAGGAAAGAGAATATGGAAGTCTCAGATTTGAAGGTTATTTACTTGGCAAGGAATAATATAGAGGGTTCCTACTAAAGGGACTACAGGCCTAGATTGTTCATCTAAGGCTTAAAGCTAGCTAAGGATAAGATCTGAACT